>OU611756.1:12757552-13110052 GCA_914767535.2 Dunaliella primolecta | reverse complement strand
GAGCTGCGCAGAAAATACAAGGACCTGTTCATTGATCTTTTTAAACCAGTACATACTTTTGCCCAGCTTCTAAACACTGATGTTATTCCTTTCTTGGCGAGCTTTCACATTTTGACTGATTTCGAGGTCAATGCTTTCCTAAATCAAGACTCATACAAATTTTCAAAATTTTTGTCAGAATTGATTTCAACTTTTGATGCTGGATGAGAATGTTTCACCAGCAGCCGATCAGCCAGATTCTCGGGATGTAGGCCAATCCCTTGTAACCCTTGTAACCCTTAGATCATATTAGATTACACAGGGAGACCTTCAGCCAGACTGTTCGGCTGATGAGCCTGTGGCTGGTCCATGCCAGCCAACAGCAATTCCTAAAGCTCGGACATTAAAAAGGTTCTTATTACGTTGCAAGAGGAAAAGAGTTACAAGGGGGTTACAAGGGGAAAAGGCCTCAGTCAAGGCGTTTGACTGCTAGCCTGTTCATAAATGCACATGAGATGATAAAGGAAAAAAGGAAGTTCGTTAACAAAGGAAGTGTGTTAACGTTGTTATCCTGGTTTGGAAAAAAAATTTAGTATCCTGAGGGGAAGTGAGGGAGTAAACGGGAGGCTCTTTCCTTAATGCACGCAACCGAACGGCAAGCGTAGATCTTTCTTTCTTTCTGACCTCTTCAAACCCATGATTCCTATTCAAACCAGACGCAACTCCAGCCGCCCTGATTCAATCTTGGTCACTCCTCACCCAACTAATCACAACAGAACACCCACTCCACCCTCACACGGAGTACTGCGCAATATGGGGAGAAGCACAACTCCAACCCGCCATATCCACTTGATAGAAATCAGATACTGTGAAGATACGAGGCCCATTGACCAGCTAGATGCCTCACAACAAAAACACAGTGAACTGAGCAAACAACTCCAAGGTGCAGATATTACTATCCACCCAATCCTCCTGGGTGTGGGTGGGACCATTTACATTGCCCATACTCTTGATCAATTCAAAAAACTAGGGATTGACTCACAGAGATCTGGAAGACTTGCAAGAAAACTCCATGCCCATTCTGTACAATTTGCGCACAAAGTTACCTCTACCAGACGTGCCATTGAAAACAAAAACACTCATCACAACACTGGTGCCCTGGAGCAGCGTGCTGCCAGAAACCCACCCGATCCACATTAATTTCCCTATAATCTTCTGGTGAGGGAGACTCACGGCTCTTTGGGCCAATGTGTCTATCTTTCCTTAATTGATGTAGGGAAATTTTTCTCTGCCAACATAGCTTTTTTTCTTTCTTTTCTTTTTCTTGAGAGAGTGTGGCCCAGATCCTTTGCAAAAGAAAAAAAGAAAAGTCTACGCCAGCCAAGAGGCCGCGTGCATTAAGGAAAGGTTCCCTGACTAGCAAGCTAGAAAGGGTCTCACCAAAGGGCCCTCAAGCCTAAACTAGACTAAGCTAGCCTAGGAGAAAGCCAGAAACGAGAGCTAATGAGGATCTGGAGGGTTGGCTGCCATGCTTCTGGACGCCCGGACTCTTCTTCTCCTGCTCTTCTCCTCCACGCGCCCAGCAAACCCTCCCCCAGAAGTCCCCTGGGAATGAAGTGCATGTCTGGTGTTAAAAATAGCTGTTAATCTTTGGATAGCATGGCAACTCAGCTTGGATGCTAATGATTTAGCCTTCTTCCTGGTTAAACCTAAGTCGATAAGAGGTTGAATGGTGTAGTCGTTATAAATAGTGCCTGCCACACCAACTAAGATGATGTGCAAGGTCACTTTGTTGTTCCTGTTAGGGTTTCTTGAGCTGCGAGTTTTGAGCCTGGTTATGGTGTTGGTATGCTGGGCAGATGCAGCTTCCAGACTGGGAAAGGGGTTGGTATCAGGGCAGAATTTAAATTCAACAAGATGAATGTCCCTGTCTTGAGGAAGGATCTTGGTAGGGTCAATGTGTGAGGGTCGGCCTGAGATGGAGCGCACAAAGATAGCATCAGGGCGGCTCTGGTGCCGGGCAGAGGATCCAGTACCAGTAGGGAAAACCCAGTCCGGAATTGTTCGGCAGGTATTTTCAGAAACTTTTATTCCCTGCTATAGGAGTCTCTCATTTCGGCAGGCATCCATACCAATAAGGGACGAGCCAAATCTGCCTTTACTTAGGGCTTTGACACAGAAGCTAAGGCCAACATGATGCCTGATGGTGTGCATTCCAATTAGAGTTGGGTTAGGGCATCTAAGGGCAATGTGATTTATGCTGTCCATATCGCCACATAATGGACAGCGTGCAGAGGTGTTGGACGCCTTGGATCTGATGGCATGTTTTTGGGTGTAAACAGTTCCCGTGCGGTATTTCAAAACATCAATCTGCCGTTTAAGGGTGATCTTTGGATCATTCCAAAAGGAGTTACTGATTTCTTTGTTGGCAAGTTGAGAGGGTGCACCCACGTGGGTTATGAGCTTCTGAGCTGACAAAGGTGTTTGGGGGAGCGGGCTGTATGGCGCAAATAAGCCTCTGCCAGCTATTGTTATAGTGGCCTGAGGTGTCAGCAGAGCCGAGCTTACGTCTTTTGTGCATGTGTGTTTTAAGCTTGTCTGTCAGGTTGGTGAGGTAATGAGTTGGAGCAGTGCGGGAGTTTTGTGGTTCACCATTGTGTCCATGCGAGGATTTCAAGGAGAGCCAGTAGAAATTGTAGAATGGATCCCTGGCATCTGGAAGTGCAATGTCCGTGGTGCCCATGAGTGCTGCAGTGCGTGCACAGGCGTCAGCCCCCTCATTACCAATGATAGCAGAGTGGTCTTTAACTTTATAGAAATGTATAGGGTGTGGAGAGTGCTTTAACAAATCTGAGATGGCTTGGATGAGCTCCGCATGGAGGTGGGTCCTCATACGCATTGGTTCAAGGGTCTGTTTAGATATCTGGGAGAGGCAGGATGCACTATCAGAGGCTATATTAGTGTGTCCTTGTTGGAGTGCTACTAAAATGCCTGCTAGTTCAGCTCTGTTGATAGTGTTTGAAGGTCCATGTCCATTGAGATTTATGTACAACTGTAGCTGTTGGGATGATTGAGTAGCGTCTCTGCTTGGCTTGTAAACACCTGAGCCGACCAATGACGGAGAGTCAACTTTGTGTTGAATGACACTACCATCTGTGTAGGTGATCTCTCTCCAGTTCTTGATTTTAGATGTGAACGTTTTTTTGTAGATGGCAGGATTGAAAGCTGCCCTTGCCTGAGAGCACCTGTGTGAGCAGGAATGGGCGTCGTGGGGAAGGGATTGAAATTTCTTCCTCCAGTTGTTTGATGCTAGGCGTTGATGGGTATGCAGTATGGGTATGCACACCAAAGCCGCCCTGATGCTCTCTTTGTGCGCTCTATCCCAGGCAGACAAGCTCACCTTGATCCTTCCAAGATCCCCCCACAAGATAGGGACATCCACCTCGTTGAACTTAAATTCTGCCCTGACACCAACCCCTTCATCACTCTAGAACGTGCACGGACTCAACATTCCCACACCATTATCAGACTTAAAACACGCAGCTCAAGAAACCCAAACAGGAATAACAAAGTGACTCTGCACATCATCTTAATTGGTGTGGGTGGCACAATTTACAACGAGTACACAATTACACCTCTTATAAATCTGGGTCTGACCAATCAAAAAGCCAAAGTACTAGCATCACAACTTAGGGACCATGCCATCCAAAAATTATCCACCATCATTAACACTAGACATGCACTTTGCTTTCAGGGGGCATCTGGGAGGGGGTTTGCTGGGCGCGCGGAGGCGGCTGAGGATGGAAGAAGGAGAGTCCGAGTGCTCAGGGGCATGGCGGCCAACTGAGTCAATCCCCCGGATCCCCATTAGTTCTGCTTCTTGCTCTCTCCTAGGCTAGTTTTGTCTAGTTTAGGTGGAGGGACTCTTGGTGAGGCCTCTAACTTTTGTTAGGGGTTCTTCCCTTAATGCACGCGGCCTCGGGGCTGCGTAGACTTTCTTTCTTTCTTTCTGCAGTGGTATGGCAGGCTTTGGAGGTTAAAGGGGTAGCCAGTGTGCTTCTTGTGGTATGTCTTGCTTGAGAAGTTGGAGCCAGTCTTTGTTGGCAGTATCTAGTGCCTCTCTGGCATGTGGGTTCCAGACAACAATGAGTTGCATGGGGTAAGAAGGTTGCGCATGGTTAGGTATGGTATTGAACCAGTGTTGGGGTGTCTGGAATTGAATGCTCCCAGCGGGGAATTTGGCTAGCACTTGCACAAGACCTGGGTAGTGGTTCAGCCAACTCATGTAGGCGTTGCAGCTGAAGCCTCTCCAGTGGGGCAAGAGCATGACGGTGGCAACTGGATCGATGGTTTGGAGGGAGGAGTGTACTGCGTGACGTAGGAGTCGGAACATGATTTTGTCATCATGGGGAGGATGGCAGAAAGAGTATCCGCAATAGCATATAGAAAAAGCATCAGTGCACGCCCCAAAGACCTGGTCTCGGGAGCTTGTGCTGAAGTAGGTCTCGTAGGTACAGTCAAATTCAAGAGGGTTGGAGAACCTTTCCGTGGAGACCATGCACCATTTACGCAGGGCTGATCGAATGTGGGGAGGTGTGATCAGTGCATTGGATTTGTGAGCCTTTTTGCTTTGAGCAGAGAGTTGCTTTTCTTGGGCCTTCTGGCGTGATAGGAGGCCCATTATTTCTGTGGCTGAATCCAGGACGGGTGGTTGGATGGTGCCGTGTTTCCCTGCCCTTTTGGCTGCTTCATAAGCCTCAAGCAGACTAGCTGTGTCTAGTGTAGGTTTGTAGGGCCCTTTGGTGAGGCCTCTGACTTTAAGTTAGGGGTTCTTTCCTTAATGCACGCGGCCTCGAGACTGCGTAGACTTTTCTTTTTCTTTTCTTTTCCTCAAGCAGGGTCTGGAGCCTTTCTATGGTGAGCATGCCAACGCATTTGCCATTTGTGTTATAGATACAGGCAGTTTCACAGGTGAACACTTCAGGCATATGTGCAGGCACTGTAGCCTCAACAGATGGGTCACCTTGCTGTGTTTCTTTCATGAGGTCAACAGCTCTTATAATTATCTCACATTTCCATGTTGGCATGATATCTGTCTGGGGGTTGGTAGGTTGGAAGTCAAAAGTGACATTCTTGCGGATAGCGCATCCAGTAGTTGAGAGCCATGAGGAGTTGGCGAGGCTCTCAGGATCGCCTGCAAATCCTTGCCTTATAAGGTTGTCAAGATCCATTTCATCAGTTGGGGGTTGTGATTTTTGTTCCGGCTTTTCTTGCTCATAGGCCTGCACATGGGCCTGTAAGTCTGGGTGCACCTGTAGCATCTCAGTAGCCTCCCATCGAGGATGCCATTGCACATGGATCATTTCGCGTTCTTCAGAGAAATTGTGTCTTTCCAATCTTTGGGAATGGGACAGGGGTGCACATGCAGGGCAGTCCCAGTGCTCATCAGGTTTACTCAGTGCCCGATCCTGTGGCGAGCATAATTTGATGTCTATGAGGCATCCCCAGTGGTAGGTGCGGTGACAGGTATCACAAGTGGGCATGTCATCGTAGCATTGTGATTCATAAGAGTGTTCTTTGCTCACAGGGCTCCAGCAAAGTTGACAGCACGGGTCCTCTGCCAGTCTTCTGGGTACGTGTTTTAAGGAAGCCACTTTGAGCCCATCACTTTGGAAGATGAGTAGGGCCCATTTCTCGATGGTGACAGGATGCCATTGTACTTTGTATTGAGTTTGCTGTTTTTCCTGGGAGGATCTCTTGAATTTCCGTAAGTGTTGCCAGCCCAAGATTTTTAGGATGACATGGTCATAGCGGAAGATGGTGTTGCTAGCTTGCTCTGTGTTTAATTCAGCAGCCTTATTCTGCTTATAATTCCAGAGCCATTGTGCAGCGTCAGTGCCTGGTGTGTTTGGAGGTAGGAGGCATGGGCTTATTATGGGTTGTGTGTGGTATTCTAGGAGTGTTTTGGGGTCCTGGCTACCTCTGGGCCTCCTGCCCCCGGCTTGTGGGGTCTGAGTGGGGCCCAAGGATAGGGCCTGTATGGGGTGTGTGGACGTGGCTTGGGTGGGGGTTGTGCCTTGCGCAAGTGTTGGTGATCCGTCAATACAGGGTGTATGTCTTTTACGGGTACGTCTCCCTTGGGTATCGTGTGCTTCTGTATGCATCTGATTATCGGGAGGTGGGTTATCCTGGCTTTGAAAGAGAGGACTTTCTAACTCCATGTCTTGAGTCTCAAATAGGGGGTTACTGGTAGTCCTGGAGTCAGTGTGAGCGGGTCTGCTGAGGGCGTTGGTCCCATTATTAGAAGGGGGATTTGGGGGAGCATGCTCTAGGCGGAGCTTTGACCAGTTCCATCCTGTTGGTGTGTGATCCTTTGCAATTTTATTGGTTTAGGGCTACCGTCAAGTTGTTTTAGCAGTATGCTTGAATCCAACAGTGAGACTTTACGTCAAGTGCTGTAAGCAGATTTACACCTTGCTGATAGGGACGATTCCTGTTGGTCTGCACATGTATCTAAGGCATTTAGTGGCATACACATGAGGATGTGTTCAGACAGAAAATGCTGAGCACTTCCAAGGTTCCCATGCAGCATTTTTTAGGGGTTTTTGAGATACAGACAGCAGAAGGTTTTAAGGGAAGTGAGTGCCTTCAGTCCCCAAGAGATGGACAGGAAAGCATTGAATCACCACCATTGGTGCGGAAAACCATTGAATCAAATGACACACACTCCCTTTCGTATCCCATCAAAGGAGAAGGAAAAGGAAAAGCTACGCAAGCGGTATACACCTCAAGCGTTGATTAAGGAATGGGATTGTCTTGGTTGCGAACATTTTGAAAAGAAAAGAGAAGAAAAGAAAAGTCTACGCTAGCCAAAAGGCCGCGTGCATTAAGGAAAGGTTCTCTGACTAGCAAGCTAGAAAGGGTCTCACCAAAGGGCCCTCAAACCTAAACTAGACACAGCTAGCCTAGGAGAAAGCCAGAAACAGGGCAAATAGGGATCTGGAGGGTTGTCCGCCATGCTCCTGGACGCCCGGACTCTCCTTCTCCTGCTCTCCACTGCCACGCGCCCAGCAAACCCACCCCTAGAAGTCCCCTGAAAATGAAGTGCATGCCTTGCGTTTATAATAGTTGTTAATCTTTGGATAGCATGGAAACTTAACTTGGATGCTAGCGACTTAGCCTTTTGCCTGGTTGAACCCAAGTTGATGAGAGGTTTGATGGTGTAGTCATTATAGATAGTGCCTGCGACACCAACTAAGATGATGTGTCACATTGTTGTTTCTGTTTGGGTTCCTCAAGCTGAGAGTTTGAGCTTGGTTATGGTGTTGGTATGCTGGGCAGATGCAGCTTCCAGAGTGGGAAAGGGGTTGGTATCAGGGCAGAATTTAAAATCAACAAGATGAATGTCCCTGTCTTGAGGAAGGATCTTAGTAGGGTCAATGTGTGAGGGTCTGCCTGGGATGGAGCGCACAAAGATAGCATCAGGGCGGCTCTGGTGCCGGGCAGAGGATCCAGTACCAGTAGGGAAAACCCAGTCAGGGATAGTACGAGAGATGTTTTCAGGGACTTGTATGCCCTGCTGGAAGAGTCTCTCATTTCGGCAGGCATCCATACCAATAAGGGATGAGCCATATCTGCCTTTGCTGAGAGCTTTAACACAAGAGCTAAGGCCAACATGGTGCCTTTCAGTGTGCATCCCATTCATTATTGGGTGAATACATCTAAGGGTAATGCGATTAATGCTGTCCATTTCGTTGCATAATGGGCAGCGTGTAGAGGTAGAAGACAATTTGAATCTGATGGCATGTTTCTGAGTGTAAACTGTTCCTGTGCGGTATTTCAATACATTAATCTGGTGTTTAAGGGTGATACTTGGATTGTTCCAAAAAGAGTTGCTGATTTCTTTGTTGGCAAGTTGAGAGGGTGGGTAATGAGCTTCTGGACTGACAGTGGTGTTTAGGGGAGTGGGCCGTATGGTATAGTTTAGCCTCTGCCAGCTATTGTAATAGTAGCCAGAGGTATCAGCGGAGCCAAGCTTGTGCCTATTGTGCATGTATGGTTTTAGCTTGTCTGTTAGGCTAGTGAGGTAGTGAGTTGGAAAAGTGTGGGAGTTATGCGGGTCACCATTGCGCCCATGTGAGGACTTCTATGTGAGCCAGTAAAAGTTATGGAAGGGATCCCTGGCATCTGGAAGTGCAATGTCCGTGGTATCTGCTAGTGCTGCAGCGCGTGCGCACGCGTCAGCCCCCTCATTACCAATAATACCAGAGTGTGCTTTAACCTTATAGAAATGTATAGGGTGCGGGGAGTGCTCTAATACATTTGAGATGGCCTGGATGAGTTCTGCATGAAGGTGGGTCCTCATGCGCATTGGTTTAAAGGTCTGTTTGGAAATCTGAGAGAGGCAGGATGCACTATCAGAAGCTATGGCAGTGTGCCCTTGTTGGAGAGCTACAAGAATGCCTGCTAGTTCTGCTCTGTTGATAATGTTTGTGGGTCCATGTCCATTATGTGCAATTGTAGCTGTTGGGATGATTGAGAGTCTCTGCTCGGCTTGTAAACACCTGAGCCAACAAATGGTGGAGTGTCATCTTTGTGTTTAATGATACTGCGGTATCGGCGGTTACCCTGCTTGAAGCATTGCAATGCATCTACAACAGTGGATGCTGAGAACTGAAGTGCAAAGCAGAACATGAACATATTTGTCATTGGTCCTTTTTTTCAGAGCGATTTAGGGTTTAGCTGTCCCTTGGTTTTAGGGTTTAAGTTTTAGGGTTTAAGGGTTTAGAACCTGAACACAGCTCAAGGCTTTCAGTTGACATTTACACAAGTTTAGTTTGGTTTGGTTACAGGCACCTTTTGCTTCAGCTAAGCTGCCCTTGTAGGCAGGTACAGCTATGTAACCCTATCCTATCCTATCCTATCCTAATGACACTGCCATCTGAGTAGGTGATTTCTCTCCAGTTCTTGATTTTCGATGTGAAGGTCTTTTTGTAGGTGGCAGGATGGAAGGCTGCTCTTGCCTGAGGGCACCTGTGTGAGCAAATATGAATGTCACGGGGAAGAGATTGAAATTTCTTCCTCCACTTGTTTGATGCTAGGCGTTGATGAGTATGCAGTGGTATGGCGGAATTTGGAGGTTGCAGGGGTAGCCAGTATGCTTCTAGTATGTCTCGCTTGAGAAGCTCAAGTCAGTCCTTGTTGGCATTATCTAGCGCCTCTCTGGCATGTGGGTTCCAGACAACAATGAGTTGCATGGGGTAAGAAGGTTGTGCATGGTTAGGTATGGTATTGAACCAGTGTTGAGGTGTCTGGAATTGAATGCTTCCAGCGGGGAAATTGGCTAGCACTTGCACAAGACCGGGGAAATGGTTGAGCCAGGTCATGTAGGCGTTGCAACTGAAGCCTCTCCAGTGAGGTAAGAGCATGAAGGTGGCAACTGGTTCGATGGTTTGGAGGGAGGAGTTCACTGCGTTGCGTAGGAGTTGGAACGTGATCTCGTCATCATGAGGAGTGTGAAAACTTTGATAGACCACCTCACCGCCACGAGGGCTCGATTCCGGGACCACCTTCGTCTCCTGAGGCTCCCAGGGAGACACCGTCTGCTCAACCATTCAGAATCCTCAATCCCTTGTTTCCAGGACCCCTGGTCGAGGTGTAATGAAATCTAATCAAGTATTTGGATAAAGGAGTCTTGAGAAATGTGAGTAGGTTCAGACTTCATGCCCACAACTTGAAGGTTGGATCTGTTAAATGGCTGGGTGGTTCAAATATTTGTGACAATGTGAGCGTTCTGAAGTCCAAGATGAGAAACATGTTCTTTTCTATTGCACTTGTTTTGAGTTGTGTGAGCTGCGCAGAAAATGCAAGGATGATCTTATAGACATTTTAAAGCCTTTACATAATTTTGCCTGGCTTCCAAACACAGACTTTGTGCCTTCCTTGGCAAGCTTTCACACTATAACTGATTTTGAGATCAATAGTTTCTTAAATCAAGACTTGTACAGTCTTTCTAAGTCTTGGTCATGGTTAATTTCAATTTTTGTCTTTGGTAGTGAATGCTTCACCAGCAGCTGATCAGCCAGAGTCTCAGGCTGTACGCCAATCCCTTGTAACCCTCGTGCAAGCATACACTAATGGACAGACCACATTTGCCGATTTAGTTTGGAAAGTCGGTCCCAGCTAAGTATGTAAGCCAGGTGTGGGGCACAGAGATGTTCAGGAAGGCAAGGCAGGGGATTTCCAAGCGAATTGCAAGTGCGCCACATGAGTTGATTACGGGCAGAAGGTGTGAAGCGTGCCACCACAAACTAGCTGTTTTGAAAAGTGCTATTGCGGATCTAGTGGTTTAAGTCCGCTGTCCAGACACACAATGGCTTGCCCTATTCCAACGGTGAGACCCTGCGAAAAGTCTTGAAGGCGTACTTGCAAGTGCCCTCATGCGCGCCCTCGTGCTGGACTGCCCAGATCCTAGATGGATTCCAAGGATTGCAAGGATGTAAAATTCTGAAGGGCAATGGAGTTTGGCAATCCTATTTTTCCAAGCAGGCTTTTACAGATGATTTGAGGAAAAATTGCGAGGTGTAAGGAGAAATGCTGGAGGGGTGGACCTGTGAGGAACAAATAACAAGTTGACAACAAACCAAGCACTTTTTGCTCCACCTTCCGATCATCATTATGATCAATAGGCGTATGTCATTATGATTCATAATGTACGCACCCCCATCCGGGTGCCGCGGCATTTACATCTGAACTTGCCTCAGCATGTCATGCAGAATGTCAGCCGATTTAGGCTGAGAGCTTACACTTTCAATGTGGAAACTACAGTTTGGGGGGATACACTTTATGTGTGGACAATGCAGCTTGGGAGGATGGACCTTCATCTTTGAGCAATTGGTGCATATGCGGGCAAATTCAAGATGAGGTCCATATCCTTTTGATGTGTAGCATTCAGGGGTATGTGCTTTGCGACCAAACACCCGGGGCTGCTCAGGATTTTTCTCTGGTGATTTTCCTCTTGCGCAGCCTTTCTTGCACCAATAAGTAAGTTAGTATCCAAGCTATATTTATTAACTCTTACGACACAACAACAAGATTTTTCCTTCATATTTGAGCTTGTGTATTGGCTGTTGGTTAGCGAGGATCAGTTAAAGGCCAAATAGTCGAACAGTCTGGCTGATATATCTCATTCAATCCAATTTAACATGAAATTAAAGTATGTGGCTCCTCCTTGGATATGTTGCACTATGCCAGCGTCCCAGGATCTTTTATGTATGCCTTGA
The DNA here is from genome assembly GCA_914767535.2 of Dunaliella primolecta. Taxonomy (NCBI): domain Eukaryota; kingdom Viridiplantae; phylum Chlorophyta; class Chlorophyceae; order Chlamydomonadales; family Dunaliellaceae; genus Dunaliella; species Dunaliella primolecta. The sequence continues at coordinate 13,098,791 of OU611756.1, read as the reverse complement.
ATATACATTAGTGCATGCACAACAGCTGTCTGCCAAACCTTGTTGTTCACTTTCCGATGCAAAAGCGGCTGAATATGTTGTCCAACACTTCCTCTGTCACCTGCCAAGTAGAAGATGGAGAGTGAAACATAATATTTCATTCAAGGTGGAATTTCCAAAAGTTTAGAAAATAAGTTGTGTTCAGTGCATGAAAGGAGCAAAAAGGGTTGGGCAAGCACCTGAAACTGCTTGTCACGATGCTTCACTTCCGTGTGCTTCCCCGAAACAAGTCAATAGATTATACACAAAGAATGGCACGTACCAATGAGCAATGTATGATTGCACAAACTGCACCTTAAAAAGGTGTTGCATCAACATCGAAGAAATTTCTATAGTGGATTGGCAACATGGTTATCTTGTGAATATGCTTGCCAAAAGTACACAATTTGTAAAGCAACAGCCATGCTAACATATCAATGCACGGGCTTAAATGATACCAATGATAGAAATCCTTAATTGATACCAACATGAGTCTTTCAACTAGGTGCCACTCCCCATGTGTGACATCCTGCCTTTCGCCAGCCCACATCTGCAAATTCAGAGCATACTATATGAAAGCTAGTTAAAAAGTTTTTGAACATTCAGCTGGTCCCATTTGGTGGACCCTGCTGCGTGTTAGGCCTGCTCGTTTGCACGCACAGCATATCAAACTCACTCCCTGTGTGTCCAACCCTCCCGTTGCACCCCCAATCTTGTGGGTGGACCCCAAGATGAGCCCTGAGTGCCCAGGTGGCCACCTGCCGCAAGCGGGCGGGGGGCTGTTTTAGGAGGGTCTTCAAAGTCAGTCAGGAGGAGGTCGACGGTAGGGACTTCTAATGAATAACAATTAAACTTGCTAGGCTTTCTGATATGTTTTCAAAAAATTTGGGCCCGTCAACGGGGTCTTGGGATGGGGACGGAGCTCAAGTCCTGATGTCATTCAAATTCCCATTGACAAGCACGGATATGAAAATGCAAATCACACGGTCGAAACCATTTGAAGACAAGTACCTGCTCGAGAGTGAAAGCAGTCCCTGCAATTTAAGTTCAAGCATTGATGTCACGAAGTGACTATGTATTGATAAGATTCACAAGTTTGGTTATCCACGGTTGACTAGTCCTTTTACGCCGTAACAACCCGGACGAGAAGCTAGCGCTACTGAAACTACATTGCCACCCTCGGATGTGCTTCCACAAGCAAAAATCTTGGAGAAACTAGCTCCAAACATTTTGCAAAGCCCGACATCGCAGTCTACATTGTCATAATTGATGCTAACAACCCCAGGCATTGGCCAGGGCAGACAACAGGCATGGAGGTGGCCTATTAGCATGTGGCCGCACCTCCTTGCTTCCGTGCACTTCTCTGATGACCCAAATTTGACAAAATCAGGGGCCTCGCAACAACCCAGAATTTTTTTGCAATACTACCAGCAGGCTTCCTAGATACTCGATACTGCAGTGAAACTCTGAGCACGGTCCCCCTCAAGAATGGCATTTAACAGGGGTGGTTGAGAAGAACAGGCATTTAGCGCGTGTTGTGCACACAGTCATGAAGATATGAACAAAAAGTATTGCATACTTGAAACACATTGTCAAGTTGGTATGCCCAAAAGAAACAAATGCCGATGTTTGATACACAGAGCTTGACTCAAGCCACACCTAGGTGCCCAACATGCCAAACCAGCCCTTCCTTCAAACAAGCAACTCCTCATACTCAGGAGTGGATTTAAATGCGTTCAGCAAGGTATCACCCGATTTTGGCATAGGTTGTGGCGCCTGGCTTTCAGTAATTGCAAGAAGTAAGTTTACACCTGTATTTGTGTTAAAATGAGGGTGTAGATGTACTCGTGAGAATTCGTGACTAATTATGATGTGAACTTCCGCGCACTAGTCTACAATATGGTAGTTAATAGTGAGAAGCATTGTCAAATTAAAGCCATAATGTGTGCCTCCTTTGCGTTGAATGGTACATTCAGGCACAAATAATACAGTATGTATCAAGACTCCTTCTTGCCTAGTGTACCTAAGTGCCTTGTTTTACACCTAGACGACTGCCTCATCTTGTTCACCCAGCGTCCCCCTTTTCTGATAGCAAAATGGCTTCATACCTAGTAACACGTTCCCAGAGTATGGCTTGCCACAAAAATCTACAGCATCAAATCATTCATGCATGCCCAAATTTAAAGGAGGAGACCTAGATTGAAAGTAAAACCTCCTGCCAGAATCGAGGCACATTTACTCTTATTGCAGCATTCAATTCTACCTTTTGTTTGCACCGCACAATTCCTACGCGCGTCCTTGTTAACACCCAAGGACAACAAATAGATATGGAACCTATGAAATGATTTGCAGAGAAAGTGGCAACATAAGGAAAGCTCTGATAGGGGAATTTAGTACCAGTAATTGCATTTACATGGTTGCGAGTCAACACAGCTCCCAAGATTGTTTGGTGTTCTGAAGGGTGGGGTATTTGCCAGCTTCAACCTGTCAGCATACCTAAGTTCTCAAAATTCCCTGATTTGCTGGCAGATTGCAAAATTCCTATCGCCATCTTAAAACTGTTTGCAAAATTGGGACTATGTCTCAATCCCTTAAATGTCTCAACACCCAAGTGAAGATCTCTTCACATTCCTTGATAGGACCTTATCCTTCTTTATTGTGCACGGCACAAATAGTACAATAAGACCACATATGCATCTTTTAAATAAATTGCTTGCATACAATTCAACACCTGTTTGAGTTACTGTGTTGCCTTACCTCATCTCCAGAGACCTCGCCCAAAGCCAAAAGAGCAGACCGGAGGTCTATGGTCCAAAAATCTATTGGCAACCCACTTGCCACACTCTCATTCGCCTGAGTATGCATAAGAAAGTGTTGGCATGTCCATACCAAATCAACTTAAACCTAAAAATGCAAACTTATAAAACTTGATGAGCTGAATGGCCAGCATCAATTGAGTTCCCTAAAACTTCAGCAAATGCAACAACACAATACCACAAATTAGTGCCTTCTCGTCAACAGAGATTTCATTCCCTGAAAAAAAATAAGGGTTCCTTGATTGTGAAATGCATTCTTATAACATATTGAGGGCTTCATGATAAGATGACAGCAGTCATGGGATGACAGAAATAGACTATTTATAGTGTGAGTGCGAACACGTGATTGGCTGGCCCAGTCTAACCTAAAGCCCGAGCCAAGAGGTTTATTGGCGACCTGATCTGGGAGAGCCTGGCATCATTGCACACAGCATGACGTATCTTAACTTAGCATAGAGTCCTTTTGCTTCAAGATTTGTCCCGCCTCACCTTCATCAAAGCTTCATGAGCACGCACTAAGGCTTCCGCTTGACGCTCATTCACCGCCCAAGATGCACCTCCTTGAGCCAGCTGGGGTGCACCTGAAAGCTCGAGGATAACCTGGCATCACACACACAAATGTAAACCTTTTACTCATTAAAGCTACCCACGTTGCAAACCTTTGTCTTTTCCCATTGGGCAAAGATTCCATTAACACTACATGAATATGTGTAAATTTTGAGGAAACAAAGGACTCATAAGCTTCTCTTCATAGCTGCTCATGCTGAGATTGCAAATCACAACAGTGTCACTGACAAAGCAAGATTACACGATACCAAACATCTGGAGATAGAACAAGCAAACCAAGCATGAGACCTTTTGCATGTGCACGCAACACAACAATGAGAGAAAGGACACCCCAAGCCCGACCTCCCTGCCCAAAGAAGCTTGGGCATGGGCACACAGCTTTATAAAGGTACAGCACATTATTCAAGTTGAAAACCCACCGAGCCCAAATCATCCAGTCCAGTTCCGTTGATTGCTGAGGTGCCCACAATCCTTGTAAACGTCTTCCGACACATAAGTGGGAGCTGGATGCTCACTTGCTGCTGATTCTGTTGTTTCTGTGGTTGCTGCTGCTGCTGCTGCTGCTGCTGCTGCTGCTGCTGCTGCATAGACGCTATAGTGGCTACGCCACTCCCTTGCATGAATTGTTGCTGATGTTGCTGTTGCCCCTGCTGGTGTAAATTATGCTCCATGTCAACGCTAAGGTCACTCTTATTGGCTACAAGTAGGGAGAGGCCCTTGACCACGCAAGACTCTGTGCCTGGTCCATCTCCCCACAATGCACGGTATATCTCGCCATCCTCTGGTGTCCATCCTACCTGCATTGCAATGAAAAAGGTTGGTCAATGCCATAGCATCACCAATGGTTTGCAACTCTGAAGCATTGCAATGTATCTAGATACCGTAGTTTCACGACTAATCTAATTGGTCTCCACTTGCAAATTAATTAAATTGAAATTATGATCTTGAGTCAACTGGGGGCCCCAAGTTAATAATTCAATTTGGATCATTTTGATTAGCTTCCGCTGGCATTAATGCCTCAATTTGAAAACCCAAGCCTTGATGTTGCTGCTGATGCTGTGCCGCTGACTGTGTTGATGCTGATGCTGATGCTGATACTGACACTGGGTGGGGAAGCTTTGCAGCTGTTGCTGCTGGACTGAAGGGGACTAGAGCGGCTCTGCCCAGGAGTGGGAGTTACACAAGTGATGCTGCTGTTGCTGCTGCTGCTGAGCTGTGCTCTTACCATCAGCAAGCAATCCCAAGCAAACAACAGACTGTCCCTAAAGATACATTGGAGCTCATGCACGCAACATCACCTGTCACCGGCAGGGCGTCCCACTGGGCTCTTTTGTTTTGCTGGCTGCATCTCCCTGGATGCCTTGGCAGCCTGGTTGAGTCTGCTAAGATCTTCTGGGAGGAGGTAAATGGCTTCAGCCACCTAGCTACATTGCATCCCGCAATGGGCTTAAGCTAAGGGGTTGAGAGCTTGAGCTGGGAGGCCATTTTCAGCACAAGCCCTATTCAACCCAAAAATCAATTAATTTCCAATTCAAATGGGTTCAAAAGCCTGACAACATTTAAGAATCAAACTGGCTGTGGGCCTTTGCTAATTCACTTGTTAACTTGTTTCATTAATATAAAGCAATTGCGAGGTCTGGGTAAAAAGCTTAGTATTTGCAGGCTTCTGCATTTTTTGCGCACCTTTTGCACTGGCTTCCTATCTTAACTCACCCCCTTCCTCCGTCACAGCATGTGTGGTGTCCTCAAATACCTCCATCAGTTCACTTTGACACTCCAGCTGGATTGCACAAACTCCTCAGCAGCAATGGCTACAAACTCCTCCAGGCTGCATCCCCTGCATACCCTTCCACACTGCTTCCCCCATGCCCTCAGCTGTGTCTCAGCTACAAAATCCTTTATTTTGGGCAGCACCAGCTCATTCCTCTCATTGGGCTGGCACCATGGGTGAGGAATAAGGAAAGTGGACCACGCCCGCATGCTGGGCAGACCATCGCCATTGCGATCCCGCTTTGTGCAACCAGGCTGAAAAGGGTAATTTGCCCCTTAGCGGCATGGGCTACATTCGCTTCATGCAAATAAGCCTAAAATCTTTGCAAGGCCTAGGAAAAGGTAGCTTTCAGACATGCTTCAGACTTTGCAGGACCCAAATAGTCACCTAATCAATTGCAAACTTTACAACTTCGTTGGGTAAATGACAATAACATTTATGAGACCAACATGCTGGCGATGAAAAACAATAGGAGTGGAAGCTGCAGGATTGACTGAGTGTCGATACCTCTGCTGAACAACATGTGGCACCTTGCAAGCTTTGCAGCACAAGCATGTCATTTCATGTGGCAGCGTGATCAACAAAATGTAGCTATTTACACATTGTGCCGCTAGTTTGTTAAGCAATCACCATTTTCATGTAAGTAAAAGATTGACTTAACAAGTAATAAGACAACAATCTCAATCTTAGTCATGGTACATGAATTTGAAGCTTGCAATTGGCAGGTTCCAAATAACTTAAAATGAGAAAACCGAAGTGTGCCGTAGCGTCACTAATGCAATACAATGCTGATTTTATACGAGGTAGCACAATAATTCAATTTATTAGTTTGCGAGTATAAAGGATTTACGAGAACTGTCGAAAAACTCATAATTTGCACATTATTGTGTTTTCACGTCTTAAGCACTGGCTCACAACCCTCTATCACTCCCTCTCTGGTAAGAAAGCTCTTAGGAGGATCGTGCTCATGGAGTAGTACCTGGGCCACCTGGGCATGCAGCCTGACATCCAGCTCCAGCCAAACCCTGTTGGACAGGTACCACTCTTCTGCCTATTTGCTATTGCTGCCTGCTGTGAGTCATGCAAGTGCAGGTGAACTGCCTGCCTTGCGCCTGGAAGCCCATCAATTGATGGGTGCAGCAACCCATGTCACCCCAGCCAGGCTGCATGGGCGTCAACCTGCTCCTTGTCACGCTCCTTCTACCTCCAGCCTGGTACAGCACATGTCAGAAAGGGTTCTTTGCCCCTCAGCATGGGGCTGCATTTTGGGGGTCTGACTGATTGCTTGGTATATTTAAACTGCTGGACCTTTTTCGAGGCCTTGGAACAAGTAATTTTCAAAGACACCTCATATTCCGAACCAGGATTGATCAATTTGCCTGTTTTGCAAAATTAATTTGCCAACAGTTCAGAAAAGTATGACATGTGACAAACAGTTTGAACACACGTTTGCCTGCAGGTGGAGGGCGGGGAAGGAAGTGTCATCAGGCCCCTACCTCCCCTCCCACCTCTTCCCCTTGGCCCCCCTTGATGGAAGAGATAAGATAAGGGTATGTCAGTAACAGGAGGGTGTCAGGGGGTTGTAATGGGGTGTCAAGGGGTCCCTTTTTTGCATAGGGCCCAAAGCCTGGCAAACTAACAATTCAAAGTCCGCCAACAGTTTGAAAAGGTTTGAATGCTACACTAGTTTTAGATTATATAATTGATCAACCCTGTTGCGGACGACTTTGACAATCATTTAATTAGTCGCAAAACCTCCAGTGTCGCTGCGGTACTCAATATGTGCATGCCCTACATCTTATCCATCATAATGTCTACATGGGGGGCTATGTGACGCCCAAAATGAGTGAAAACGTTTTTGCCAAGTGCCCTTCCACCCCCAAAATCAAAGATTGCTCATGACGTTCCTTTGACTTTTGTGTAGACCCTTGATTTCAAAGGGATGTAGCAGGAATCCATGTCCTCTAAATCTACTTCTTAGAGAGTTTAAGCATTCCCGCTTTACAAAGAATGCAAGAACAGGGGACGATATACTCTTAAGTTCATGAGACAGCACTTGGGAGACCTGATTGGCAAAATGTTTAAGGAGCCAAGCAGCATCTCTGAAATCCTGACAGTTGTGGCAAGCCATACCCTTGTGTTTTGGAGTGGGAAAACATATAAAATTTTTAAACAAAGAGATCTTGAAACACTTCAGGCTGTTTGAACTTACCTGTGCATCAACCACCATAATCACAATATCTGCATTTGCAGCTGCGGCACGTGAGCGCTCCACCCCCAAGCGCTCCACCTGCGCCAAGAAAAAAAGTGAAAAACATGAAATCAAGTCTCACCTGCTGCCATACTCTGATCAAGTGAGTGAAGAAAGACCTTGATATGTGCCATGACACCTGTACTATAAAAGCCTCACCAAAACAATTTAACTGGCAAGCTTTGGCTGAGTGTGCATGAAGCACGAGAATGACACCTGGCAATGTTGAATAGGAATGGAGGATCCCATCAATTGAATCCTGGTCCGTATCATGCTTTACTTAAAGCCGACCGAAGGGATTGGCAACCATTTCCTGAAAATGGCGGGGTTTGTGTGTATACACCATCAAGAGAGGCCAACAACATGTTTAAGGTAGATGAGGGAGTTATGTATTATACAAAGGGAGCCAAAAACACTTGAAACCTGCTGCTGCGTCTAGTTGATAATAAAAATTTAACTGAAGGAAGTGCATCCTATAACATCATTTAAAAGCACATGAGATCCTGTACTATGTATCACTTCATGCACTTCCTTTGAAGTAGAGAAGCTATGAGTATGAGGTTTGGACAGACTGACAGCGGAGGGGTGCCACCATCTTTGGAAGGCTAATCCTAAATATTTCACACCACCCCTGGCCCTACCATCCCCACAATCTTTTGTGTAGTCCTGTTCTACACTTGCTAATGCACGACTCTGCATAAAAATTGGGAGCTATGCTTCCATCTGCATGCAGGGTGGTGCTGAAGAACAAGAGGGTGATGGATTGATGTGAATGTGGCGCCTATTGGCTTCCATCTCGGCCTTTGTGCACATGGAAGCAATTCAGCATGCACAAGTGCTGAGTCATTTCGAAGTTTTCTGCAAACTTAGCCCACTCACTTCCATTTCAAGGACCCATTTCCATGGAAGCAAGGCTTATCTGCCCAAATGGAGATGCATGCATTGTATGCTCAGGGTTCCCAAGTTGCACAGCACGAGGACACAAGTGGGTACGGACTTGAAAACCAATTCAGAGCGTCAGCCCAGGAGGTACGGGAGGAACAAAATGGAAGTTTTAGGATATATTTAGGCGGAAGAGCATGCTTGCCCTCCTTAACAGGCGGGAGGTCAGCAAACATATGTTTTGAAACTGGCTGGGGGAGTACGTAGAAAAATTGCCCCAAATCCTTTGCTAACCTGGAGTGCGTGGCAGAGGGGTATGATGCATTTTTATGGTGAAAGCAAAGCCGCACATGCTGTTGGCAAGCGACAACATTAAGTTTATTGTATGTGTGTATGCTCAATGTGAGCTTGTGAATGACCTTGTGGTCACTGGCGTTGAGCTTGAGCATAATCACATAGGCAAGCTAGATGTGGTCGCACGTTACGGCCTCTTTACGGCTGTACTACGACAGTAGCACTTTTTTGACAGTTCAGAACTTTGATGCATTTGAGGCAAATTCATCCCTATGACCCTGAGCAAGGCATTTGCAGCCTATATAGACAGGATTTTGAACAAGTGAGAAGGCTACTTGGCATTCTACGGAAACCCACTACGGCTATGCTACGCTACGATTGTGTTATAGTAGCACAGTAGCATGGAACCTTGAAGTTAATCATTTAATATGCACCTGTTTCAATGCTTTTGTGTGGTAAGTGATGTGGCTAAGAGGATTATGGACTGGGCTTGCCTTCAAAATAAAATCTCCCTGTAGGCTCTTACGTCTCAAAGCAGGAAAGGTGTGTGATTATGGAGAGGGGATGCAGCATTTCATCAGGGAAAGTGGTACAGCCTCATGTGCTCCAGCATTTACATGCTGCTGTAATTTATGCTTGCATACTTGCGCCACAATACTTTCCCTAGCTGTGATTTTAAAGTGTATCTGAAAAGACAAAGGGAGGCGTTGCGAGCAACGCAGAAATTTGGCGAAGCCTGCGCGTGTGTGTGAACAAGCATGTAAACGTGCTTGTTTGAGCGTGAATGCATACGTGCATGCGTGTGTGTGTGTGTGTGTGTGTGTGTGTGTGTGTGTGTGTGTGTGTGTGTGTGTGTGTGTGTGTGTGTGTGTGTGTGTGTGTGTGTGTGTGCGTGCGCGCGCGTGCATGACAGCATGCTGCACCACTGCACCAAGCACTCCAGCAGGGGTCCAACAACATAACAGCAGCACTGCAGCTGCAGCAAGTCCTTGGAGGGGGGCCAGGCTACCTGTTTTGCTCCACCTTTTGCTCTCCGTTGGCCAGCACTTGCAATCATCGTCACCAAATGGTCCAGCTATTTAGGGAGTACTTCCAATCAAATTTAAAAGTGCAGTCGCCTTATTGAATTTGACCTTCTGCCAAGGACTGAGACCCCTTAATTGATGCTTTTTAGACGCAGCACAGCACGTAACAGCGAGCACCCTGAACTTTTTCCCTGGCCCTCCCTGTACGCATGCCTTGCTGGTGCAGCGGCGACATGGCAGCAACGCAAACTGAGGGGAGAGGAGCTGCCGGGGTGCCCCGGACGACGAATTGGAGCTTGGTCAAACCCCTGTTTGGGCCAACCAGCGCACCCCGTTGTCAAGTGAATATGCAGCATTATTTAGATGCAGAAAGTATCGACAATCCTTACTCCATGGAAGCGCTGAGGGTGACCCGCACTTTTTAAACCCGTTAGGTTTTTAGGGTTTAGGGTTTAGGTGAACCTAAACCCTAAACCCTTCCATGCCACAACACCGCTCCATGGAAGCGCTGAGGGTGACCCGCACTTTGGCAGAACTCAGAACTGCGTACACACGAGTATCCCAGACTTAGGCAAGCCTCCTAAAAGTTTTTGGGGCATTCCAAATCTCAGAGCCTGAGGTGCTGTGGGTGAGTCTCAGTGGCCTCGTGTGAACACGAGTGTGACTTCCCCAAACAATAGGGCTTGCTCCCTGAGGCAACGCCCTTCGGGTGTCGCCTCGGAAAGGGGGGCTTCGCCAAAAAAGTTTTTCTCCCTTCTGCCCTGATTCTAAATCAACTGCAACAGGAGCGCACAATAAGCCTGCTGGCAGACTGTTTTTTCTCTTGTCTCTCCTGTCACAGTGTGATTCCTGCGGAGTGAAACATTATCCTGCAAATTTCAGAAAATTGCAGCTTCAAAAGCAGTATCGTAACCTGGACTTCTTTCCCTGTCTTGGGTTACCTTGGGAGCAGTGGATCTTGAATAAATCCATCCTTTTCGACGTCCTTGAAATAAATAATACTATTTCAAAAATGAAATGAGGGTGCTTGTGCTAAACAAATGCACCCAGTTGCTTGAATTGGCCCTCTTTTCCCCTTGTTTGCCTTGTTGTGCCGCGCACCAGCACAGCCACGGGTATGAATGGTGTAGACATGGAGAATCTAGAATGCATGTTATGCAACCATCAAGAATCCTGATGTATTGCAGTTCAATAAAATTACATAGGATGAAAGGGATCCACAGTTTTAAAACATCAATGTGTTGGATGTGTATGCGATGCTTGCCACCATTACACCTTTAAAGCAAACTTAACAACGCAAAAGGAAGGTGCAGGTTCACTTGTCAGCGTCGAAAATCTAGTAGGATCTTAAGTCTCTTAAATGTAAATTATTGTGATCTGCAACTGCTTATGTCACGAGACAGATCTTTTTCCCAGATCACAACTACCAACTACCACCAGACCTTAATTCAGACCCTGGGCAAGACCAGGTATAGTGCTGGCCTTGGGTCTTACAGCCCTGCTTGCCCTTGAGCACAAACACTACTTTCCATTGCCTGCCTTGTCCATACAAAGGCATCGAAGCCCCCCAAGGCCAGCACTATACCTGGTCTTGCCCAGAGTCTGGATTAAGGTCTGGTGCTAGTCGGTAGCTAAAATCTGGGAAAAGGGTGCAGTGTTACAGCTTGTCTAAATGCAACCAAATTTAAGTCACTTCCATAAGCTGTCATTTGAAATGTGCTAATACCATGCAATCAAAAAGATGAGATGAAAGACACATTTTGTGGCAAAGCCACGATCATTGGGCATGAACACATAGGGTTGCCAGCTTCCAGCAAAGTTCACACCTGGCTGCCCTAGCCCACCAAGCGCATGCCCTGCCCTGCAACTCGGCATGCTTGCCAAGTGAATTCTTTTATTGGGGAATCCAAGTTTAAATGGAATGTGGTGCAGCTGGCAAAGTCATGGGGAGAAATGTTATGTGTTTGGTAGCTAGAAGAGGCTGACCTGCCTGGCATACCCAGTCTAGCCACCCCACACCCATGGAAAAGCACTTGATGGTATGGCTTCACTCAGCAACCTCCTGGTACAACTGCTGGATTCAGATCCTGGGGGGCTTGGGCCCTGACAAATTCCAAATTCTCCTACGAATGATGTCAGCTCACCAGTGGGTCCATGGGTTCCCATGACTCCAATTGCAATCAGATGTATAATTTATGCTTGAAAGATGGTGTACCGTGCACAGCAAGGAGATCAAAAGCCTGGCATTCATTGCTGGTGCAATGAGGATCAGGGCCTCTACTCCATACCCCTGTGCTTTGTGGAATTGTGCACCTCTGGTACATGGCTTTTGCTTAGCTCAAGCCCCTCACGCTTGCATGTACATCATGCAATGCTCTGGTACTGTCTTGGGTATTGATTCATGGCTGGAGGGTGCAGTCAGGGAAGAGCTGGCTTCGCCAATTTTTTAGCATTGCTTGCAAAAATTCCCTCGCTTGTCTTCTCTTAAACTGGCCCAACATTTCTTATTTTAACATTCATCAGCCCAAGGCATTGCACAATGATTAACTTCTGCATAACCTTCAGTATGCTGTAAAGGAATTCTGCAAGCACTTTCTTTCTCGTGCGTAGGCAAGCAGGATTGCTTCCAGAATAAAGGCCAAATTATGAAGCATTGAGCAAGGCTTGAGGTACTGTGGAATTGCTACAGAAGGCTTGCATGTTTGTATGTGTGTGCGCGTGCAGGATAAGGCCACAGACTGGATAATTGGCCATTACCTTTTCTCCAAACATTTTTTGATGGTTTGGAACAAGTTGAGCGTTTCAAAGTCTCCAAATGATAACCCATCATGGGTCCACTGAGCTGACTGGCATTCATCATAGTTGAGAACACCCTGGCTGGGCGCATGCAGGTTTCTGATAGTGGGGTTCACGCTGCAGCTGGCTAGGCACAAAGCGTCCCAACCAGCACAGGTGTTCTAGGTGTTCTAGAAAGCTACTACTTGTTATTGCAAAGCCAGAGAGTTGCAAATGGAGCGCTTCTTCACTGGGGATAATTAAGAAGCACACCTTTTTGTGTAAGCTATTCACATCTAAGATCTTACAGTGCATACATTCAACCTCCCTTGCATTGTTTCTCTTCTGTCCTGGAAGCACTTACATGTGTTTATCCTAACACACACACCACACACGCGCGCGCTTTCAATGATCATGTGCCGTTACTTGTTGTCAATGCTCAAAGCCTGTTCTTCAATGCAAACATCCTGAACAAGGCAAATTGTGGCTCACACCTTGTCCACGCTCTCACGAATGCCCGCTGTGTCAAGCAGTGTGAGGGGCACTCCGCCTACTACCAAGCCTGCCTCCACGACATCACGGGTTGTTCCAGCAATATCAGTCACGATTGCGCGCTCGCTTGAGCTCCATGCGTTGAGTAGACTGCAAGGCACATGGACAGTGTAACAATCCACAATCCACACCAGAGCTACATTGATAGCTCAATCATTTCCCAGCATGCTTCTCTTGACAATTGATCAAGGCATGCGGGGGGGAGCAAAGGCTGATAAAACTGGGAGAGGCTTGAGCAGCCTTCTGCATCCCTGAGTTGAGCTGAATGAAGATTCCTTCACAATGGCAAAGCTGGACCATGATGTCTAGGACCTTGAAGGCTAGCATTGCCTTTCAAATGAACTGCAAGCCTGAGTTTCAATTCCTGAGGCAACAGTTAACAGACCTGACACATGAAAAGCAATGTACTCAATGAAGGAAAACAGATAAGCAGCATATTGTGAAGCTGCATGACAAGGAGAACATCTTACGATGAGTCTTCAAGGAGGACAACAGAACAAGGGGATGAAATCCCCAGTATTGAGACCTACTGCCAGTGAGGCGTCTGACCAAAATGCTGCAAGTGATGAATGTTCCATTGCTCAAAGATGAAGAGCGGAATAAGGTATGAAAGCCAAGTGAGGGCCAAATGAAACCGACATCTTGCTTAGGAAGAAAGCAGAGGACATTTACCTTGATTTCCCCACGTTTGGGCGACCCACTATGGCCACAGTGATGCCTGAGCGCAGCAACGTGCCAGTGCGAGCAGTCCGCAAGGCGGCTTCAATGCCCTCTTGTAGCGACTCTACCTGTATACCAATGTTTGGATAACAGCTGCTCAAGCAGCATCTGGACAGAATCCTGGAAGCCTCTTGGCCGAGCAGAGGGAAGACAGGTGCAATGAAGAAATGGCAGGAGCAGTGCAGAGTAGGGTAAGACTTTATTGTCCCCTAGCCTGCCTGCATCACAAAACCACAGAGAGGAGCTGGCAATTCAGCTAGCTAAAACCTAGAGCTCAGAGCACATCTAGCATGATAGGACGTATTCGATAAGGAAGCAAAAGGTCTTCGGTTTGAGCTTGCTTATTCCCTTCTATGCACATCCTTCAATTTATCATAAGCTTCCTGCAGAAATACCCTTTCTAACAACAATAGAGATTAAATGGACATCTTGCATGAGCCAAACCTATAAAAACACCTGGCAGCTTGAAGCAGGTAACTGGAAATGCACCTATTCAGTCCTTGAAAGCACAGATCTTATAAGCACTCTATCTTTAACACAATTTTACTCAGACAAAAAATGTGTATTGCAACAATTGCTGCTCAGATATACAAAGAGAACAATAGCTTGAGCACCAAAGTAGAAACTGGAAGCATCCAGCACCTAACAAGCACTTATATCATGCCCCCCCCCGGGTCATTTCCTAAGAGTCATGCATAACCTAGATCTGGTACCCTGTCCTTGCTGCTGTTGCTGCTGCGTTCCAAGTAGGTTTTGTCCTACATTGATTGCATTGGCAGCTGCTATTGCTATTTGCAACATCCCCCACCTGCCCTTGCAGCCTTTGTGCATCCATGTCTGGTAAGTCCTCATCAAAGTCCAGACGAGCTTCCAGCTCAGCAATAAGAGAAAGTACCTGAAGCGCACAAAAAGAGATGGTCATTGCTTAAAGGAAAAAAAATAATAATCGTGAGAGCTCACGCTTCCACTGCACCGTCTGGTAGGGCTCCACTAGTGTTTTTTGACACTCTGAGAACGGAACGAGCCCTACCAGGCGGGATAGGTGTGCTTGCGCGCACGCAGATGGGGCACACACGCCAAAAGTAAATTGGTTAACACAGTGAGCGGACGCTGACCTGTGCCTGGGGAAAAAGTGACGTGAGAAGCCAAGAAGAGATGGAGATTGAGCAACTTGTGCGCCAGCTTCTACAGAAGGTCGACGAGCTTAATCAAGTGGTGCTCCAGCTACGGCAGCAGCAGCAGCAGCAGCAGCAGGATGGCCGAGCAACTCGGGGCAGCGTTGACCAGCTCGTCCGAGACTCTGCTGACACCAACTGGGCAGCAGCATGCAGCATAGACAGGGAAGAACGTCAGAAGTTCTACAGTGTACGTCTGCTGCGCTCCAGGAACGCAGGAGCGCTGCCCTGCGAAGCAACACCAGCCGGGGTGGAAGCCTTCCTGCAGTGCGAGGTGGGCAGCGTGCAGCATGTGGAGCGGATGCGGGACAACGCACTGGGCACGCAGCGATACATCGTCTGGTTCAGCACGGCAGAGGCAGCGACTGCAGCGTACGCGGGGTTCCGCGACAGCAGCAATGCAGCACAAGCACTCCTGGTACAGAAGAAGACGCGCCTGCAGAATGCGCTGGTGGACCTGGCCATACAGCTGCAGCAATTGGGCCGAGGACAGTGTGGGTATGGGGAGAAACTGGTTGTGCAAGTCAGGGGAAAAGCAATCGTGGTCAAACTTGGTGAGGGGGAGCTGGTTCCCTACCCCTTCCGCCAGCACCTGCCTTCAGGCCGCATCCCCAGCCCTGGCGAGCCCTTCCTGCACCTCAATGCTGGCCGACTGGAGCAGCAGCTCAAGCAGCTACTCAAGCCTCCTCCGCCCTCACCAGCAGCAGCAGCAGCAGCAGCAAGGCCAGCAGCACAAGCACCTACTTCGCCTGCCTCACCACCAGCACAAACAGCAGCAGCAGGAACGACAGCAGCAGGAGTGACAGCAGCTGCAGCAAGCGGAGCCCCAGTCACTCCCACCAAGCGGAAGCGCACCAGCCAAGAGCCCAACCCTGTCCAGCACCAACACTGCCCTCCCCCAGCAGCAGGAGCAGCAGCACCAGTACGCATGCATGCAGGTACCTTTGGAGGAGCCATGAGGCAAGGACAAACTGCAGACCAAGAGATCCGAGTTCGAGCACACAAGGCTGCGCAGGCAAAAGAAGCAACATGGGTCCCTAATAGGAGGTATGGAGGGGTGTATGGAGGTCCTCAAGGGCCGTCCATACCTTGTGCCATGTCTTGGAGAGACTACAGAGGGTACTTATCTGCTGAAGAGATTCAAGCAAGGCAACGCAGTTGATACCTTCTTTGACATGTGCACTCACCAGGCTGTATCGGCAGTTACCCTTCCTGAAGCATTGCATTTCATCTTAAACAGTGGATGCTGAGAACTGAAGTGCTAAGCAGAACATAACACTTTTACTATGGCCTCTTGGACCTTTTTCAGAGCGATGCTGTTCTCAAACTTTCTGTGCTTCTTGTGGAAACGCAAAAGTGTATTTTCCTGACACTACAGCCTTATGGAGTTTTTTGTGCTTGGCTTTGCGTGCTTGTTTCATTTAAGGTGACAGTGTGTGATTTTTACAGTTGACACTTCTGAACTCAGCTCAAGGCTTTCAGTTGACATTTACACAAGTTTAGTTTGGTTTGGTTACAGGCACCTTTTGCTTCAGCTAAGCTGCCCTTGTAGGCAGGTACAGCTATGTAACCCTATCCTATTGCTTAAAATGTTGCAAGCCTCAAGGCTCGGAACAGTAAAAATAACTAAACAACCCACCTTGTAAGCAAATTGAGTCCATCACTGACGCATCACCATCCTGGGCTTTCCTCTGACAGCTTGAACAAATTTATTTGTGTTGCATGGAGAAATACAGTTTGTGATCATTTCGCACCCCTGACATCCTAACTTTTCAACTTCCCCTCTAGTTTCCAGCCAAAAATAATGTTGTAAGTACATTCCATAACCCTCCAAAACACTACAACCTGCAAGATAATCTGCTAGTGCTGCAGAACAAAGTGTGTGGAAGCACATCACGGTGTCCTCATTTAAATTGCAGCAGTTCAGGACGGCTGAGACTCTAACAAACAGGGCAGCTCGTCTTGACATTGCATCCCTACAAATGTTTTTGATAGGAATTGATTGCTTTCAGCTTAATGTGTGTCAGCTTCAAACTGTACTACCTCTCGATGTACTCATCTTGCTCTAGCCGCTCTGAGCGCTTGAATCAATTCATATGGCACTCCAACATGCAGCATAACAACAAATGATATATTTTTTATAATTTCAATAGTTTATTGTGCAAACACTCAAGCACTCCCCTATTATACCTATGGAGTCACATCCCAAGACAGACATGCTTACCGGACCAGAAATGGTTTTCACAGAAAAGGGTTCATAGCATAGAGGGGTGAACATACCTGCGCACGCAGTTCTCCCACTGCTGCTCCAACGCCCCCTGCCAATCCGGCCAATGCAGAATCTGCGGCCCCGGTCGTGCGTGCCTGTAGCAACTCTGAGACAGCCTCGGCCTGCTCAGACATGCATAAGAAGTACTGGCGCGAATATGCAGGCAATACTTGAGGGCGCCGTGAATGCGTGATGCCATGCATGATGGGTTGAGAATAGCTCTGTTGAACTTAACTTGCAAAATAGTTGGGAGGAAGAGAGTGTAGGCAAGCAAGGACGAAGAAGTACAGCAGAGGCCTGCTGCAATTCAACAGATGGATCAGAGGGCCACTTACCAGAAGCTTCGGATTTGAAGGGGGAATTAACATTAACATGTAAGAGAACCATTATGACTGCCAGGATGCAGAACACCAAGAGAAAGCCAAAAAAGAGTTGAATTGCCAACATATACACAAATTGCAAAGCATTTTACGTCCTATTGATACTTTGCGGCAGCAAATACAAAACATCTTGACTATAATGGACAACTGGTGCACGCTTTTGCTCTTGGTGATTTCAAAAATCCACAAACTAATTTGGTACATAGAAAATAAGTTCATTCAAAAGCGGCTTTAAAAGATAGCCTGTTAGCTGAACCAAGCTTATGTGGCAAATTCCAAAATTGAATATGTCGAATGCTGACAAGCAATGCATTTCAGCAAAGAGTTTCTGCTTGCTCTAAATCTGATAATGTTCACAATCGCTGAGATTGTGATAAGAATGGCATTTTTTTGTTTTATTAGCAAAGAATTTTGAATTTCTTTTGCACTGGAACATTAGGGCAACAAAGTTTCAGGTTTGAGTCCTGGTGCCAGCGAGGTGGGCTCAGTGCGGGTGCGTGCAAACCTGCATGCAGCTCGTGGAATAAACCTCACCATTAAATGGAACTTAGAGAGAAGATGTATATGCAATGAGATTAGAAAAGTACGCATTGTTGACAGACTGGTATATGTAGCTGCAACCAGAAGCAGCGTTTTTTGGCCCCGTAATGCAAATTCCTTTTTCAACCCTTTTTACGTTTCTTCAGAAGTTGGGGACACAAAGAAGAAAAGACCATGAGGTGGAATCCAATGCCTTAACATGAGTCTGGTCACCTGGGAAAGGTCAAGGCGACCGTTCAGAAACGCACGCAAGGTGAATTCGCCTGGCCCAGCCCTGCGAGCTCCTGCCTCCAAGCAAGCCTGTCAACAATAATAACATGGAAATGTTTGAGTACAGACTTGCATGCTGATGGAGCAAAGGGCCTGGTGGCACAAGCAACTAAAAACTCTCAATTGTATGTACATAGCAACCACTTGCTCGCGCTATCTTAAAACAATGCTAATGTGGCTTATGTTGGTACAATGTCTCTCAAAATAATGTAATATTGGCAGTTTGTGCTTTCAAACAGAGCAAAGACAACTCAGGCCTTGACAAGGGCATACCCAACACAATTTCCTTCACGCACCTGCAAGACCCTGGATGCACAGATGCCACCACCATGCACATGGAACTCCACCACATCTTCACGTGTGTAGGAGCGCGGAGCACGCATGCACAGTAGCAACACCTGGAAGCAGGCATGCATAAGCACGTCACCAGGTGAGCAAGGAATGATGAGCAATAGGGACTTCATTTACAGCTCAAGGTTACATGTAAATTACAATAAAGCACACTCTTGCATTGAAGCAGCCTCTGTCTCGACAAGCTTCTGGCACTCTGAAGCACTCACGCACTTGTACATTAGTAGGCAGTCATAGCTGACAAACCTTCCCTCAAGGTTGTGGCAAATACAGATCGCTAATTCCGACTTCCTCGTCTGATTCCAGCCCCAAGGGATACTAATATTTGCTGCTTCCTGCTTTGTCTTCCGGAGCTGAGAGGTCCCTCTCTCTCCTCATTTGGACAAAATTTGTTTTCAGTATGTCATGCACAAATCTGACCCACCTCATCTAGTTGCTTGCCCCTTGAGTCCTCCACTGTGCCATAGTGCACTCTATGGCTCTGGGGCTCCCAGCCAGGCCTCTGCCGTCCCCCTGGCCTGAACAGCTTGCAAGCCACCTGAACAGCAGCACCAAGGCACACTAAAACTCTACAGGCACTGTTGCGCGGTCCTGAAAGTGGAAAATGCCAGAGCGGAGGTGCACGATACGTACTTGCTCTGATAAGTTGAGTGCCTGAAGAGAGAAGCACGTCAACCCCTGTTCAAGCTCAATGTGCTTCAAGCTCCAGGCACAAGGCCTCCACCAAGTGAAAGACAACAAGGATTGAAACGTGCAGCTCGTAAAATGACATGGGCAAAAGGGTAAAAAGTAGATAGGTGAGTCAGTACTGTATGCTACACCTGCACATTTATGCAGGTAACTGCTGAATGTGGGTATCTGGATCAAAAGTACAAGCTTAGGTGGAATACCATATTGGGTGCATACAAAAATCTGCGCAGACAGAATTCTCCACGCAGAGTGTTGGCATTGAGATCAAAAATGGGCACCGTGTAGAAACTAAATCACCGCGCATAAATAACGTTTCTTGCCCTGCACAGTGACTGCGCGCATGTAAAATAGTATTTAATTACAGGGTGCGTGGAGGTGCGTGGTTGTGAAATTGATACTTTGCGGGACAGCAAGAGGTATGTGTGGTTAGGAGCGTCCCTTCCCCTGCGCCCTGGAACCTTCTGCCTTCATTCCCACCAGGAGCATTAGCACTGGATTCACAAGGCGGGCAGGCTGATTTGCTCCCAAGGCATGAATGAGTCCCCCACAGAGTCCATGCAGCACCCAGTGCCAATTGATTGCAGCTGATGTAAAAACATGACAGCTCTTTCGGCAGCTGGGAGGGGGGCAGTGGAAAGGGCAGCAGTGGGGGAAAAGGGGAGGTGGGGGGAGCAGGCAGGGGCAGGCAAGGGGGGGGCATGGTGCAAACAATTGAATATGCATGTATGAGAGTGAACTGCAAGTGGACTACACATGATTCAAGAGGCTTGGGAATGATGCGCAATATGCTTTTGCAGGTCAATATGGGCAAAGGCCTCTGGGCAAAGCGGTTGATGCGCAGAGGCAGAAATAATTCGTTTTGGGCTGCGTGGTTGATGCGAAGTTGCAAAACTAATCATTTTTGGGGGGATGCTGGATGAGCCCATCTCAGCACAAAAGATGGACCCGGTACTGTAAAAGATGCCTGTATGACTGATGTAATTCTGTATCATGAGTTTGTTTCAAATGCTTTACACTTTACATAAGCAAGACTCAGGATGCTGAGAACAAGACCTCAGCCTGAGAATCCTTCTTTTGGGAACACACAATTGCAAAGATGTTGGAGTAGGTAGTCATGGTTTACAGCTTAGGGAAACGGTGAGGGCTAATAAAATGAAGGTTAAATTGCACAGGTTAGAACGTAAAGGACGGGTCACAGTAATGTACTGCATGCACACCATTTACACCATGCCACGGCATGGTTACAAATTACACAGGCAGTGAGGATCCACGTGTCCCTTCATTCCCTTTCAAGCTTACTTGTACCATAGAATGTGAATGCGTGTGTGCTTGCATCCAAGTGTGTGTGTGTGTGTGTATGTGTGTGTGTGTGTGTGTGTGTGTGTGTGTGTGTGCGCACGTGGGCGTGTACATGTACATGTGTATGTGTGCGCGCCTGCATGCGTGTGTGTGTTTGTACGTGCGTGCGTGCGTGCGAGTGTGTGTATGTGTGTGTACACGCGTAAGTGTAAAGATGCAGCACGACATTATTTCCTTAAATTAGATCCTGGATTGCTTTTTTGAGTAAATAAGAATGGTGAGCACAAGTGTATGCCTTACTCAAACACACCTGTATGGCATCAGAGCCAGACACACGTATGATAGAGACGGTGCCTTGGGCCACAGAGCCTACAAACATATAAGTGCAAAAGTAAGGTAAGAGCATAGCAACAGCAGCTGGGAACAAACATATTGCTTGTGAGCCACGTTTTCAACATGCTCAGAGAACGGACTTGAAAAGACTGCAAGCTTTTATTTAAAAGAGAGAAGGTGTTCACATTAAAACGTGGAATGGAAAAAAGAGAAATTGACCTCATCTTGGTAAAAGGCACCATGCAGGTCATTGGGCAGGGCCTTCTGCGAGAACAAAGCACACCTGTGACTATCGCTGCAATCGTGTCCTCGCATTGAGTGGCCAGCGCAGTTTCACTGCCCTTCTTGGAGGATTGTTGTGGTTCCTGGAAGCCACTACCATTCCTGCTTGCCCCTTCAGTGGTCGCAGCAAAGGCAGCCACGCTTCGCCTCCGCGGTGCTTGGCTGAAATAGGGAGTTGCACCATTCAGGACCGATACTGCCACACCTGGCAAGCTCTTTCTCTTGTGAATACACTGCCTTGAGGTGGATGATGAAGAGCAGGTAGACTGCGGGGTAGTTGGGGATACTGTGCTTTGTTTGTTTGTGTGCCAAAGCATGGCCAGGGAGCAGCTGGTTGAACAAGCAGCTTATTCACTAGCAAATTCAATTCTTATTTGAACAGTGCTGGGCTGGATTTGCCGGCACATGCGACGGCGTTCATACAAATCAAACACCAATTTTATGCAAAAACAGAATTCTTGAATATCAGATAAAGCTACGTAGCGCTGGCGGCTTTTAATCTTCCTCCATCAGGAATACAAAGGCGTCAAGACAGAAATGTGCTTGCAATGACGCTTTCAGCAAAACATGGAAAGTCTGCAAAGTGAATGCCCTTTGGCAGTAATCTCTTTCAAGCCTGTTTGGTTGTTGTGTTGCGTGGGGCAATAGGCAACCGGTTCCTTCAGTTCCCTTTGTGAGGTTTATGCAGCTCGTGACATGCTGATCTTATAAAGCATGTATGATACGCTACACCATTGTCGTTCTGTCTCCTTTGTCCACAGGGTCTCACAGCCTATCACTTTCAGACATGTGTACACCAAATGTCATTATGCCGAAACGTTTCGTGTGTTAACATGGGATATGCCTACCTAGGAGTGCACGCTCCAGCCTCTGTGCTGTTAGGACGACCCTAGAGGCGCTATAAATGTTCACACTGTGACTGCTCCTTGTCCAAACACGAATCATTTTGAAGGGTGTATACTTCTGGGGGTCGAACCTAGCACAAGCACCCGTCATTGTGTGTTCAACCGTTCTCCTTGCAGTTGCTCACATTTTACAACCTCCATCGTGACAGCTGACCATGTGCAAAACAGACACTTACAGTAGCACTTTTCAAAGGACTGAGCATATAAATTTCATGCAATTGAGGCAGATCCTTCCCTCAGTCCAGGAGCATGGCAATTGCAACTTTTTGGCCATTACATTAAATGTTAGAACATCAATATTACAAATCTTGAATTTGTAAGAATGTCACTTGGCATACTATGGAGCTGCTACAGCTGTCACAATTGTGTTGCAGTAGCATATTGTAGCTCAAGCATGCATGGGTGGGCTCAAGCATGCATATGCCACCTTGAGCCCACCCATGAGAAGCACCTACTAAGGTGCTTAAAGGAAAGCACCGTGCTTTCCTTTATTAGCAAACTATAATTTGCTGCTACCAGAAGCATCTCTGTGTAGCGGCAGGCATATGTCATGATGCACAAAGACAAGTTTGCCAGTGTGTTCAACCTCCAGTTGTGCTGGCACTATGCATGGCATCCATGTGCGAAATGCATGCCACTTTTTTAGGTGCAGGAAGTTCAGAATTATAGAATATAGTAAGAAAAGAGGTACTTTTTCATGCTGGACAAACAGCTGGAATCAAGAAAAGAAAAGAAAAATAACCCAGTTGTTTGTAGCACATAATACCATAATACATCAATTGAGGAAAAGAGAAAGGTAGGGCCAAGGCACCGCGTATCCCCTCCGGAGGGGATACAACAAGAGGAGAATGGAGAAAGAAAGATTCCAAGAGTGGAAAGCAGGAAGTTTACAAGTTTACAGTTCTTGTGCCTGGTATTGGTGACAAGTATTGACACAAGCCTTCACAAGAGCATGTTTGGTACGAGCAAGTGCATAAGCACGATCAAGGCCTCAAGTGCGGTACTTACCATATTTGAAGATTGGAAGCTTTCTAACCTTTCCATTTAAAGCAAAGAAAGACAAACATGTGCGGAAGACGTCTCTGTAAACAGCTCATCATAGTGGCTATCCACTGTTTTGAGCATGCTTTCAAGAGGACTTATGGCGACTACTGTCACAAAACTCCCCGCATCTTTAAAAGAAAAGAGCCAAGCTTTTAGCTTGTCTGTCAGGACGATGAGGTATTGGATTAGGTCTGTGCAAATGGTGTGGATCAACATCGTGTCCATATGAGGACTTGAATTAAAGCTAGTAGAAGCTGTGGAAAGGATCCCTCTAAGGTCCAGGTGAGCTTACTCACGCATGGATTTCTTTATGAGCGCGCTAGACTGGGCTTACAAAGAAAAGGAAAGAAAAAAAAAGAGTAGAAACGCAGGCCTGAGGCCGCATGCATTAAGGGAAGGTTCCCTAACTAGCAGGCTAGCAGGGGCCTCACCAAAGGGCCCTCAAACCTACATAGACACACCTGGCCTAGGTGAGAGCCAGAAACAGAGCAAATGGGGATCTGGAGGGTTGTCCGCCATGCTCATGGACGTCCGGACTCTCCTTCTTCCATTCTCTACCGCCGCGCTCCCGGCAAACTCTACCCAAGAATACCCTTGAAATGTCTGGTATTAAAAATGGTTGTTCGTTTTTGGAAAGCATGGTAACTAAGCTTGAATGCTAGTGATTTAGCTTATTGCTTGGTTAGGCCCAGATTGACAAGAGGTTTGATTGTGTACTCGTTGTAAATGGTGCCAGGCACACCAATTGAGATGACGTGCAGAGTCACCTTGTTATTCCTGTTTGGATTTCTTGAGCTGCGGGATTTGAGTTTGGTTATAGTATGAGCACGTTGAGCTGTTTCAGTTTTGAAGTGATGAAGGGTTTGGTGTGTGGACAAAATTGAGTTCAACAAGGTGAATGCCCCTGTCTTGAGGAGGGAGCTTAGAAGGATCAAATTGGGCTTACACAAATATGGCAACAAAATGTTGTTACCACGAGTTTGGAGTTCTTTGGACACAGCCTCAGCTGTGTATTCATAAGGAAACTGCTGTGCAGCACAATCTTGCCAGAGCAGACTCTCATCTTGTCACCGCTTTCCTTTCCTTCTCCTCCACTCACAGTTGATCAGTAGCTCTATCGTCCAGAACTTCTCTTGAAGCTGATAAAAACAAAGCATTGGCTCTGTTTGGCAGGATAGAACCCCTGTATGTGATTGGTGTTTCTGCAATCAAACTCAGGATGAATTGCATTTTCGTGTTGAGCTGTGCTGATGGACAAGCTTGTTCCTTGCGCCGCAAGTGTCACATGCTTTTTTGACCATTCTCCCGGGTTTATTTGCAAGGCAACCTTAATTTGCTGCATCAAAAGAGTTCTTAGGTTGTTTCTTATTTCCCTCATCAACGACACACACAACTTCAAGTTATTTTATGTGTCTAAGCTCACGGATTTATTTCTGGCTGGCTAAGACCAGCCATAAGATGATCAACCAACCGACTGGCTGAAGGTCACCCCCCATTGTAATCATTAAGAAGAACTGTTTAAGCAGCCAAGGCGTTCCGTTGTGTTGCCCTTGCAGCCACAAGCCAATCAGCCATGTTCTCGAGCTGTAGGCCAACCCCTTGTAACCCTTGCTGCCCTTGCCCTCCAGATCAGACTGGTTTGGTCACTGGAACCTTTTTTCTGCTTCAGCTAAGCTGCCCTCATAGGCAGGTACAGCTATGTAGCCCTTTCCTCTTATTCTCAGTTCAGGAAAATAAGGCAAACTAACACAAAGAAGAGCCATAAACTCCCTCAACAAAGGAGCTCAGAAAGAAAGAAAGCATGGATCTGGTCACCAGATTCTGGTGAGTACCTAAAAGCACCTGGTCTCTAATCATGGCCTCAAGCATTACTTTCTACTTCAATGGCACACCATGAGGTCGTAATTGTATGCAAACTGGAGAAATAAGCAAGGAGCCCCCGCGCAAATTTGTTTGCCGTTTTGAGGATCAAGGATCAAGGCAACGGCTGGTGCCGTGACCGTTCTAGCGTGCACCTGCGGTTTGTTTCCGCTTGTCATCACCACGCAGCAGTGGCGTGCAGCAGCGGGCAGCAGCAGCAGCAGCGTGGGGGATGGTGTGGGCTAGCAGAGGCTTGCGGAATGCAGCTGGTCCTGTGGCGGGAGGCATGCATGGGACGCTGGAGGAGTGGTGTAGGCAACGATGAAGATGGGCCAAGCGCTGAGCGAAGGCATGGGAGGCATGGATGAAAAGAAAAACTACGCAGGCAGTGAAGACACTCCCCGCATCAATTAAGGAAAAGAGGATTCCTAGGGCCGAGGCACCGTGTATTCCCTTCACCAAGAGAAACAAGAAAGAAGTCAATGGGGACCAGGACCCCATTAATTAGCAACATTAGCAGGGTTACTAGCAATAGCCCGTGCCTGATCTTGACGAAGAGAGTTGAGAGAAGTCTTCTCAAGGGCGCGTCTGGTGCTAACAAGTTTAAAAGCGCACTGAACAGAATGAGCATGAAGCTTCAGAGCAAGCCTGGTAGCTGTATGAGTGTCAAGACCAAGCTCTTGAAGAGGCTCCAGAGTGTGGGGGGTGTAGATGACGCCTCCCACACCTAACAGAATGGTATGGAGGGTGACTTGAGCTGAGGCCCTTGAGAGATGGCTACATAGGTCGCGGTGCTGTTGCTTGGAGGCCTCAAGCTGGTTCTTGGGCCGGGTGTCTTCACAGTATTTGACCTCCACGAGATGGACGTGCCTCTGTTCTGGAAGGAGCTGACTAGGATGACGGACCTTGGAAGTAGGTGGAGTGGCTGTGGCTGGCACTGAGTGCTCCCTGTCCCCCCCGCGCCCCCCTCTACTTCTCAATGGATACCAGGAATTGGTCTTTGGCACTCTTTTCATTGGAACAACTAGGATGGTATCAGGGCGACTAGAAGTGAGCCTTTGTTTGTCAGGGAAACGACGAGGAAAAATGAATTTGGGAAGGGTTCTATTTGTTGAGTGTTCAGGGATCTGCAGGTTCTGTAGAGGAAAACGACCTGCGCTGCCAATGTCCATGGAGGCAAGGCCTGCCCCAAAAGGGCCTTTGATGACGCCTTTAAGGAGGATTCTGCTGGCAATGTTGTGGCGCTCGGTTACCATATTTGATATGGTGGAGTGCTTACATCATGAAAGAATGTGAAGGGCACTGTCTGGCTCCCCACAGAGGGGACATTTTAGGCTGGTAGACATTTTAAAGCGCACTGCATGCTTTTGATTGAAGAGGGTACCTGTGCGGTAGTTGAAAACGTTTCGCTTCAGTTCAAAAGGAAGTTCTGGCATGGTCCAGAAGGCATGGATGATATAAGGCGAGTGGAGGGTGGTGCCTATGTTCTGGGGGCCGGGCAAGGCGTGCACTTTATGTGTCGGCACCAGTGCTCTAAGGGCTGTTCCACAGTTTTCTGCGTGGTCAGCAGTTGCTGGCAGCTAGTCAAGCTAGTCTGCCAGAATGCAGACTTTAGTTGTGCTCATCAGACAGCTCCTGGGCATGGCTTTCCTTGGTTGGAAGGTTGACAGTGCTGACTCTGCTAGCTAAAAGTCTGGAACTCCAGTTTTTCAGCTATCATCCTGCTCTCTGTCTCGTTGCTGGACCTGTTTTCTTTCTCTGCCTTACACAAACGTCTGTCAATCCTCTGGTTGCTGAACACGGTACTTACATTGCTATAGGATAGGATAGGATAGGTACAGCTATGTAATCCTATCCTATCCTTACATTGCTATCCTGGCAAGCATGGAGCTGTACATGAATGTGGCATGGTTATTCGATACTATCGAATTAGTAAGCAGTTTGGGT
Organism: Dunaliella primolecta; assembly: GCA_914767535.2. Classification (NCBI taxonomy): domain Eukaryota; kingdom Viridiplantae; phylum Chlorophyta; class Chlorophyceae; order Chlamydomonadales; family Dunaliellaceae; genus Dunaliella; species Dunaliella primolecta. The sequence continues at coordinate 13,071,775 of OU611756.1, read as the reverse complement.
TTAATTTTGTGGGGACGTTCGAGTCACCCACATGCTGTATGCAGACGATCTGTGCCTCACCAGTAACCTTCCTGATCAGCTCCAACTGATGGTAGATAGGCTACATACGTATGCTCAGCGGAAAGGGTTGGTGATTAATACTGCCAAGTCTGAGATTGTGCACTTTAATTCAAAGGGCGATAATGTGCCAGTTTTCACGTTAGGTGGAGCTCGTTTGGCGTGTGCAAATTCTTTTAGATATTTAGGCATGCTGTTCACAAAACAACGCAACCTGCAAGCCACTGCTGAGTACATGTGTGCCCCTTTCCTATCTGGTTGTAGACGGATTAGGCAATTCGCATCAGAGCACCGCCTGACAGACAGGCCGCATACCATGCTCTGGCTGACTAAAGCATATGCTCTCCCTGCTAGCATGTATGCATGCCAGATTTGGGGCACTAGATTTATGAAAGAAGGAGCTGAGATGGACTGTCCTTTGCAGACTGTACACCTGTGCTTATTGAAGCGTATCCTTGGGGTAAAGCGCACCACTCCTATTTGGTCTGTACTGCGCGAGTGTGGGCACGAACCAATTCTATTGGTTTCGTGCAGCAGTTAGGTTTTACAATACTTTACCCCAAGACAAGGTTTTGAAAAGCCTTATGCTATTAACACCTGGCAGCAAAAACTTGACACAGAACTACGCAACAAAATCACCTTTGATATTCACCCCACCAATCCACAAGTTGACATTCAACCCACTGGTTGTTGTGAATTTTGACTGCATGACGTTGACTTTGTTAAGTACAAAGCTGAACAAAACCCTAATCAAAAACCGTTAGACACTGAATCAAACAGCCCCCAGCCTCGTGCCCCACCCCCCCTTATCCTTCCAGAAATTTACAAATCATGCATGGCCTGCATTTACAACACACAAGGTAAATGTGTGGGGATGATAACCCCTAGCCGATTTCAAATTCTTTACAAGGCATTCTATAAGGCCAAACTTGCCGGCTCGCATGAAACCATAACACCTCCTCCTACTAGCTTTGCATCTGAGCTGCAGGGGCTCCTTACTCGCAAGACTATGCTAGAAACCAAGTATGCTAGAAAAAAGATTAAAGACTCCTTTTCGCGAGCCCTGCCAACCCACATTTACACTGCCCTTAAAGAATGGGCCCTGGTCACTCAAGAGAAAATGGCCTCCCCGCTGGACCACAACCCACAATACCAACACTACTGGAGCTACGACCCCCGAGACACTCTCTTCGGTGCCTATCTTAACTCCTTCTCATCCAAATTTTCAGGTTTCTCCGTCTGCCATCCCATTTATGATGAGAATGTTATGACTCAGGCCTTGCGTCATTCTATTTACTCAGCTATTCTCAATACAGAAGCCACTGCAACTTTCATGTTCCTCCCTATCTGGGGAAAACAAATGATAACTAACCCCTACTCTAAGCTCATCACTGCTTATCCACATCTCTGTTGTGAACTTGGAACAATCACACGTATTAACCTCTGCTACAATGATCCACAATCTTGCCTCAACCAGGAAATACCTCTTCCTCAGCACACATGGGACCTACAAATTGTTGCTGTCTGGAACACATCTGCAAGGATCCATCTAAACAATCACAACCCAGCTTGGCTGCAGGGCCTGGCTTCGGTTGTACCAGAAGTTAACCGGAAGCTGCGCAATATAGGCAACCATTCTACTCTCAATACAATGCATGCTGATATGCCTGGATTCAATAAATGCCAATGCCTCCCATTTGACAAACAACAAACACCCAGAAAGTCAACCTATCCACATATAAGTAATCAGGAAGAATTTTTTGTTCCTAAGCAATCTAATCCAACCCTCAAGCTAAAAGTCCCTGACTGGAGGACGTGGGCTTACACTGATGGTAGTTGTCAAATCCAGAATGGCATACAAGAAATTGGAGCAGGCGTCTACTGCCCTCTCACCGACAGCAGAAGTTTTGTCGAGCCCAACGGTGCTGGAATTACCAACACCATATGTCGAGCTGAATTAGCAGCAATCGCTGCTGCCATCACGCACTCGTATTCACACATTGCTTCAGACAGTCTTACCTCTCTTCATCAAATACGTAAACAGCTTATTTACCCTGAGAAGCACAAACAACATATTCAAGGGGATGTTCTTTAAATCATATCTTCTCTCATTAGCAACTCACAAACCAACATTTGTGTCTACAAAGTAAAATCTCATGCTGGCATTGCTGGTAATGAGTGTGCAGATGCCATTGCTAAATATCAAGCAAGCCAAGCCAATAATAACGTGGCTGATACTGGGATCCCTTGCGCAGGCCCTGGCAGAAATCCTTTCTCTCACTTATTTTGGTTAGCCAAGGAGGAAAACAATGAACACAATGCTGACACACCCACAGCTCCTGCTCCCAATCCTAAAGTCACCTATCTCCCCGATCTTCAAAATGCTCTCAAGTCTCACATGCATACAAAACACAGACTTGGATATGCCAACTCCAAAACAGGCTACTACTCATATTATCAGAGCTTATTACCTCGTGTAGATAAGAAAGTCAGCAACGCCTTTAGAAACATGCCTTGTATATCCACACCTATGAAGCACACCATTTTACAATATCGCAATGGCACCCTCTACAACCAAAAACATGCAGTTCGCTTCAAGAGGTCCACTGACCCACTATGCCCTCTCCCAGGCTGTCATCAATTAGACAGTGCACTCCACATGCTTTCAGGCTGCCAAAATCATATCATCTCCAGCATGAAAACTGAACGCCACAATGTTGCTGGAAGAATGATCATCAAAGCTCTTAGCAAAAGCCCTTTGGGGGCAGGCTTGGTTTACATGGACGTAGGGAGTGATGATAGGCTGGCGCAACACAACCTCCAAATCCCTGCACATGCATCAAACAGAATTTTACCCCCTTACCTTTTTCCTAGAAATTTTCCTAAGAGATCTAGACTCACGTCCAGTCGTCCTGATGCTATACTGATTACTCCCTATAAAGCCAAACCCACTCCTTCTTCTCCTTCTTCCACTCGCTCACACCATGCGTTACGCAGCAAACACAACCCAACACAGAGGACCACACGGGCCAACCACGTGAGACAGCCCCACCAACTTCATGTTAACCAGCGACATGTGCACTTGATTGAAATTAAGTACTGTGAAGACACGAGGCCTGGACAACAGTTAGAGGCGGCACAGCGGCAGCATACAGACCTCAGCAAACTCATTAGTGCTAAAGTTGTGACTCTCCACACTATCCTTCTGGGTGTTGGTGGGACCTGCTATACTGATCATACCTTAAACCATTTTAAACAACTTGGACTGGACCATCAACGGGCCCTTAAACTTGCTCAAAAACTCCATGCCCATTCGGTTCAGTATGCCCATAAGCTTGTTACCACTAGACGTGCTATGGAAAATGATGCTTCTCACAGCCAGGTTCTGGAGCCGGGTGCTTCCAGTAACCCTCCAGATCCCCATTAACTTTCTTCTTTATAGCTTTGTGGTGGAGGAGGCTCACGGCTCTTTTGAGACAATGTATCTCCTTTTCCTCAATTGATGTAGGGAGAGTTTCCTCTGCCTACGTAGTTTTTTCTTTTCTTTCTTTCTTTACTGCGCAGCAACAGCACTACACTCAGTAAGGTACTGCAAGCAGATGTTGAAATGAGCAGTCTTTCCCATGAATGCTGGACCTCAGAATTTTTGGCTGTCTGCACAGGCTTGGACAGGTGCAACATGTTTACTCATTGTGTTCGGTCAGGGCAGCCTATAGCCATGAGGGAGTTTGTTGTTGATCTGAGAAAAAGGCTGCGAGGTGTGTGGAATGCTGATCCCTTGGCAGAACATGGTGAACACACGAACAAATTAGCCAAGTATCATCACTGGATGGCACTTCCTTTGAGACCCTTGTCTGTTCATGGCGCGCCCTTTTCTGTCCCCAGGTATTTGCATCTTGATTTGGGCAAGCGCGCGCTAAGAAACATAGCACGTTTTCGCTTACATGCTCATACTTTAAGAGTTGAGACATCACTTTGGCAGGAGCACACATCAACTTGTGATAGGTGTGAACAAGGAGGACTCCAAGAAGAAAAGCATGCGGTGTTCCTTTGTTCTTGCGCTTCTGTGTGTTCTCTTCGAAGGACTTATGCACAGTTATTTTCTGACTTTCCCTCTTCTTATATAATTTTTCTGGACGATTCAGGCACCTTCTACTATTCTCAAGCTAGCTCTGAGGATGCTATTCATTTCTTGCAGAAGCAAACTAATAAGACTTATCATTTTATTTCCAATCTCATGGATATTTTTTGTGCAGTTGGAACAGTTGAGCAGACCGAGCAGCCAAACTACCTGGCTGAAGGTCAAACCCCATTGTAACTCATTGTAAGCAGTTTGAGCAACTTCTGCGCTTTCTATATATCTCTGTTATTTTTGGAGCAACGCAAAAACAGTTTTAAAGAAAAGAAGAGCTATGTAGGCAGAATTTTAAACTCTAAGCTTTTCTTTTTAATTTCAAGCTTAGGTCTGGCTTGGTTGCAGGCATCTCTTATTATGCTTCAGCTAAGCTGCCCTCGTAGGCAGGTACAGCTATGTATCCCTTTCCTTCCTCTGCCTGCCGTACTTCAGTCTGAACTTCGTGGTGGGGTTGTCATACGGTCTGTGCACCAATGTGGCCCCCTTTCCTTAACTGATGTGGGGAGTGTTTCACTGCCTAAGTAGTTTTTCTTTTTTCTTTTCTTTTCAAGGATCGGTTCAAAAAAAGAGGAGTGATTCCCCAAGTTACAAAGTCTTAACTAAGTCTTGCACCTTGTTGCTATGAGGCCTCGAAATGGTCTCCAGACCTTGCTGTACTTTGAATTTCATAAAGTGAAGATGGAGTTTCTAATTTTGAGTTCATTTGATGGCATGGCTAGTGATGCCACTTTGCAACCATCTAATGACAAACAATAACGATTACATATCATGACAATAAACCATCTTCCTCTCAGGTCATTTTGTGACCTCAGCAATCACGAATAAATGGGGAAATTTCTCAGCGTTAAAAGCCCAAATAACTCAAAGTTTGGAAAATCAGATACATGCAAGCTTGCAATTGCAGAACAAAGGTTACCTGGTATAACAGCTTGTAGGTGGTTCAAGTGCAATCTCAAACAAGCAACAAAAATCATTTTCTTATCTCCACCCCCAGCACCTGTACTACTTGCTGGGACAGGTACTACTATTTTATATACAAGCGTCTGGACACTGTGTCTTATCTCCAGCAATCTTCGTCTCACTGACAGAAATCGGTCTTAGCATTGTTCCTGTTTGTGCTTGCACCGATTGATCATGTCCGATATTTTGCTCTTCCTGCGTTCCAGATACATCTGAACTTTGTTGCCCCCACATCCTCACCATGCCTAAAAAAGGTGTGCAGATGCCAAAATTGAAGACCTGTGCCTGGAAGACAACCCATTCTAACGCTTACTGTACTTCTTCTGGGCTTCAGAGACCCGGGTCATCGTGGATGCACTTGGCACACTGCAAAGACAGAGCAAGCATGCTGATGCACATGAGCATGGCAGAAATAGAAAAGTATGTAACGATAATACAATACCTGCCTGAGGCCTACGCATGAGAAGAGTTTGGGGTTAGAAAGCTCTCAGGCATGATTATTGAGTGCGGAACATAGGGGATGACACTTGGGGGCAAAGTGAAGAGGGACGCACAGCCAGCAACGATTTAAACACAAAATTAACAACCTGAAGTCTATTGCCACAATATCAAGTAGTGGTGCTTAAGCATCACCTTAAATGCAGCACATTCGCATGCTCATGCGCTAAGCACGCGCGCGCGCGCACACACACACACACACAGAGTTGAAGGAACAGACCAGAGACGCTTGACCTTTGTAATGCATGCCTGTATGCACATCTTGGCTTACTTTTACTCAGCCCCAAAGGTAGCTCACAACCCCACCAAATAAGAAGGATTGGCCAAATCTGTGCATTTACTTTAAACAATTGATTTACTAACCACTCTGTAATTAAGATATATGCCTCAAATTACCGTAGCAGCAGTTGAAAATCTGGGATGAACTTAATTTAGCATGGAAGCTGCATGCAGCACATTAAGTCCTTCAAACCTCCTTCCTAGATTTCATGTAGGTGTAATGTCAGCAATTTATTGGGAGCAAACATGAGCAACCTCAATTTCCAGAGGCAGAAACCCTTAAATTTCATTAGTTAGCCCGTGACATACATTGTTGCACATTTGGTCTTTTTAATTAAATGATTTTTGTATAATATGTTGTGGGTTGCTGCTACCAATACTGCCAATTATTGCTGATCCTTCCCTCGGCCTTTGGGAAGGCAAAGATCCAGCCTGTGGTCCAGGCACCTTGTCCTCTCAAATGATGTGATGTGCAGCTTCCCACTATCAGGAAGACTTCTTGTTGGTAGAGGGAGAGCATGTCCATGAGCTTACGCAGGCGTGATACAAGTCGGGCAGCAACAATGCAGCATTAGCAGCAACGTCAGCAGAGTGATACAAGATGCATCACGCATTGATGTTGAAGATGCAAGGCAGCAAATTTCGAGCTTCAATTAGCCCTTGCAAAGCCTCAATACTGTGCCAGTTTGTAATCATGCCGCAAAAATGGTGTTTTTGGAGGTGCGGGAAAGTGCGAGATTGTGAAAATCAAATGTTTTAAAAGAGTTTATAAAGGGATTGAGCGAGCAAGAAGGGCTCGAAGACCCGTCAGCAGCTGGGTAGCAGCCACAACTCATCACTCAGCAGCAGCAGGATGAGCAGCAGGAAGAAATTCCAGGCCTGGAGTCCTAGGAGAAACTTGCATGCACAGCATGCTGCGCCTGCGCAGCTGTAGCTCAGCGCCTTGAGGAGGAGGATAAGGGCAAGTGCAAGCATGGGCACCCTATTGTTGAGCTGCATGGTTACTTATTGTTTTAGCTGCGCGCAGATGTACAACATGCAAGAATTTGGATGGCATTGGATGGCAACCACTTGCAAATCCAGTTCTGGTGCACAAAAACAAAATGTATCACGGCTTTTAACTTGGAATACCTCCAGTGGCAGCTTTGGCAAGTTTTCTTTTCCCATGCATGAGCTTGACACCTGGAGCAGGTGAAAAGGGGAAATTTGCAGGCAAGAAAAGGTTATTTGCCCCGGCGGGAATGCGCGGGACACTGGAAAATAAAGTTTGAAACGGCTGCAGGATTGGGGCGGGATTTAGAGGATGGTTATTTTTTTCAGGGGCGCGGGATGATCACCTATTGGTAAGGTGCTTTCAAGAATTTCTATGGACATGTTCTGGGCAATGGGACGCAGTGCTCGCCATTACCAAGTGTGTCACTAAAGCAAAAAATGGAAATGGCCTGCCTAGCACGTGAGGCACTTGCACCCAAATGATGCCCCCAACTTTCACAATATCCACAATAGCCCAATGTCCTCACACACCTCTCAAAGGAGAACTCAATGGTCCCATCGGGCAGCATCCTGTGCTTCACACCCAAAGCCAGCAATGATGTAGCAAGCTCGCTTTCTTCAACATCACATTCCTCCTCTGGCTCCCCTGGCTGCTCGCTCTGCTCCATCACAGACCCCCCATCGCTTCCCCAGGCCTGCTGCGGCTGGGCTTCACCCCTCTTTGGAAACGGTCCGACCTGAGCATTCGACACGGATGCTTCCAAGCCCCAGGGCTCCTTATCTTCCGCCTGCTGCTGCTGCTGCTGCTGCTGCTGCTGCTGCTGCTGCTGCTGCTCGGAGTCATTTCTGCCTGCAGCTGCCAGCCCAGACTTCATCCATCCAAGCAAGCTGCCCCCAGCTGAAGTCTGGCCCTGCACGCCCCCCTTGCCCTGCTCCGTATGCGTGCCCTGCACATCTGGCCCCTCTGTCTTTTCACCCCCCTCCTGACTGCCGTGGTGGCTGGAACTGACTCCATGGCCTTGCTCACCCCCAGGGCCATAGGAGCTATCACTCTGATCAGCTGCAAACGAGCCATTGCTGTCAGGTGCCCCAGCTACAACCCTTGTCGTGCTGCCTCCCACCCGTGTGCTCTGACCCCGACTCATCTTGGTGGAGCCGCCAGTGCGCAGGCGGATGGTGCCTGGAGGTGAGACATAAAACCCATGGCAGCACTCAGCACACTAACACATGCAGCTTCCACAGCAACCTGCAATTCTGGCAGCAGGGCCAGCGTCACCAAGCAGGCAAGTGCATGCCAGAGCGTGCTTGGAGCACGTATCATGCATGTGAGAGCCCTTCCTCCACCCTTGTACAAGGGAGCGACACCATCTGGCAGCAGCAAATAACGTTAGCCTTCAGTGAGCCAACACCATTGATGTGAAAGACCCACGCATAGAACACCTTTGCGAATGGGCGAGTACCTTGGTTAGCCCATTCTGCATGAAGAGAGCCCCTACCAACAATGGCTGCTTCCCGCACATTCTTGATAAGAACTGTGGGGATGACAGAAACAGCAATAATGGGACCAGCCACTGCTGCCGCTGTTGCTGCTGATGATGATGGATTCAAGCATTTACAGTGTTCAATTTTCAAGACAGTAGTACCTGAGGTCATTTCTGGAGCCAACCCATCATCCAGCGCAGCCGCGTCTCCTCGCGCCTTGGCAGCCTCTGCCTCACGCGCCTTCATCTGCTCTTCCATCTCCCGCAGCTTGTCCTCCATGCGGTCATACTCAGCACGCAGCCGTGCCTGCAGCACTCAAGCATCACCCATATGCACAAGGACAAAGTGTTCCAGAGAATGCAGAGGCAAAGAGCCATCCATTGCGGTTACAGGCTTTTATATTTCAAATCAGTGAAATACCAGGATGCACACACACATACCTATCTGCTTTACCATCCATCTAGACACTATCCTGTTGCGGGCTGATCAAGAGAAGGGGCAGAGACAGCTAAAGCCACACCCCTTGCATGTGGCAGCCCCAAAATGTGTTGCTGTTAAAGCCATGCCCAGCACTCACATACCAACAAGGCACACCACAAGCACCCAGCACAGCCTGCACAGCTGAGTTCAGGCAGCCCCCACCTGCTCCCTCCTGAGCTCCTCAATCAGCACTGACTCCCCACGGGCTCCCTCCAGCACCTGGGCTAGCTTGTCTGCTTGCTGTGAGGCACGCTCTTGCTCTGCAGCAGCAGCAGCCTGCTCTGCTGCCATCACCTGCGCATGGACCTGCGAAGCGCGCACACAGAACAAGCACACGTGCGTGGTGCATGCAACATATTTAAATCCCTGTTGACTTCATCCCCTCCGCGAATACACTGGCATAGCTAATACAGCAATTTGCATGGAACCTTGAATTCCATCAACATCCTGAAAGAGCCAAATCAGCTGCCCTGCAGTGGCAACCAAGTTAGCCATCGTCATTACAGCAATCACCAGCGCAGAAGCTCTCATGTATTAAGCATCAAACAGCTTGAAAATGCCACAGCAGCTCTCCTACTTGGGGAGCCTCGCAACTGCCATGGCTGGCTGCATGATTGGACACCTGAACGTCAGCATGCTCACCCTCTCCGTGCCTCAGCCTACTTGAGCCTGTTTGTCGTCCAACATTTACGAGGTGGCTGCAGTTGCACATCCCATCAACCGCCACTTCTTCCCATCCTATTCCTCTTGCAATGGTATTCGGTCGGCTGGATGTCCAGAGTACAAGAATCGCAAACAAAACACCCAATTTGATGAAGCAGGCGACCTTGAACAGCGCCTTTTCTTGGACTCTAGAATTCATTGTGTACACACTGCAGCATTAGCAAAGCGCCACAACTTGCAGTCTTTAAGTTAACGTGCCGCTTGAAGCTGCAATAAACAGGCCGCAAACAGGCATGATGACATAACTTAAAAAATGCATGTGTGGCGCACATATGCTGGGAGCATACCCATTTGGGGCCTCAGCTGACCTCCTCTGCCAATCACATTCACGGTCTGTACTCACTTCATTAAAGAGCTCCCTGCGCCTTGCCTCAGGCAAGGCTAAGTACCGGGGATCCCTCCACACCTGCAGGCGCGCAAGCAGGATGTGACAAACTAGCAGCGCATGAGTATCCCCATGGGCAAATGCACCAAGCCATGCTTCCCAGGAATGGGCACCTGCACCACATCCTAAGCATTGCCACTCATGCCACACATTTGTATATGTGTATACGAGCCTTCATGTAGAATTGGCCAGCCCTATACGCATGCCAACCACGCCACCTTAACAACAACAATCATTAATACCTGTGGCTTGACGCGTGGCCATGTGGAGGAGGGTGTGATGGGGGGGTTGTCCAGCTCAGCCAGCAAGGCTGTAAAGCGCTGCTCAGCATGTATTGCGTCCTCCTTGCCCTGGCCACATTAACGTCAGCCAAACACAAAGAGAATGAGTTTGTGCCCACAGGGAACTCTTTGGCACCTCCAGGATGCACCTCAAAAACCTGGGCTCTGTAGCATGAATTTGGCAGCAGCATGGCAGTGTCCTGCCCCTTCAAAACCCCAAAACAGGCATATCTTTTGCTCCAACCTTTTCCCCCTTGGCAAGGTGGGCAAACACATTCAGAACAGCTTCAAAAATAGGATTTCCAAAGGAAGTGCTGATTACATTTCAATTTGTTGGGGTTGGTTCATAGGTGTGGCATGAAATACAATAAGTCACACAGCTTGCTGCACACACGCCTTGCAAGCAAGGTAATTACGTGACCACATCGTGCCAGCCACAAAAACAGACCCTGCATCACCATACTCAACGCAGCCCGAGAGCTTACCTTCTGCTCCGCACGCAGACCTTGAACAACCTCCACAAACAAGGCAGCGCGCAGAGTCTCATCAGGCACCGCCAGCACCACAGGGTGCTCTGCCACTTGAGGAGCAACCTCCTCGTAGCGTGAAGAGGGGCCAGCAAGTTGGCTACATGTGTGGAAGGCAATCCAAGTTACGTCAAGGGCAGGAGCAATTATTGTTGTCGTACCCTTCAGCTAGGACCTAATGGTGTTCTTGAAGCAGCAAAATATGGGCTTGCAGCCTGCATGTATCAAAAAAGCGTGGCATGAGACTAATGCATATAATCACAGAGGCATCGGCTTCTTGACTTCTTATACCCCGAGCCAAGTTGGATTTCAAGGGCGCCTCGCTCCAAATTGAGGAGCAACAAGCCCTAACATACCGTGATGCTCCAATATCGCAATTTAAATCACAGAGATCCATCCCGGAAAGCGCTTTTAGTTAGCATCATCTAGATTTAGGCAAAGTCCACATGAAAGCTAAGGACCAACGACAGTTTCCCTGGGCGTCACAAAAACTCAACATTTTTAAAATGAGCCCCAATGGTCATGGAATTGCCATGCTTCATGCTTAAAGCATTGGAATGGATTCTAGAGAGTTTGGGAGCAGATGGAGCCTGTAGAGGCGGCCACAGAGCTCCATGCCAGGGTGTAAGCATCTCAGACACATGCACAATCCAACCCTTCTAAGCATCTTCCCCTCAAACAGCACAGGCAGCAGGTGCAGCTGCTGCAGCGGCAGGATAAGCAGCTGCCGTAAGAGCAAGAGTTTGGAAGCCTGACAGCACCAACCTCCTCCTCTTTCAAGGAAGGGGGCAGAGGCATCCTCCCACCCACAATCCAATTATGAGACGCTTCAGGCCCATCACATACAAATTATTTACAACAATTTGCCAAAATCCATCCCCAACATAAGATATCACGTGATATTTTGAGACATCACAGTACATCTTTCCATGCACACACACACACACTCACGTGTACAGATCCTTCAGCCGCTTCTGTGCTGCTTCCTGTGCATGCTGCTGCGCAGCCACCAGGCTGTCGAGGTAACTAGCTACGATGGCCTGGCGCTCCTCATCAGGGACCGCCTGATTAGCAAGGCAGAGCAATTCATCTTATCCTCCACAGTATTTTGAGCTGTTTAGGCACGACATGCTGAACTTGTGGAGGGCAAGGCTACCAGAGTAGCAAACAGACCCTGATTCACTGCCCCTGCAGATAAGCTGCAATGTGCATGGAGTATTTGCGGGTTGCACGAGGTGACTTGTTTGCTCTCTGGCTTGCATTTTGCACAGGCATGCGTGGAGAGGCATTTGGTACTCAATTTGATACATAATCTGCATCGCTCACGAACTCTGAGGCACAGTAGAACACTGTACCGTGTGAAACCAGATCACCAGGAATAAATATCGCTTCTTGCCCTGCACGGTGACTGCGCGCATGTAAAATAGTATTTATTTACAGGGTGCGTGGTGGTGCGTGGTTGTGAAATAGTGCTTTGCGGGACAGCAAGAGGTATGTGTGGTCAGGAGCGTCCCTTTCCCCCTGCGCCCTGGAACCTTCTGCCTTCATTCCCACCAGGAGCATTAACACTGGATTCACAAGGCGGGCAGGCTGATTTGCTCCCGAGGCATGAATGAGTACCCACAAAGTCCATGCAGCACCCTGTGCCAATTAATTGCAGCTGATGTAAAAACACGACAGCTCTTTTGGCAGCTGGGAGGGGAGCAGTGGAAAGGGCAGCAGTTGGGGCAAGGGAAGGGGGGGGGGGGCAGGGGCAGGCAAGGGGGGGGCATGGTGCAAACAATTGAATATGCATGTATGAGAGTGAACTGCAAGTGGACTACACATGATTCAAGAGGCTCGGGAATGATGCACAATATGCTTTTGCAGTTCAAAAAGGGCATTGCAAGTTTCTGCAGGGTTGATGCACAGATGCGTACATCATCATTTTTGGCCTGCGTGGTTGATGCGTGGTTGCAAAACTAATTATTGTTTGGGGGCTGTGCGAAGGGTCTATCTCTGCACGGTAACGTGATACCAGCAGGTGAAAAAAAAAGCTTAAGACGGCTGGTGCATTATCAGGACACACACTATCATGCAGGGTGCAAAAGAGACTTGAACAAGTTCCAAGAGGCAGGAGCACGCCCAAGCTCACAATGTATCTGGGGTCCTGCCCAAAGGCCTCGATGATCTCTGTGTAGGGTGTCTGAGGCGTGACAGGGGGGTTCTTGGAGGCAAGCATACGCCGGAAGGCCTGGCTGGCATTGCGCGCCCGACGCTGCAAACACCATGCATGGGAGAAGCGCTAAGTATTCCACTCAGACAAGGAAGGCTCTCCACAAGCTCGTACAGAGCAGAAGGTAAGAGCAGAGACATGGAGACGCCTGAGTGAACCAGAATTGCAGGGGCACAGCGTGCACGTGCTTTGGCTTTGGAACTTCATCTTGACCATTCTAAAAGTATTGACATCAACTCATGCAGGAAAGCACGCAGCACAATCAGACTGTAAACCTGCGTGAAACATTATTGTGGTCCTGACCTTGGCTTCTGAGTCAGCCTCCATGCGCTTCAACGCCTTGGAAGCATCCGAGGCCATCCCCAGTGCAACCTGCATCCAATGGGTGAGAGCAAGCAAGGGTGGTTGCGCGCATGGACTTGCACACACAGAGGCACTGTCAGAAGAGTGTGTGACAAGGAAATCCTAAGGAGGTTATATACATAATCTAGGCATCCAAAGTACGGTTGCACCTTGCCGTAGCATATTGAGTGTTTGGGGTGAGGTGCCTCGTTGTGTAAGGTTTTTAGCGTCAATGAGCGACATTATATCTTGCACTTGCAAGCAAGCCCTTTTAAGCAGAGCCACAAATGACACAGCCAACTTGGCAGCCATGCCCACCTTGGCTGCCATGCCTGTAAACTTCAAGCTGTTGACCAGCAACACATTGGCCCCCTGAGACGCAATCTCCGGCTGCTGCTCTTGCTCTCGCAGCTGCTGCAGCCGCAGCTCCTCCACAGATAGCTGCTGCTGAGGTTGTAGCTGCTGTTGCTGCTGCTCCTGGTCAGGAGCACTTGCTCTGCTGTCACGGCTGCTTGGTTCCACACTATTGCTGCTTCCGCCGCTGCCACCTCGCCCAAACATGCGATTCAGGAAAGCCCCTGCACCTCTCTCACTCTGCTGCTGCTGCTGCCGCTCTTGCTGCTCCTGCTCCTGCTGCTGCTGCTCCATCTCCCTCTGGCTGCTCCCCCTGGGGTTGCTGAGCCCCATGCGTGCCAGCAGGTCCTGGGCTTGCTCTTGGGTCGCTCGCAGTGTCTGGTTCAGCTCACTTGCACGCTGCTCCATTTTCTGCATGCAGTATGCAGAACAGCCATGGGCGATTATTGCGCATGTGCATGCAGTCGGCACGCATGAGCACTATAAATGCCCAGCTGGTCCACGCAGCCACACTCATTCACAGAATGCCATTGCGTTATACACGCCTTCAGCAATAGGTTTGTGTGCCCTGAGCACAACATGCTTTTATGTCTTGAGCATTGCCAGTTGCTGAGGGCTTAAAATCTTGGGCTGATGTTTATGACTTGGTGGCTGATCCACTCCTATCTTTGCGAAAGAAGATGCACTTCCAAAGACGCATCAAGTAAGCTACGCTCTGAGTAAGTCAAGAGCTGCTGCAATGCAAGATTTTGCTGGGAGCAATAAAGGAAACAGAATTAAAGGAGAAATCTGGCGAGGGGTGTGCAAGCCATTGCAAGAAGTGGTATATCTTCACATTTGCTTCATCGAGTGCCGCCTCAGCATACGCTTTGGTCCAGGGAACATGCTTGCATTGTTTAAACCTCAACCAAAGGCCAAAGTGAAGAAAAATACATTTTAAGCTGCATCACTAGACAGACATTGCTGCAATAGCAGTCTCTCAAGCAGACTTTCTTCTTTCAAAGATGCAAGACGTCATGAAAGGGACATCCAGTGCTCACGTGGGCTTGTAGAGCCTCAATTGTAAAGAAGCCCCCTGGATCGGCAACCTAGCATATCAGTCTCTGCCCACTCGCTTTGTTTCACACACGGTCCAAGCCCCTTCTTAAAATGGCAAATGAGATACTCAACAATCTTCTCAGGTTTCAGAATGGTGCAAACAAGGGTAACCAGTGTGATTGAGGCATTCATTACAATGAAATCGCAAAAAGGGGTTCCAGCCCTTACGGTTCTGTCCAATGGATAAAAAGGATATATGGGCATGAGGTGAGGAGTCTGGCATGAGTAAGTGGAGCCTCCTGGCTTGCTTTATGAGCACTGCATCCCCATCAGCAACAGCAGAAGGCAGAGTATTAAAGGTGGCAGGCAAGGTAGAGAAGTAAATGCAAGGAGGATAGCAACTGGATGGACTGACCAATACTACTCCTCAGGGAGTAAAATATTGTTGGAAATTCATTTAGACAACCAAGCTTCCATACAGGAAGAGCAAGCATAGCAAATATAGACTGACAATGCTATGGACGTGCCTGCTTGTAGGCAAACAAGCAAAGTCGCTTCTGCTCAACGCAGAAGTGCACCAAAGCATCACCTCTCCCTGAAAATAAATATTGGACAATGGACATGGCTGACACAAGCACAGCAAACACAGTGTGGCCACAGCCATCTCTTACCTTCAATGCTGCCTCTGCTCTACGCAATGCAGGTGGAGCTTCTTCTCCAGGGGAAACCCTAGCTCGAAGCATGCTCACTGTTTGCGTCTGCTTCTTAGTGGCCGACACCTGCAAGCACACCAGCAACAGGCGCACGTGGGAAAATCTGTAGGTGTCAGAACGGATGTACTCCGATTGTCCTGGCAAAGGATGCAAGCAAGCAGAACGAGCACAGAAGCGGCACAAAGCAAATGCCTCCTATCTCCCCCCTTGAATATTCAAGGCAACACGACTCCAAAATGTGACACAAGAATTCCCGGCTAAGTACACATAAGTGTCTCACCTGCTTGTTGCGCAGTACCTCCAACGATGCCAGCCTATCCTGCAACTCTTGCCACAGAGCCTTGGCTGAGCCCGGTGAGCTATCACCGCTGCCTGTGAGTGTGTGTGTGTGTGTGAGTGTGTGATTTGCACCTAAACGCTGAGCAGTAGCTCCCTTTTTGATCTTGCTATTTGGTACTGCACACAATCAGTAAAGGGAAAACTTTCCAAACTCTAGCTAACTTCAAGCCCACTCTTCTCCTTTGGAACGATAAGAAGCAGGGCCTTATTTAGAGCAATGCTGTGCCATTGCTAATCATTGCGCTCATGGCCACTCCATTCCCATCCAAATTGTTAGCAATTTAGGGTAAAGGGTTTAGGGTTTTTAGGTCTAAGCATCTTAACCCTTAAAGGGTTAAGGGTTTTACCTAAGCCCTAGCAATTAAGACTTTGTGACTTACATGTTTGATGCACTTGAAGCCCAACCTCCCTCACAGCAGTTGCAGCATGTGCCCTTACATGCAGCATGCTATGAAATGTGTATCTTTATTCACTCTCTACCCTTGGCCCATCATTGAGACTCTCTTGGATATGTAGCACCGACCTTCTCCAAACTTGCGGCGCTGCTGTTTCCTGCCCGCTTCCATGTCACGCTTGCGCGCCTGCTCCTGCTGCTGCTCTGCCTTGCGCTTGCCCCCCAGGCCCATGAATCCCAGCACGTTGGTGACTGCGTTGCTGGTTTTGGTGAAGTCCTCCTGCGAGCACGGCAAGCAAGCCAAGGAAAGCCTGGTTGCAACGAAATCGTGATCAACTACATCGTCAGATTTCAACAATCTGCAAAGCCATTTCACAGACCTCCTCTGATAAGAAGGAGGTTCCATGTCAGGCCCAAGTCTGACATGGTATTTGACAAAATGTGCCCCTATCAAGACAGGCCAGGCAAGAACGCTTTCGGTTAAGCACACCAAGTGTTCTCCCTTCTCCGAGTTTGTCGCCGACAGGCCATTTTGAGGTCGTGATTTCTACCTCATCGACCATCAAAGCTTGTGCACTGCCAATAACAGGAGGGTGGCACGCACTGGGTGTTGTGGGTAATTTCTCCAAAGCTTCGGCATACAACCGCACTCTAGTACTGTGCAATGTGACCTTTAAAATGCATGGCAGGAGAAGGCCATTGCAAACAGGCATCCCTGCGTTGATGGCTGCAAGAGCGCCTGGGAAATCTATATGCAGACAGTGCACATTGTGTCCTTCATGAGCTGCTGCATGTTATAGGAGATGCCTCAGCGCACCTGCAGGCCTGCCAGCTGGCGCTCCATCTTGCCGAGCTTGCGCTGCTCCTCTTGCAGCACCCGCTGGTCGATGTTGCCCTGTCCGACCAGGCGTACACCGCAATCAGCTTATTGACTTAAGCGTGGAAAACAGAGACCAAAAGGCAAGAGAAGGCTGCTTCTGCAGAGGGGTCTAAAACTAGCCCAGCATAGTACATGCATTGCCTAGTTCATTCCAATTGGTGTGAGTTGGGCGGCAATCAGCGGCCAGCCTGCTCATTCTGACCAAACATGCATCTCTTCCTTTTGCGCTCAGCTGTACTGACATGAAGCAACAACGGGTGACACACTGGTAGCTTACACACAAGCAGACATTGGCAAGAGGCATTGATGAATGTTGACTCAAAGCTCAAGAGCGGAGGTCAATCACAAAGCCATCCACCAGACTTCCCCACTGCACCTGCTGCTTGATCATGCGCACAGTAGTGGTCTGCTGCTGTGTTGCGCTGGCTGTTGTTAGGATGCCTGCCTCAAGGTCAAACAGGCGGCTAGACAAGTTGCGCCATAGGTTCACAGCTGCACCAAAGGTGCTGGCGCTGGTAGAGCGCTCACCCTGCATCACGCCAGCAAAAGCGTGCCAGCCATTGTGGCATGAATCCCTGTGGATGTG
Organism: Dunaliella primolecta; assembly: GCA_914767535.2. Taxonomy (NCBI): domain Eukaryota; kingdom Viridiplantae; phylum Chlorophyta; class Chlorophyceae; order Chlamydomonadales; family Dunaliellaceae; genus Dunaliella; species Dunaliella primolecta. Next base: position 13,054,114 of record OU611756.1, on the reverse strand, counting down.
ATTCATGCCTGCCAAATGAGCAGGAATGACTCAACCGAATTAAGGCCTGCAAGTTGCTGACACCCATCTCTGTTCAGGCGACATCGGCAACAAGTGACAACACACACACACATGCACACACACACACACATGCACACACACACACACACACACACACACACACACACACACACACACACACACACACAAACACACACATGCACACACACCTCCTGGCGCCGCTGCTGGCCGTTGCGCTGCTTCTGGTCATTGCTACCAGACCGAGCGCTGTACTTGGCTCCCTGCAGCTGCTGCTGCTGCTGCTGCTGCTGCTGCTGCTGCTGCTTGTAATTCTTGGGTGGGCTCTTGCTGGCCCCCTCACTGCTGCTCCCACCAGGAGAACCGCTGGAGCTCTGCATGCTCCCGTACCTAGATTGCCGCATGAATCTGTGGAGGGCAGGAGGGCAAAATGGATGCATTTGATGAGGGCAGGAGGGCAAGTACTGGGTTAGATCCTTATACATACTTGCATCCACCTTGACCTTACTTGGGGCCTAAGATACTCAAGCATGCATTTGTTTGGGGATGCAGACCTATGCCTCAGGGCTTCCCCTGCCGAGATGCGCTGCACAGAGTTGTCGTTGACAAACGCCACCGCGCCATCTGGCATGGTCTTGATGCTGCGCGGACGCAGCAGCGCACGCGCCAGGTCCCAGCCTGCACAGAAGGCAGCAGCAACAGCAACAACAGCTGTATGCAGCAGGTTCTGTGAAGCAAAGTAATACGAAACAGCAGACAAGCACATTTCAAAAGGGAGCTGTTGTGCCAAGGAAAACAAAGTGGCCTTGGCCAGCTGGCTCAGCTTCACACGCTTGCCTCCTCCCATATTTTCTCCGTGTCTTTCGTACACCCTTTCTCAAAAAGGATTTCTCCATGCTATTCTGACACCGTAGTGGAAGCTCGCATTTGCCAAACAGAATGCAGGTTTTGATCAACCTGTGCAAAAAACTTACTGTAGTCTACAAAGTACAATGAAGGCTGGCGCAGATGTTATGACTGTGACAACACACCTGCTTGCTGATCTGCATCCAGGACCTCAAACTCCTTGTTTGGCAGGTAGCTGCCTTTGCGCCAGGCATCCAGGTCATAATCGTACCTGCACGCGCAGCCAACGAGGAAATCTGCGTCATACGAAACTTGGAGGCACAATGGTGGATCAGAAAAGTATAGGAGATCCAGCTGGCATGAGCGTTTACAATTCCAAAACGAGGTGCTTGATTATTGCAGACCCAGCTCTAATAGGCAGTATTCAGTAAGCGACCAACGCCACACAGTAGGTACATGAAGCAGAGCAGATCAAAGCAAGTTGCCACGGTCCAAACATTATGTTGAACTGGGCAAGAGAACCAGCTCACTTGGGTCCGTATGTGTTGTTGAAGTTCTTGAGGCCGCGATCTGTGCGCAGATAAGGAATGCACAGCTGCAAGAAGGTGATGCCTGCAGGCAGGAGAAGGTGAAAAGTGCAATTATGGAGGCAGGCCCACAAAATTGGTGCAAATGGGGCTCACAGGTCTATAGGCTTGCACACACAAAGGTTGCAAGTAATGGTAGGAAGTGCTTTCAGGGTCACACACACACACACACACACACACACACACATACACACACACGCAAGTACACACACAGACACACTCACAACAGCAGCAGCAAGCATGGCAACTGACCTGCGCTCCAAGAGTCAAAGCGGTCAGGTTTGCATTGTGCCCACAGCATGGGGCTGATGGCCAGCCGCAGCGCGCTCTTGGACAGATGGGGTGAGTCGGTGGGAAGCACATACTGCATTGATGTGTGTGATTTGAGATGCTCGTTAATAGCTTGGTGATCTGTGTAGCGTACCAAAACAGGCTTCTGGGCAAAAGGGACGGATTGGCAGGAATGAGGTGAGAGGGCTTTTCAAGTTTTTTTCGCTGTGGTTCCCTTCAAAGAGGTTGGAAACAAAAACTTACGCAACTAATTTAATTTATTTAGTCACCTTTTTGGCGAAGCCCCATTCATGGGGCGTGAGCCCCTAGGTTTCCCGGTAAAGTTCACTAGGCTGCCCAGGCCCTCCCAGCGCACCCCCCCTCCTGTAACCCGGCATGCAGGCCAAGCAAACTTCTTCAGCCAGCCCTGTAATGTCAGGGGGGCAGATGGGGCCCTGTGCAAAGTTTTCTGAAACCCTTGTTTGGTAGCTGAGCAGAAGATGCCCAGCATGGCCTGCCCAGCGCACCCCCCGCCCTGACGCTTGGCATGCTTTGCGAGCAAAAAGTTTCATCGGGGAATTTATGTTTGATGGCCGGTCAATGCAGTGGGCAAAGTTTGGGATCCAAGATTCCAAAGTTTGGTAGCCAAGATGAAGTTGACCTCGATTGCTCTTGAGTTGCTGAGCTCCGACGTTCAAACTCTGACCGCGATGGTTTTGCGTCTCAGTGTAAATGATGTACATAGTACTGCGAAGCTTGCCGCTGTTGCTGTCTTCAATTGTTCGATTGTTGCTCAGCACGGCATGTGGAGGAGTGGGCAGGTTTGCGCATACCTACAAGTGAGCTGTGTACTGGTGCAGGTGCCTTCGTGCAGAAACACAGCAGGGGCAACACCATGTGCGGCCACTGCAATGCATGCAGCAATGCACACAGCAATGCATGCAGCAATGCACGCAGCAATGCACGCAGCAATGCTGCGCTGATGATGCCTTCACGCATGCAAAGCATGTACATCATGGCATGCTCTAGTGCTGTCAAGGGCGTCGATGGCGTGCCATGTTTAAAGCCAGTTAGTGAGGGCTGGCTTCGCCAATTTTTCAGCGTTGCTTGCGACGCTTCCCCCACTTGTCATCTTAAATGTGCCATGTGTTTTGCCTATGTTGCATCGTGCTTCAAGGCAGCAGCGCTGCAGTGCATAAAAAGATTGATGAGCAAGGATGTCATGCTCGCCCTCAGCATTTTTGTGCAATCCTGCCTCTTGTTCTACAAGGTCAGACAAAGCGTTTTAAAGCCTTGATCCCATCAGACTTGACACTCTATTGACCATCCACATTCATTCACCCGAGCACAGCATGAACCCAAGAACAGGCACACAAAGAAGCAGAGTTCAAAAGCCTTCTTCAGCATGAGGCAAGTAGCGCCTCACCTGCTCTGGGGGGCAGTAATTGAGGTCCAAGATGGATTCGTCAGGCACATAGTTGGTCCCTGATCGGAGGTCGACGCACGCACCCAGGTCGATGAACTGCACAGGCCCAGAGACGTGACAACAAGGCTTGCATCCAGGCATTCCGGGCTCTTCAGAAGTACATCAGCATCTGGATACTGCCTGACTCAGGAACCCTCATCCACACTGAACCTGATACATTGGCCTGGTGCAATAAGTTGGTTGAATGCACACCAAAGTACCCAGCAATGAGACTACTCCTCTTGAACTCGAACCCCAAAATAATATCCCTATGGCCCTCGTCTTTGAACATGCAATGTTCAGGGCTTCATCAAAACAGTCCATTTTGAGCATGCTTGTTGCCTTGCCAACAAACCGACGAACCACAGAGATCCTAGCTGACTTTCTGCCAAAAAGAGTGGCAGGTCCCTTGCGTGCATCTGCACCCACTTTCAAGCGCTTGGTGTCCTCAGCAAGGATGATGTTCAAGGGCTTGACATCCCTGTGCACAAGGCCGGCCGCATGGAACGCCTGCACCAAGCATCAAGCCAGCAGCGCGCAAATGTCAGAGCAGGGAAGCACGCAGCAAATCCTTGTCGGGAGTAGAAGCCTCATCAGTGAGGCAGATGCTTAAAAGGCTGCAGAGTGATAAAACATCTCCAAGCTTTGGGCCGGGCAACTGCCCTAAGGAGGGGCCTGCAAGTCAGATTTGCACAGCCAAGGACCAGCACGAGGAAACAAGGGGCAGGCTTTTGCTAAGGTTGCTTTCACTTGCAATTGGGAGTCAGCACTAGGTGGAAGGCTTCCCTTTTTCACTTTGATGGCTAGAAACCTGAAGAGGCTCAGGCGCTTGTGCATGCGCACCACCTGATTTATACACACACAAATACAGACGCACAAGCACGCATGCTCATGCCTGTCAAACGCACCATCAGCCCCTGCATCAGCTGCTTCATCACCACTGCCGGCACAGCCTCCACAGGCACCTCCATGTCTGCAGCCAAAGCACGCAACGAGTCACGACGGCGCAGGTAGTGCGCAAGTGTACGGGACCCCTCAAAACGCCACATCTGCGAGCAGCGCACACATGTGCGTTGGGAATGAGAAAGGTGAGATAAAAGCACCAGTGGATGTGTGTGTACGCAAGGGATCACTTATTGGCTTGTGCATCGATTTGTACACATTCAGCAAAACCTCGAACGTCAATTCCTACACAGCCATGCACCAAATGCGGCATCAAGTTTGGACAGCAGCACCTATTGAAGCTCAAGAACATTCATGCGAGCACTCCTTACAGCAAATGAGCAGACACAACCATCGGCAACGTGCTTCTCTAGAGGATCTGTTTGCATGCTTCAGGAGGTTCTCTCAGCCCAGGAGCAAGCAAGATCAACCAGAGTGATCACACAGGTGTCTTCCATGGAGGAAACCCCAGTCTGCAGTGTGTGCTGCATCAGTTTGCATGCACATGCCACAGTGCACTCACCAGCCACAGCCCCGGCGTCAGGCGAGTGGTGGCCTCATCCTCTTCCACATAGCAGTGGCCCAAAAAGTGCGCACAGTGGTTGCGGGCAACCTTGGCAGCGTACGCATTCTGTGGACAGAGCACATGTGTACATGGGTTATATACATCAGAGCCATGTGGCAGTGGTTGATTTGCCATGCTTAGGGCATTTCAAGCCAACCAGTGCATTTCAAACTAACTGAAGTGCCAAAGCGGTGTGGGATGTGGTGCAATGGCTCCCTCTGTTTCCTTAACAACAGCCTTGGCTGCGCGCCATCATCCAGCATTTCATGAAGAAGGACTTTCCCAGTCAGAGGATGGCTTTCAACCAAAATTGGCAGAGCGGCTTGGTCGCCCTAGTGCAGCCACCAGTGCACCAGCTACTGACAGCTTTGTGCGAGCTGTGCCAGGACCTGAGCTAGGGCATGCCAGTACAGGGAGCTGCTGTAGAAAAGCAACAAGCAGCACTTGAAAACTGTGAACTCGATGGCATCTGCTTACATGAGGGCATCCCTTGCATAAGTACTTACCAATAGCAACTCCATCTCTCCCATCTCTTCTGCACCCTGCAGGCATTCACGTTGCATGTGTGTTGTTTTGTAACAAAACACGTGAATTGCAAATACATATAAATGCATGTTTGTGTTGGGGGGTATGGGGGGGTGCGTGGTGAGTGTGTGTGTGTTGTGTGTGTGTGTGAGGGATGAGTGTGTGAGGGATGTGTTTGAGCGTTTGAACATGCATATGCATGTGCGTGTGTATGTGCGTGTGCATGTGTGTATGTGCGTGCGCATGTGTGTATGTGTGTGCATGTGTGTGTGCGTGTGTGTGCGCGTGCGTATGCGTGTGCGTATGTGTGCGTTTGTGCACATGTGCTTGCGTGCATGTGTGTGTATGTGTGTGCGCGCTCGCTTGCGTGCGTGCATGTGTGTGTGTGAGAGAGTGTGTGTGTGCGTGTGTGAGCGTGTGTGTGTGTGTGTGTGTGTGTGTGTGTGTGTGTGTGTGTGTGTGTGTGTGTGTGTGCGTGTGCATGTGTGTGTATGTGTGTGTGCACGTGTGTGTGTTTGTGTGTGTGTTTGTGTGTGTGTGTGTGTGTTTGTGTGTGTGTGTGTGTGTGTGTGTGTGTGTGTGTGTGTGTGTGTGTGTGAGAGGGATGTGTGTTAGCAGCAAGCTATTGGGCTGTGCTTGCACAGGCCTGGCAGTCAAATAACAGCAGGCTGCTAGTGCCAAGGACCCAGGAGTGAGAACCTAATGCAATTGCCAATGCTGCAGCGCTGGCAGATAGAAAGCTGTTACTCATAGTGTTGGCAACGGGTGCCCCTTGACTTCCGGCACCTGCCCCCTACCTCCACTTTGGTCTTCACACGCTTCAGCACAACCGGCAGCACGCCCTTGTCCGTGATATGCGATCCCCTGAACACCTCTCCATAGCTGCCTGAGCCCATTTGCATTCCCAGTACCAGCGAATCGGGGGATACGCGTTTGCCCTTCGACGTGAGCTCCGCATAAGCGTGCACTTGCACAGCTCCTGTCCTTTGAACCCTCCTGTGCAGGCTCCCATGCTTCGAAGATTGCGACAGAGCAGCACGATATCTAGTAGGAAGATGTCCAAGGCCGACAGGCTGCTTCATGTACATTTGGGAATTCAAATTATTGATTATTTCGAGGCTTGTACGTCGCGAGGCAACTGCACCCGGATCTGAACAAAACCTCTCACTGCCGCATCGTCGTAGGAATGGAGGGAGTTACTAGGGGACAATAAGTCACATAGCAGTTGCATCAGGTACGTCTTGGGTCGAGTCCGCGTTCTCTCTCTCTCTCTCTCTCTCTCTCTCTCTCTCTCTCACACACACACACACACACACACACACACACACACACACGCACGCACGCACGCACGTACACACACGCAAGAGCACGCACACGCCCACGACACACACACACGCACACGCCCACGACACACACACACACACACACACACACACATACACACACACACACACACACACACACACACACACACACACACACACACACACACACACACACACACGCACGCACGCACGCAAGTACACACACGCAAGAGCACACACACACACACACACACACACACACATACACACACACACACACGCAAGTACACACACACGCAAGTACACACACACACGCAAGTACACACATGCGCGCACACACACACACACGCAAGTACACACACACACACACACACACAAACACACACACACACAGACACGCAAGCACACGTTCACACGTGCACACAAGTACACACAAGCGCTCCGCGTAGCAGCGAAAGCTTTTTTTGAAGGGCCTATAAATAGGTCTTGTATTTTGTTGCCTTAGTGGACAATGAAGCAAAAGCACCTTGCCAGTGGCGAATTCTTTAAATTTTGCGTCTGCCCCTTGTATGTGTGTGTGTGTGTGTGGTGCGTGGACGTGGACGTGCGTTGTGTGTATGTGTGTTTACTAAATACTGTTTAGTGTGCACACACTAATTTCCTTGGTATTCATTTGTTGGTAGTTTGTTTTATATGCAAGATAATTTACAGGATGATTTGAAAGCGGGGCAAATGCTTTGTGCTAGGATTAGTAAAAGAGTTGTGAACAATGGTACAGTGTGTTTCCAGTGGAAGAGCCTGCTCTGTCTTTGACAAAGTGCACTCCTCATTGACCTTGACCTCCATCTCATCCTGAAATGTTTTGCTATCCCGCACAGAGCACAATGGCTGCCCCAATTGGGCGCCCCACCTTTCATTTTTAACACCACCTTTAGGGCGTTGTCGCACTCTGCTTGAAGATGAAGCCAGCCTCTACATTTCTTAAGGACCTGGGTACCTACAAGGTGAGCGACTTCACTAAAATTATGTCATACACGTATATACACACTTAATTATATGTGCCTTGGCATTCTCTTATCGCGTATTAGTTCAAATGATAAGCCTAGGTTATAAGGAGAGTTGAGACCAAGGATTTTTCCAAAATACATGCACATTTTCCCTAATGTGATTGACAGTTTGATCCTGTTATGCTGGGTTAGTTCTTGAAGTCCTCAAACTCATCTAGGCAGCAGAAAAGGGAATGTTCTTAGAAACCCTCGATTTTCTCACACAAAATGTGTCCTCGTCATGCCCCTTTTTGATTCGTCTATCAAGGGGCGTGGAACGTTCGTTGTTGTTAGTTGGTAAGCGCGAGTGAAGTGAAAGGCAGCTACAGTTGGCAAGCGCATTCAAGCACGGGTTTGGGTCACGCTTTTGTTTTGAATAGCATGCCTTGCACGGCACCTAAACGAAAGAGGTCACATTTGATTGTTGCTTCAACAATGGTTGAACCCAAGCATGCTTGCATCGAATTGAAGCCAAGTTGAAAGAGGATGCCTGGCACCTGAGCATGCAGTGTTGCATAAACCCAGGCACCAAGCAGCCCACTTCCGCAAGGTCACCAAATTTGGATGAGATGCCAGGCACAATGCTGCAGCAGACACAATGCTAGAGAATAAACGTTGCCATTAGAAATGCTGTGGCCCTGTTATGGGAAACTGCGTCACTGGGCGTGAATCTGCAGGTATGTAAGCCTTTGGTTAGTCATTCTCACCTCAGGCACTCTCTTTTTTACAACAGCATACTTCATCTTTCAGGAGTGGATTTCCCCCTCTTGCGCACGTGCATGCAGCGTGTGCTCGCTGTGCTCCTGCGCCCTACATGCGTGTCCCTCGCCGTATCCAACCATTATGTTTCCCTAGCGGACCCTCTGGGTGCTCTGATGCTACGAGAGGTGGGCCCCAAACCACCATCATCACTTTCATCTCCCGCGGCATCAACCACTATAAGTGGCTCTGCGCCAAGTGAGGCTAGCAGCCTGCCAGCGAGTGGCTCCCTCATTCCCCATGAAGCGGTTGTTCAATTCCCTGCAGTGCCCAGGCAGACGCTGCTGCGCATGCTGCGGGGAGTGAGCGATGATCTGGATGGGGTGGTGTGGGGGGCGGAGCACCTCAAATATGCACAAGTCATGCAGCTGTCTCAGCTGCAAGACCTAGCAGACAGCCCAGAGAGCAGAGCGCTGCAGCGGCAGCAGCTGCAGACAAGGGCAGTCCAAAGGGAAATTGCATGTGGGTACAGCGTGTATTGCTGCATCACGTAGGCATGGATGAATGCAGTGGCAATGGATGCATAGGAAAAGATCCTGCGTGTGAGCTTGGAGTGGACCCTTTCGACCACAAATGGGTTCTGTGTTTGCTTAGTGCCTTGTCCAGGAGTGAATAGAATGTTGGATTAATCAGCATGTGACAAGGAAAGTGTTTCAATCAAGTGGAGGAAGCAGATCCCTGGGAGGTCAGGCAGCCAAGAAAGCCCTTATACCTCCAGTATTGAACAGCAAATACTCACAGATTTGTTCGACTCTCCATGGGGACCCCATTATGGGGTCACATTGAAGTCACTGTGTTGACAAAGCATCAAGAAAATTTAAAGCGTATGTCGCTCTTGTGCTCGCCATTTCCTGCTCTCCCCTTTCATTGCTTGTAACGTGATGAGAATGCAATGGGTATCATCTATGATGTAACTGGAGCAGGCAGTGGTCATGCTCGAGTAAGCTGTGGCCTCTTTGGGCTCCAATGCAGTGCAATGGATTATGCGCCCTCATTACCTTGGTGCAACCCTCTAGGGGCGCTTTTGTAATAAGACAACCCACACATTTAGTGCGCCCCTGCTTTATGTGCACTCATTTGCACAACCCCATGCTTGTGCGCAGCTTTACTGGAGAGCGTTAGGCCCGGCCTTGCTGCGTCTGCAACTTGGTGGGATGAGTGGAGTGCATCCACGCCAGCTTCGCTGTGCCTGCTGCCTCCAGGAGGCCCCATGGCAGCAGGCACAGTGAAGGAGGGGCAGCTAGCCTCTGCTAAGGCAAGCAGGCCTCCGCCCTGCAGCATGGCCACCCTGTTCCTCCAGCACTTCCTGGATAAGAACTGCTGTTCCAACACATTTGGCTGACAGCAGGATTTGCAAGCATCATAAGACCGTTGCAGGTGGGTTAGTGTGACCAGTGGCTTGATGAATCTAACTCTGGCAGATGCAATTCCTGAAAAGAATATAACAGGTTCCAGCTGGTAGAGACCTGAATTTTGCTGGAATGGCTTGGCAAGATTTATATCAAGGAATAGGATGCCGGTCATTGTTTCAAGTCAAATTCCAAGCAGCTGTTGGTGTCAGGAAATATTGACTAGGCTGAGGACAATGGATTGCTGAAGTTGCATGTAGTGAGCATGCTGACTTTTAGTAAGCTGTTGGCTATCAAGTGCATGCTCAGGCTAACAATTGTGCATGAGATACATGGTTTTGATGAGGAAGAAGCATTGTCTGACATTTAAACCACCGTTTTTAAATGCAAAGTTATGCATTTTTTTCAAAATGTACAGTAACAATGTTTTTTTCATTCGTTTCATTAGCTTAAGCCTGTCATTGTTTGCAAGCACCATTCTCTGTGAGCTTCTCAGTGTGTTTTTGCTCTCGTTTTTGGTCTTCCATCTTTGAAGGCCTGTTGGAGTACAGGTTCGGACAAGTTCCTGTGCTTACTTACCTCCAATGTTGGCACAGATTTGGCTGCCATTGCCCAACCATGCCGAGAGGTGTGCTAGAGATACATGTGTGCAAGCAACAACTGCAGCAAGCCAGCATCATGTTGTAGAATCTTCTGCTCAATTTCTTTGCTGTCCAATAAAGTGCAAGCGACATGAAAGACTCATGATTGACTTTCCTTCTTATTGTGCCTCATTGTGTTTCTCAATATGTACGAAAATCAAAGAAATGATAAGGGCCGCCAGGTCTGGCTGCGTGCTTCAAGGAAAGGCCAGCCAATAGCAAACCTGGTAGGGCTTACCCATTTGGCTGATCGGCTCGTGGCTCACAGCCAGCCAAAAACATACCATAAGCTTGGACACACACAAATAAGGTTTTTTGTTTTAATTAAATGATTTGATTAGATTAGATTACACAGGGAGACCTTCAGCCAGGCTGTTCGGCTGATCAGCCTGTGGCTGGTCCATGCCAGCCAACAGCAAATCCAAAAGCTCAGACATGAAATAGAAAAGCTTCTTATTGCGCTGCAAGAGGAAATTAGATACAGCCTGGACACTAAGTTGCTGCTGCAAGAAAGGATGTGCAGGTGAAAAAATCGCCAGATGAATAGCTCAGAGTACTTTATGCACTCACATCCAGCCTAGAGGACCCCTCAAATAGGCACTACACCGTAAGTCTCAACCTCCTCACCAAGCAAATAGCAGACCTTAAAATCTTATCTACAGCTTACCTTACCAAACGAGAAGGGACCAACCTGCACATAAGACGCCAGCTCAACTTTTGCATGCGCTCCCGCCAATTGGTTAGTATCCACTCTAGTAAGCTCCACCTCATGAAACATGAGGAAATTGTGTTTGATCAGGACTTCAAGTTGAACCTCATCCATGAAGTCCTCTCCCTGCATAAACCACCTCCCCACGACCTCTCCTCCCTCATAACCTGCGAAATGCAACCCTTAATGGGCCTTGGAATTAATGGGATCCATGAACTTACATCCCCATGAAAAGAAAAAGAAAAAAGAAAAATCTACGTAGGCAGAGAAAACTCTCCCTATATCAGTTAAGGAAAGGGCGACACATTGGCTCCAAAGAGCCGTGAGCCTCCCTTACCAGAGTTTCAAAAGGAATTTAGTGTGGATCAGGTGGGTTTCTGGCAGCGCGCGGGACCAAGGTACCAGTGTTGTGATGGGCTTGCTTGTTTTCTATGGCACGCCTAGTAGAGGTAAGCTTGTGCGCATATTGGATAGAATGGGCATGGAGTTTCCTTGCCAAAGTCTCAGATCTCTGTGAGTCCATTCCTAGTTTCCTGAATTGTTCAAGTGTATGTGCAGTGTAGATAGTTCCGCCCACACCCAACAGGATTGGGTGGATAGTGATCTTGGCTCCTTGAAGTTGTTTGCACAGTTCACTATGCTGTTGTTTGGCAGCCTCTAGTTGGGCATCAAATCTGGTATCTTCACAGTATTTGACTTTTATCAAGTGAATGTGGCGGTCTGGGATACTTGGTTCATGGGGTTGTCGTGCCTGGTTTGTATCCCTCATACTGCGCAGTACCCGGTGTGAGAGTGGAGTGTTTGGCCTGTTTGTGTTCGTGGGTTGGGGTGTGACCAAGATAGCATCAGGGCAGCTGGAGCTGCGTCTAGCCTGCTCAGCCCATGCTGATGTTAAACCCAATGGTTGTAGTAAATTTTGGCTGCATAACATTGACCTTGTCAAGTAGAACGTAAAACAAAAGCCTAATCAAACATCACTAGACATTGAATCGCACAGCCCCCACCCTCGTGCTCCACCTCCCCTTCTCCTCCCAGAAATTTACAAATCATACATGGCATGCATTTACAACACACAAGGTAATTGTGTTGGGATGATAACCCTTACCCGGTTTCAACTCCTTTACAAGGCTTTCTATAGGGCCAAGCTTGCAGGCTTGCATGAAGCCAAAACACCTGCTCCTATTAGCTTTGCATCTGAGCTGCAGGGACGCCTTGCTCGCAAGACTATGCTAGAAAACAAGTATGCTAGCAAAAAAATTAAAGACTCCTTTTTGCGGGCCCTGCCAACCCACATCCACACTGCCCTTAAAGAATGGGCCCTGGTAACTCAAAGAAAAAATGGCCTCCCCACTGGACCACAACCCACAATACCAACACTACTGGAGCACTGACCCCCAAGACACTCTCTTTGGTGCCCATCATAACTCCCTCTCATCCAGGTATTCCGGTCTCTCTGTCTGCCATCCCAGTTACACCGAGGAAGCTATGACTCACGCCTTACGCCATGCTATCTACTCAGCCATTCTCAACACAGAGGCCACTGCTACTTTCATGTTCCTCCCTGTATGGGGACAACACATGATAACTAACCCCTAATCCAAACTCATCACTGCCTATCCACATCTCGGCTGTGAACTTGGAACCATTGCTCGTACCAACCTTTGCTACAACGATCCACAATCCTCTATCAACCAGGAAATACCCCTTCCTTAGCAGACCTGGGACCTACAAATTATTGCAGTCTGGAACACAGCTGCAAGGATTCATCTAAACAAGCAGGTGAATTTGCTGGTGCCATACATTGCCCAACTTTTCAAGATGTTTTGACAAGGCTTGTATTCCTGAATGTTGGAAGAAGTCCAAGCTGACCCCCCCTTGTACAAAGAGGGGCCCCTCATTGAACCTAACAGCTACTGCATGCTGGCTGTCAGTGGCACAATGTACCGCTTGTATGCTAATGCGATTCGTTCTCTTGTCACTGACTGGTGTGTGGCCTCAAACAAGATTCCAGACACACAATTAGGTTTCTACCCTGGAAGAAACACCCCCAAGCCCATGTAAATTTTAAGGCATCTACAACATGCTGCACGCACAATCAAGCCTGGGCGATCTAGCCGGCTGCACATTGCATTCATTGACTGCAAGCAAGCATATGAAGCCATCCCTAGGCAGGCATTCTGGCAGCACCTGCAGCGCACACGCATGCCCAATTCTTTCTTGTCCATCATTAAAAAGATGTACGATGCTGATGAGTATATTTTGAAGGATGTAGAGAAGACTGCTCGGGTGAACCCTAACACAGGTGTGAAACAGGGCTGCCCTTTGTCCCCTCTGCTTTTCTCTCTGTAAATTAATGAAATTGAAGAAATTGCAAAGGGGGTGCAAGGTGCTGTTACGGGTACAGCTGAATTCTATGTGACGCACATGTTATATGCTGATGACCTGACTCTGATGGCCAATGATCCTGTTGCGTTGCAGACCATGCTGAACCGCTTGCATGCGTATGCTCAGAGGAAGCACTTAATCATCAACACTGCTGAGTCTGAGGTGGTGCATTTCAAATCCTCTGGGTCAGATCTGCCAGTGTTTTGTATTGGGGGGGTGCCACTGGCACACAAGGAGTTTTCCAAGTATCTTGGCATGATGTTTCACAAGTGCATGAGCATGGCCAAATCCTCTGAGCATGCTGCTGGCCCCTTCATGGCGTCTGCTTTTTGAGTTTGTCAATTTGTTCGTGACAAATTTCTGGAAATTAGGCAGTATGTGTCTTTGTGGCTTGGGAAAACGTATGTGGTTCCAGCTAGAATGTATGCAGGCCAAGTGTGGGGCACTGAGTACATTAAAGCGGGCAAGGCATTTGCAAGTGATCTGCGAGTGCAACACATGAGTAATCTTAAGAGCACGCTAAGTTTTAAGCAAGCCACTACAAACTGGGCTGTTCTGAGGGAGTGTGGTCATGAGCCGCTTCAGTTTTACTGGTTCAGGTCTGTTGTCAAAATGTATAATAGCATGCTAAGGTCTAAGAGGGAGACATTGAGAAGAGTGCTGAAAGCAGATTTGAACATTCATTCGCGTGAGCCTGCCTGCTGGACTGCTCAAGTTTTAGATGCTTTCCAAGGCCTACAGCGCTGTGATTCTTTTGCGCAAGCTGTGCGGCAGGGCACTCCTATCCCTATTCAAGAGTTTACTGATGACCTCAGGCACAGGTTGCGGGCAGTGTGGAGAGATGTTGAGGGAGTGAACCCGCGCGACACATATAGTAAGCTGGCAACTTATCAGTCTCTTTTTGCAGTGCCTGTTTCCAACGTGCGTGCCCCCGCCCGTTTAACAAGGCACATGCATTTGGATTTGTCTCGACATGTCATGAGTAATGTTAGCCGTTTTAGGCCGCATGTACTGCTCTGTTTAGGAAAAACATACCTAGTCCCAGCTGGCATGCATGCAAGCCAGGTGTGGGGCACAGATTATGTAAAGGAAGGCCAGGAATTTTCAAGTGACTTGCAAGTGCACCACATGAGTTTTTTTTAGGGCACATTAGGTGTGAAGCGTGCAACTACAAACTGGGAAGTTCTAAGAGAATGTGGGCATGTGCCAATGCAGTTCTACTGGTTTAAGTCCGCTATTAAGATGTACAATGGTCTGCTCAGTTCTAGTTGTGAGATGCTCCAAAAGGTCCTGAAGGCAGACTTGCAATTACACTCCAGGGCCCCCTCATGTTGGACTGCTCAGATCCTGGATGGCTTTCAAGGATTGCGGCGCTGTGAGTCTTTTGTAGCAGCGATGAAGCAGGGTATGCCTATCTCACTGCAGGAATACACAGATGATTTGAGGCACAGATTGCGCGGTGCATGGAGAGCTGTTAAAGGAGTTGATCCGCGAACAACAAACAACAAACTGGCCACATATCAAGCATTCTTTGCCCTGCCTTTTGACCAACATGTGCGCAAGCGTATCCGGCTGCCAGGGTATTTGCATCTGGATTTGCCTCGGCATGTCATGCATAATGTTAGTAGGTTCAGGTTGAGAGCTCACACTTTGACTGTGGAAAGTGCGTCTTGGGAGGATGGGATTTCTCCTGTGTGTGATCGATGCTCATGCGGGCAAATTCAAGATGAGGCCCACGTTCTCTTCATGTGAAAAGAAAAGAAAAGAAAAGACTACGCAAGCCAGGTCCAGCTGCGTGCATTAAGGAAAGGTCCCCTAACTAGCAAGCTAGTTAGGGTCTCACCGAGGAGGTTCACAGGCCCAGCCTAAACCAAGCTATGAACCGATGGGGAATAACTAATGAGGGTCAGGCGGGTTGCTGTCAACTATGCGCCTGCGGACGTAGACTCTCCTCCTCCTGCTCTGAACTGCCTCGCCCCCAGTGACGCCCCTGCCAGAAGAACCCTGCAAGTATAATGAGTGCCTGGTGTTTATTATTTTTGTTAATGATTGGAGTGCATGGCAACTTAATTGAGAGGCTAATTTTTCTGCGATATGTCTGGTAAGACCCAGCTCAACCAGAGGAGTGATGGTCTAGTCATTATAGATAGTACCTGCTACACCAAGTAAAATGGTGTGCAAGGTCACCTTATTATTTCTGTTTGGGTTTCTGAGACTACGGGTGCGAAGTCTGGAAATGGTACCAGCATGCTGGTCAGCGGCTGTTTGTAGGCCGGGTAAGGGGTTAGTGGCAGGGCAGTATTTGAGCTCTACAAGGTGGATATCCCTATCTTGAGCAGGTATCCTTTTAGGGTCGAGATGGGTTTCTCTCCCTGGGATAGGGCGCACAAAGACAGCATCAGGACGGCTTTGGTGTCGGGCAGAGGGGCCAGAACCATTGGGAAAAGCCCAGTCAGGAATGTCCCTGGAGATGTTTCCAGGGACTTCAATGCCCTGTTCTTCGAGTTTTTCTCTACAGCAAGCGTCCAACAAGGAATGAGCTATGTGCACCTTTGCTCAGGGCTTCGCAACAAAGACTGAGGGCAGTATTGTTTCTGTGTATGAACATCCCTTGGCATGTTGGGTATGAACATCCAAGGACAATGTGATTAATGCTATCCACATTGCCGCATAATCGGCAGTTGGCAGAGCTGGAGGTGTGGTTCAACCTGACAGCAAGCTTCTGGGTGTAAATTGTGCCAGTGCGGTACTTGAGAAGATTTGTTTGTTGCTTAAGGGTAAAACCCTAGGGTTGCTCCAAAAGGAGTTGCTAATTTGTTGGTTAGCAAGTTTAGAGGATAGCTTAGGTAAGCCTGTGTTGGTATTGCCGATATGAGATGGTGGTTGCATGAGTTGCTGCCAGCCTGTGTAGTAGCAACTGGATACATCAGCAGAGCCAAGCTTGTGTTTGTTATGCATATGGGCTTTGAGCTTGTCTTTCAAGTTAGTGAGGTAAAGGGGTGTGGGATTATGGGATTGCCCTTGGGGAGGTTTGACGGATAACCAAAAGGAGTTGTGGACAGGGTCCTTGGCATCAGGCAATGAGATATCTGTGTTATCCATAAGAGCCGCAGTTTGTGCGCAAGCATCAGCTCCCTCATTGCCAATCACGCCAGAGTGGGCTTTAACTTTATAGAAGTTGAGCTGGTGTGATGAGTGCTCTATGATGGTTGAAATAGCTTGAATGAGCTCTGCATGCAGGTGGGTCCGCATGCGCATTGGATTGAGAACCTGCCTGTAGATTTGGGACAAACAGGACGCACTGTCAGTGGCTATGTTTGTGTGGCCCTGTTGGAGTGCAACAAGGATGCCAGCCAGTTCTGCTCTGTTGATTGTGTTAATTGGCCCACGGCCATTGGGTTTAATGTACAGTTGAAGTTGTGGTGAGAGGTGGTTGCCCTCTCTGTTTGGTTTGTAGACGCCTGAGCCAACTAGTGGGGGGGAATCATTTTTGGCTTTCATGATGCTACCATCTGTGTAAGTGGTGTCTCTCCATCACTGAATTTTGGGTGTGAAGGTGGTATTTTGTGTGTGGTGGTGATCTGTTACGGCCTGTGCGCGCTTGTGTGAACATTCTAGGGGTACCTCGAGGGGAAGGGACAGTAACTTCTTTCTCCATTTGTTTGATGTTAGGCGTTGGTTGGAGCTCAGGTTCCTAGGGGGGGCAGGGCGAGAAAGAGGTAGCCATTGGGCTTCAGGTATATTGTGCTGAAGGTGTTCAAACCAGCTCTCATTGACATTTTGTAAGGCCTCCCTTGATTGTTGGTTCCAGACAACAATGAGCTGTGGGGGGTAGGTAGGATGGGTGGGGTTGGGTATGGCGTTGAACCAGTATTGGGGGGTTTCAAATTGAATGTGTCTGGCAAGCACTCTGACGTATCCTGGGTAGTTGTTAATCCACTTCATGTAGGCGTTCCCACTGGAGCCCCTTCAGTGGGGTAATAGTATGAAGGTGGCAACCAGTGAATCGGTTTGAATGGATGAATGGAGCGCGTGACGCAGAAGTTGAAGCATGATTTCATCGTTATGTGGGGGATGACAAAAGGAGTACCCAGAGTAGCGCGCTGAGAGGGCATCAGTGCAAGCTCCGAAGACTCGGTCACGAGGGTGGGCGCTGAAGTAGTTTTTGTAGGAAGGGTCAAAGTCAAGAGGGTTGGAGCACCTTTCCGTGAAAACCATGCAGCACTTCTGTAGGGCTGAACGTATGTGAAAAGGTGTGATTAGCATGTTAGAATTGTAAACCTTTTTGCTCTTGGCAAGTAGGTGCATGTTCTTGGCTTTTAGTCGCTGGAGTAGGCCCATGATTTCAGTTGCCATGTCCTGAACTGGTGGTTGGAGTGTGTTGTGTAGGCCTGCTTGTTTGGCTGCTTTGTATGCTTCAGTGAGAATCGAGGGTCTTTCTCTAGTGAGCATGCCCACACATTTGCCGAAAGTGTTGTACATACAGGCAGCTTCATAGGTGGAAAAAGAGGGCATTTCCACGGGTATGCTGGCCTCCCTGCTAGGGTCAGATTTTTTGATTTCTTTCATGAGGTCAACGGACACGTTGCCATGTTGGCAGGATGTCTGTTTGAGGGTAGGTGGGCAGGAAGTCAAATTTAGCATTTTTGCGGATTGCACGGCCATTAGTTGATAGAGGTTTGGAGATAGTTCTGGAGTTTGCCGTCAAAGCCTTCTTCATGTGTAGGTGTGAGGAGCTGTGTGCTCTAAGACAAAAGAAAGAAAAGAAAAATACGTAGGCAGATGAAATTCTCCCTACATCAATTAAGGAAAAGGAGACACATTGGCTCAGAAGAGCCGTAAGTCCCCTCCACCACAAAGCTGTAAAATATAGACTGCTAATGGGGATCCGGAGGGTTAGTGGAAGCATCCGGCTCCAAAATCTGGCTGTGAGAAGTATGATTGTTTTCAAAAGCACGCCTAGTGGTGACAAGCTTGTTGGCGTACATAACAGAATGGGCATGAAGCTTGCAAGCAAGTATAATGGCACGCTGATGGTCAAGTCCAAGACGTTTGAAGTTATTAAGGGTGTGCTCGATATAACAGGTCCCACTAACACCCAGAAGGATAGTTTGAAGAGTCACAGTTTTTGCACTAATGTGTTTGCAGAGGTCTGCATGCTGCCGCTGTGCCGCCTCCAACTGTTGTCCAGGCCTCGTGTCCTCACAGTACTTGATATCAATTAGTGCACATGTTGCTGGTTAGCATTCAGTTGGTTAGGTTGTCTCACGCGGTTAGCTACGCAGGACCTCTGTGGGGTGCCATGCCTGCTGCGTAACACATGGTGTGAGCAGGGAGAAGAAGGAGAAGAAGAAGAAGTGGATTTGGCTTGATAGGGAGTAATCATTATAGCATCAGGTCGGCTTGATGTGAGCCTAGATCTCTTAGAAAAAATGCGTGGAAAGAGGTAAGGGGGTATAACTCTGTTTGATGCATGTGCAGGGATTTGAAGGTTGTGCTGCGCCAACTTATCACCACTCCCTATGTCCATGTTAACCAAACTTGCTCCCCAAGGGCTTTTGCTAAGAGCTTTGATGATCATTCTTCCAGCGACATTGTGGCGTTCAGTTTTCATGTTGGAGATGTTATAATCTTGGCAGCCTGAGAGCATGTGGAGTGCGTTGTCTAGTTGATGACAGCCTGGGAGAGGGCATAGTGGGCTAGTGGACCTTTTAAATTTAATCGCATGTTTTTGGTTAGAGGGTGCCAATGCGATATTGTAAGATGGTGCGCTTCATGGGTGAGGATATACAAGGCATGTTTCTAAAGGCATTGCTGATTTTCTTGTGAACATGAGGTAATGAGCTCTGATAGTAAGAGTAGTAGCCTGTTTTGGGGTTGGCGTATCCAAGTCTGTGTTTTGTATGCATGTGAGACTTAGAGGCATTTTTAAAATTGGGGAGGTAGGTGATTGTAGGATTGGTTGCAGGAGTTGTGGATGTGCTGGCAGTAGGCTCTTTTTTCTCCTTGGCTAACCAAAACGAACAAGAAAATGGATTTCCGCCAGGGCCTGCGCCAGGGATCCCAGTATCAGCCACGCTAGTATTGGCTCAATTTGCCTGATATTTAGCAATAGCATCTGCACATTCGTTACCAGCAATGCCAGCATGAGATTTTACTTTGTAAAAACAAATATTGGTTTGTGAGTTGCTAATGAGGGTATATATGATTTTTAGGACGTCCCCTTGAAAATGCTGTTTGTGCTTCTCAGAGTAAATAAGTTGTTTACGTATTTGATGAAGAAAGGTGAGACTGTCTGAAGCAATGTGTGAATGAGAGCGCGTGATGGCAGCAGCAATTGCTGCTAATTCAGCTCGGCATATGGTGTTGGTAATTCCAGCACCGTTAGGCTCCACAATTGTTTTTACTGTCTGTGAGAGGGCAGAAGACGCCTGCTCCAATTTCTTGTTTGCCATTCTGGACTTGACAGCTGCCATCAGTGTATGCCCATGTCCTCCAGTCAGGGACTTTGAGCATGAGGGTTGGACTAGATTGGTTAGGTACAAAAAGTTCTTCCTGATTATCTATGTGGAGAGGTTGAATTTCTAGACATGTGTTGTTTGTCGGAGGGGAGCCATTGGCATTTATTGAATCCAGACATGTCGGCATGCATTGTATTGAGAGTAGGATGGTTGTCAACACTGCGTAGCTTCCATTTGGCTTCAGATACAGCTGCAGCCAAGCTCCGTAGCCAAGCTGGGTTATGATTGTTTAGATGAATCCTTGCAGCTGTGTTCCAGACTGCAATAATTTGTAGGTCCCAGGTGTGCTGAGAAAGAGGTATTTCCTGGTTGGGGCAGGATCGTGGATCGTTGTAGCGAAGGTTGGTACGTGCGATGGTCCCAAGTTCATAACAGAGATGGGGATAGGCAGTGATGATTTTAAAATAGGGGTCATTTGTTGTCCCCATACAGGGAGGAACATGAAAGTAGCAGTGGCCTCTGTGTTGAGAATGGCTGAGTATATAGCATGACGCAAGGCCTGAGTCATAGCATCCTTGGCGTAATGGGATGGCATACGGAGAAGTCTGAGAATCTGGATGAGAAGGAGTTATGATGGGCACCAAAGAGAGTGTCTCGGAGGTCATTGCTCCAGTAGTGCTGGTATTGTGGGTTGTGGTTTAGCGGGGAGGCCATTTTTTCTTGAGTTACCAGGGCTCAATGTTGGGGGGCAGCATAGATGTGGGTTGGCAGGGTCCTTGAAAAGGAGTCTTTAATCTTTCTGCTAGCGTACATGTTTCCTAGCATAGTTTTGCGTGCAAGGAGCCCTGCAGCTCAGATGCAAAGCTAGTAGGAGCAGGTGTTATGGCTTCATGCAGGCCCGCAAGCTTGGCCCTATAGACAGCCTTGTAAAGGATTTTAAATCGGCTAGGGGTTATCATCCCAACACATTTACCTTGTGTGTTGTGGATGCAGGCCATATATGCTTTGTAGATTTCTGGGAGGAGAAGGGGAGGTGGAGCACGAGGGTGGGGGCTGTGCGATTCAATGTCTAGTGATGTTTGATTAGGGTTTTGTTTTACGTTCTACTTGACAAGGTCAATGTTATGCAGCCAAAATTTACTACAACCATTGGGTTTAACGTCAGCATGGGGATGTAAGTTCATGGATCCCATTAATTCCAAGGCCCATTAAGGGTTGCATTTCGCAGGTTATGAGGGAGGAGAGGTCGTGGAGAGGTGGTTTATGCAGGGAGAGGACTTTATGGATGAGGTTCAACTTGAAGTCCTGATCAAACACAATTTCCTCATGTTTCATGAGGTGGAGCTTACTAGAGTGGATACTAACCAATTGGCGGGCGCGCATGCAAAAGTTGAGCTGGCGTCTTATGTGCAGGTTGGTCCCTTCTCGTTTGGTAAGGTAAGCTGTAGATAAGATTTTAAGGTCTGCTATTTGCTTGGTGAGGAGGTTGAGACTTACGGTGTAGTACCTATTTGAGGGGTCCTCTAGGCTGGATGTGAGTGCATAAAGTACTCTGAGCTATTCATCCGGCGATTTTTTCACCTGCACATCCTTTCTTGCAGCAGCAACTTAGTGTCCAGGCTGTATCTAATTTCCTCTTGCAGCGCAATAAGAAGCTTTTCTATTTCATGTCTGAGATTTTGGATTTGCTGTTGGCTGGCATGGACCAGCCACAGGAAAGAAAGAAAGAAAGATTACGCAAGCCAGGTCCAGCTGCGTGCATTAAGGAAAGGTCCCCTAACTAGCAAGCTAGCTAGGGCCTCACCGAGGAGGTTCACTGGCCCAGTCTAAACCAAGCTATGAACCTATGGAGAGCAACTAATGCGGGTCCGGCGGGTTGCTGTCAGCCATGCGCCTGCGGGCGTGGACTCTCCTCCTGCCTGCCTCGCCCCCAGTGATGCCCCTGCCAGAAGAACCCTGCAAGTATAATGAGTGCCTGGTGTTTATTATTTTTGTTAGTGATTGGAGTGCATAGCAACTTAATTGAGAGGCTAATTTTTCTGCGTTATGTCTGGTAAGACCCAGCTCAACCAGGGGAGCGATGGTCTAGTCATTATAGATAGTACCTGCTACACCAACTAAAATGGTGTGCAAGGTCACCTTATTATTTCTGTTTGGGTTTCTGAGACTACGGGTGTAAAGTCCAGAAATGGAACCAGCATGCTGGTCAGCAGCTTTTTGTAGGCTTGGTAATGGGTTTGTATCTGGGCAGTATTTGAGTTCCACAAGGTGGATATCCCTATCTTGAGCAGGTATCCTTTTAGGTTCGAGATGGGTTGCTCTCCCTGGGATAGAGCGCACAAAGACAGCATCAGGACGGCTTTGGTGTCGGGCAGAGGGGCCAGCACCATTGGAAAAAGCCCAGTCAGGAATTTCCCTGGAGATGTTCTCAGGGACTTCAATGCCTTGTTCTTGGAGCTTTTCCCTATAGCAAGCATCCATTGCAACAAGGAATGAGCCATGTGCACCATTGCTGAGGGCTTCGCAACAGAGACTGAGGGCAATGTTATGTCTGTGTATGAACATCCCTTGGCATGTTGGGTGTGAACATCCGAGGACAATGTGATTGATGCTGTCCAACTTGCCGCATAGTCGGCAGTTGGCGGGCCCAGATGTGTGATTAAACCTGACAGCGTGTTTCTGGGTGTAGATTGTGCCAGTGCGGTACTTGAGGAGGTTTATTTTTTGGTTAAGGGTAATCTTGGGGTTGCTCCAAAAGGAGTTGCTAATTTGTTGGTTAGCAAGTTTAGAGGATAGCTTAGGTAAGCCTGTGTTGGTATTGCTGTTATGAGATGGTGGTTGCATGAGTTGCTGCCAGCCTGTGTAATAGCAATTGGATATATCGGCAGAGCCAAGCTTGTGTTTGTTATGCATATGAGCTTGTCTTTCAAGTTAGTGAGGTAAAGGGGTGTGGCAGTATGGGAGTGCCCTCGGGGAGGTTTGACGGATTACCAAAAGGAGTTGTGGAAAGGGTCCTTGGCATCAGGCAATGAGATATCTGTGTTATCCATAAGAGCCGCAGTTTGTGCGCAAGCATCAGCTCCCTCATTGCCAATCACGCCAGAGTGGGCTTTAACTTTATAGAAGTTGAGCTGGTGTGATGAGTGCTCTATGATGGTTGAAATAGCTTGAATGAGCTCTGCATGCAGGTGGGTCCGCATGCGCATTGGATTGAGAACCTGCCTGTAGATTTGGGACAAACAGGACGCACTGTCAGTGGCTATGTTTGTGTGGCCCTGTTGGAGTGCAACAAGGATGCCAGCCAGTTCTGCTCTGTTGATTGTGTTAATTGGGCCACGGCCATTGGGTTTGATGTAAAGTTGAAGTTGTGGTGAGAGGTGGTCGCCCTCTCTGTTTGGTTTGTAGACGCCTGAGCCGACTAGTGGTGGGGAGTTATCCTTGGTTTTCATGACGCTGCCATCTGTGTAAGTGATGTCTCTCCAGCACTGAATTTTGGGTGTGAAGGTGGTATTTTGCGTGTGATGCTACACACGATGCCACAGGCTGATCAGCCGAACAGCCTGGCTGAAGGTCTCCCTGTGTAATCCAATCTAATCTAAAAGTGAGACGTTGAGAAGAGTGCTGAAAGCGGATTTGAACATTCATTCACGTGAGCCTTCCTGCTGGACTGCTCAAATCTTAGATGGTTTCCCAGGCCTGCGGCGCTGTGATTCCTTTGTGCAAGTGGTGCGGCAGGGCACTCCTATTCCTATTCAAGGTTTTACTGATGACCTCAGGCACAGGTTGCGGGCAATGTGGAGAGATGCTGAGGGAGTGAACCCATGGGACACTTAAAGTAAGCTGGCAACTTATCAGTCTTTTTTTGCAGTGCCTTTTGACCACAATGTGCATGCCCCCGCCCGTTTACCAAGGCACATGCATTTGGATTTTCTCCACATGTCATGAGGAATGTTAGCCGTTTTAGACTTAGGGACTTAGCACACACACTGAAGGTGGAGACAGCGGCTTGGGATACTCAAAACACTCTTTTTGTGTGATCGCTGTTCATGTGATGAGATTCAAGATGAAGCTCATGCCCTTTTGGTGTGCAGAGACGCAAATGTTCGTGCTCTGAAGAGAAAGTATGCTTACCTACTAGCATTCAACTGCTTCTCTGGTGACTTTTCAATGGAGCACCCTCTTTTACAACAAGCCAGTGTCCAGGATGTTTCTGATTTCCTCTTGCAACACAACAACAAACTTTTTTCGTTTGTTTCTGAGCTTATGGACATTATGTTGACTGGCGAGGACTAGTCACAGGCCGATCAGCCGAACAGTCTGGCTGAAGGTCCCCCCGTGTAAATCTAAATCTAAATCAATGGAGCAACCATTTTTACAACAAGCCAGTATCCAGGATATTTTTGATTTCCTCTTGCAACACAACAACAAGCTTTTTTCGTTTGTTTCTGAGCTTATGGACATTATGTTGACTGGCGAGGACCAGTCACAGGCCGATCAGCCGAACAGTCTGGCTGAAGGTCCCCCCGTGTAAATCTAAATCTACTAAATCTACAGGCCGATCAGCCGAACAGTCTGGCTGAAGGTCCCCCCCCGTAAATTTGTAACCCTTCCCTTCCCTTCCCCCCCATGTAAATTTGTAAATCTGCATCATCATTCATGTTTGGATGGAATTGTCTTTTGCTCATGTCCCTGATGTTATCCAGTGGGTCTTGTGGAAACTCGAAAGTGTATTTTCCTGACACTGCAGCTTTATGGAGTTTTTTGTGCAAGACTTTACATACTTGTTTCATTTAGAGTGACAGTGTGTGTGTTTTTACAGTTGACAAGACTTTCAGTCGACATTTACACATTTTTAATTTGGTTTGGGTACAGGCACCTTTTGCTGCAGCTAAGCTGCCCTTGTAGGCAGGTACAGCTATGTAACCCTATCCTATCCTATCCTATACCTCAAGGTTACTGGGCCCCTGATCAAGGCAGAAAGCTTTTAGATTAAACATGGAGTTCAGGGCGCACAGTCAAACGTCTTGACTGAGGCCTTTTATCCCTTGTTCAGGGCGCACAGACAGAAGCCCACCAGACATGCGAATCGATACTTGGCGCATGGATACTTGCATGAAGCCACAAATGTGAGGGGAGGACAGGTACTTAATTACTGTAGGGAGTCTTCTTCCAGCCTGTGGGGTTTGATTGTAGGGAGTGTCCTCCCGAAGGAAAGGGTTCTAGTCGCAAACATTTGTGGAAACTTGTCTTGTTTGCTTGTTGTTAACTTAACAAGGTTGAACCTTGTGAAAGCTGGTTGAGGATGTTTCAACAACAACCAATCAGCTAGAGATTCGGGCTGTAGATTACCGATGTGAACCATGTAAAGCACATATCCCCTCATACCGGAGTATTGAAGGGACATGAACCTCGTCACCAGCAACTAGGAAGCCCAAGTAGAAGGAGTGCAAATACAAGGGCACATAAAAGAACAGGAAGAGCGATGTTGTCCAAGAAAAGAAAAACGTCATAGGCAGTGAAAGCACTCTCCACATCACTTAAGGAAAAGAGGATACCTAGGGCCAAGGCACCGTGCATACCCTCCATTAAGAGAAAGAAAGAAAAAGAAAGAAAGATCTACGCTTGCCGTTCGGCCGCGTGCATTAAGGACAGAGCCTCCCACTGGCTCCCACTCCCATTAAGAGAAGAAGAAAAGTCAATGGGTCCCAGAGCTTGCAGTATGCACAAAGAAAATCCCTTTATCCAATGCAGGCCCCAGTAGGTTCAGCCAAGAGATTCAAATACCTTATTTGAGGCTTTAAATTACTGAAGAG
The DNA here is from genome assembly GCA_914767535.2 of Dunaliella primolecta. Taxonomy (NCBI): domain Eukaryota; kingdom Viridiplantae; phylum Chlorophyta; class Chlorophyceae; order Chlamydomonadales; family Dunaliellaceae; genus Dunaliella; species Dunaliella primolecta. The sequence continues at coordinate 13,028,429 of OU611756.1, read as the reverse complement.
TCAACAGGATGAAGCTTGTTGGGCTTCTCGAATAAGAATGATCAACAGCAGTCTGTCAGCTTGCTGTGGAGAAAGGTTTCAGGAATGGACTTGCCACAAATTGCTAGGGATGTCTGAGCTGCTGAAGATTCTCAGAACAGAGCAATGAAAAGCAAAGAAAAAAGAAGAAAAGGCTGTGCAGCGCAAGAAAGCATATGTATAAATACCATCAGCCACAAACAGGCCCATGATGATGGACCTAGATCGCCTTCAAGGCGAACTTGTTAGGAATTCCTAGTTCAATCCTACGAATTCAAGTGTTAACAAGAAAGGTATGGGCTGCAAACCCACAAATTAAAGTTGGCGATCACACAGGCAGTGGATGGGGCCAGATGATGTAGTGCACAAGTGCCAGGAATTGTGGCTTAAGTGTGGAGCACTTCGCTTGCTAACTGCTATGACAAACCGATTTGTAATGTCCATCGTGGCACCAGGGGAAATCATCATTAATTCACCAAAGCGGAAGGCTTGAGGCATTCAGCAGCCAACAGTAAGCAGTCATAAGTTCCTTCATGGCCCCCTTCACTTCATGTCCTCTGACAAGGATATCTGCAAAGCATGGAGTTTCAATGCACCCAAGGAAGCAATGCTCATTTCTTGTACACATATTGGACGCCAAAGACCAACGACGTCATACATTTGCATGCGCACCACATGAAGGCATGAAACTCGGGAAACCATTCACTCACATCATGGCCGGTGCAGATGCTGATCGAAACAAAGCCTCCAGAAACAGACTTATTAACAATGCCACTCTATAACTGTTAACTCAATGCAGACCTTTAGGCTGGAAATGGTCAGACCCGCCAAGACCAACCACCATAACCAATTAAGGCAGCCAGAACAGCATTCACACGGTTGCAGGACATCATGCAAATGAACAGAACAGATGTTCTTGAGTTAAGATTTAACAGACACACAAAGCCCTCCCTGAATGCAATATCATTTGGAGGCACAACTCCCACGAAGGCAAAAGCGCAACACAGCTCTGAGCATTCTCCATTGAACCCATGCACATCAGCTATGGCATTCTTGTCCTCGCACCTGGATCTGCAAAGTCAAGCAAAGCCAAAGTACTGCTCAAATACAACGACAGCAATTTTTTAATAGGGAATTCAATTGGCATCAATCCTGCAACGAAACTGCGAGGACATAAATTCTTCCGTTTGCTTAGCATTTCTGCATACTATCATGTATGCAGTGGTCACAACAAGCAGGTAGGCTTATTACTTGCCTAATCAAAAGCAAAACCAAGCTCTTAACATGCACCTTGAAAGCATGCATTCATGATGGCGGGGCTGTGGACGGCAGTGCCTGCTCTTTGAGGCCTTTCTGCAAAAAACGTCTCAAGTTGCCTAGGCATCATCACCTCCCACCCTGCTCACATGGGACAAGCCTGAATGCCTGTCTTAGTTTGCATTGGCAGCGCTCTGCTCGATGTCAACTTCTGCCACGACTTTTCCACCCTCAGGCGCAACTTTTGCAAATTTGTGGGGCTGCACTTTGGGGGTACGGGGAGATAGGTTGCCCGTCATTGGAACAAAAGGGTCCTGCATGTGTGTGTGTGTGTGTGTGTGTGTGAGTGTGTGTGTGTGTGTGTGTGTGTGTGTGCGTGTGCGCGCGCACGTGCGTGTGTGTGTATCAGTGCTTCCTTTTTGTCGCCATATTATACCGATTGCCATAAATTCCAGGTTTTTCGAGATCTTTGAAAGCTTTAAAACAGAGGATTTGGGGGACACAGAGGCTTTGGTGAAAAGGGGATCGAAGTACCTTAGAATGCCTTCGACGCCCTTGCTATTCCGACTTTAGAGACACAGTTTACAAAATTTCTCCAGAGGGCAATGATGAGAGCAGAGAGAGGGTCAAAAGGGGGCAAGATGGTGAATACAAGGCCAACAAGAGACATGGTCTCCCAAGAAATGGCAGTCTATGGTATAAGCCTGCCAATTGCATTGGCTCAAGGATGGTGGTCTGGAGGACAAGTGGTGCCTCTTTGCAAGACCAGCAGACTTCAGAATGTCAAAGCGCATGAGAGTGGCAAGAAGCACAAGGAGCGCGCCGCAGCATGGCAGCAGGCACAGAAGGTTAAGGCATCATGGCAGCAGCGCATGGTCAAGGGAACAGAGTACATAGCGCAGAGGCACAAAGGACAGGCAGCTGACCCAACCTGCACACTCTACAAATTGCAAGCACAAAATAATAACTTGCAGCTGGGGAGCCCTGTGCACGGGCGTTCAAGAGCAAAGAGTTCAGCAATTGCGTCATTCCCCTACCCAAAAGCCATCGGGAAATGACTAAATGCTCACAAGCATGGAAGTTTTGGGCAGGAATGATACGCTGGAACATACTTTTGCAAGATAGAGATGTAGCTTTCCAGCTTAAGGGAGCAGCAGAACAGCCCTTAGCACAAACAGTATTATCATCTTTGAAAAGAGTTCAGCAAAGTGTCATTTGAGAAAATTCTGAAGTTTTAAGCCGGGAGGCCGCAGGCCTTCCGGCGGGTTGGGGACATGTGGGCAAAAGCTATAAAATGTTAGAAATGGGCAGATTGGGGTGTGACATAAAATCAGGGTTCCTGAAAAACCAAATTGAAAGCACTGGTGTGTGTGTGTGTGTGTGTGTGTGTGTGTGTGTGTGTGTGTGTGTGTGTGTGTGTGTGTGTGCTTGTGTGTGTGTGAGTGTGTGTGTGTGTGTGTGTGTGTGTGTGTGTGTGTGTGTGTGTGTGTGCTTGTGTGTGTGTGAGTGTGTGTGTCAGTGCTTCCTTTTTGGTTTTTCAAATACCCTGATTTTATGACACAATCAAATATGCCCATTGCTAAGACCTGTATTTTATAGCTTTTGCCCACAAGCCTCCGGCCCTAAAATCTGTAGGGTATTTTCATATGAGACTTGGAGACTCTTTTCAAAAGTGATAGCATTGTTTGCACAAAAAGCTGTTCTGTTGCTCCCTTGAGCCGGGAAGGTCAACCCCTATACTGCCATAAGTATGTTCCTGCTCATCCAGTCCATAACGACCACGCTTGCTGGCATCTAGCCATTTCCCAATGACTGTTGGGCAGGGAAACGATGCAATGCTGAACTCCTTGCTTTTGTGCCTGCTGCCATGCTGCTAAGCGATCCTTGTGCATCTTGCTTATCTCATGCGTGTTCACACACACTGCTCGGCACTGGAAGCTGCTCTGGCAGAGGGTGCACAGCACCACATAATCATTGTTGTCATCAAGACCATCATCTTTCAGCCAATGCTTTCACAGGGGACAGTTTGGGGGTTCATGTGGCTTGTTTGCCTTGTACTCACCATCACTTTGCCCCCTCTTGACTCTTTTCCTACCATCCTTCTCGCTCATTTGAAAATATTTGGAATTGGGGCTGCTGGACTTAAATTATAAGGGGTCCAAAGGCATTTTAAGGTATTTTGACCCCCTTTTCACCCAAGCCCTTCGAGGCCCCAAACTCCCCATTTTATAGCTTTCAAAATTGTCGAAAAACCTGGGTTGTATAGCGAAAGCTATAATATAGCGTCAGAAAGGAAGCACTGGTGTGTGTGTGTGTGTGTGTGTGTGTGTGTGTGTGTGTGTGTGTGTGTGTGTGTGTGTGTGTGTGTGTGTGTGTGTGTGCGTGCGTGCGCGCGTGCGTGTGTGATATGTGTTTGTGTGTGTGTTGTGTGTGTGTTGTGTGTGTGTGTGTGTGTGTGTGTGTGTGTGTGTGTGTGTGTGCGCGCGCGAGTGTGTGCACGTGTGCATGTGTGTGTGCGAGTGTGTATATGTGTGTGTAAGCTGGTTCTAGAAGACTTGCAGCTATGCTGCCAAGAATTGCCTGCCCTGCCAAAATATTTTTGGGCAAATGGGATGAGGCATTTCAATTTGCACATATCAAGCTTTCAAACTTGCAAGGTACAAAGGCGCAATTAATTAATGCAAATAGATAGGGTTGGCCGGAACTTGGCCTGCATGATATGAAGCATAGGTATGGCCTTATCTTACGATTTACAATAGCCTGTGTTCAGAGGCCTTGGGGCAGTAACCCAGTTGCAAAGAGTCCTTAAAAAGGAAACAGTGTCCTCAATCCTCCATGCATGTGCCTTCCCTTGGGTGTGCTTGCACTTACAGATTTCTTTCATTTTGCCTATTCTTGGGTTACACAGATTGGGTACACAGAGCAGGCCCCATAAGAATTTCCCAATGGCAGCAGTTTCATGTTAATTTGAGGAGACAGGCTTTGAGCTCATACACGCTTTAGCTGTAAATGCTTCTTTCCATGCAAATACTAGCCAGGCATAATAAAAATTCCACACACGAAACCTGCTAGCTTGTTCTTCAAGCACTTGAACCCCCTGCTCATTAAAGACTACATGAATAAGCGTGAGCTCAGGATCCAGGTAATCCACGACACTGCTTACTGACAAATGGCAGAGCAGCATTTAAAGGTTGATGTTTGAACCTTTCAAAGGGCTTGTTTAAGGACTCGTAGCTGTAACAGTGGGGAGGGTGTTGGAAATGCCGAAGCTCATTAGATCCTGCCCACCAATTCGCACAATTTGGCCTTTAGAACTGAAAACCGAAAAGTGTCCACTTTCCCCACCAATGTACCTTTTCAGACTCAATGTTGTACACAGCACCTCCATGCCTGCTGATGTCAAGGCCTGCCATCTCCTGCATTGACAAAAGTGCCACAAGCCCAGACACGCAATTGTGTGCCATTCAAAACCAAGGAAGCTGCCCATAACTAGGTATGTCATCATCTAATTATTTGCCTGCTTGCTACCAATCTTGCAACACACAGAATCTTTTGAACAAATAATCTATCATTTGCATTGCCTAGTGCCTCGGACAGCTGGCCCAAGCTTGTGCACAAAGGTGACCAAAGCTCCTGCTTGCAAGGGGGCAATTCCATAAAAATTGAAGTCCTGATCTATCAACTATCCTGCCCAGCCTCTGCTTTCTAAAGCTTCAATGCACAGGGACACACAGCAGCACTACTGTTGCCTTTCCTTTCAGGTGTGGACCTCCTATAGGACGTGATCTGCGCATCACCTTCCATGAAGCCACAATTGTTCCCTGGTACCATGCGCTTGATTGTGCTCGATGATCGGTAAGAGGCAGTCAATTGTATCCATCACACATAGCAAGTTATATGTAACTGCAGCCCGCAAGAAGTGGTGACGTCTGCTCTCTGACACCTTTTGCTAGGTAGCTGCTGACATGGAGTTACCTCGCTGGGAGAAATCCGCAAGATTCCAGCTTTCTTCAGCGCAAAGAACAGGAGTCCAGTCTGCCCACATACCCAACTGCAGTAATTGCAACAATCAAGTGGGGCAGGTTGATGGTGTGCCACCCGGAATGTGTGCTACCAGGGGCTCCAGTAAGTATCTTTACTACAGTCCTCTGCTTATGTGAAATTACGCGTAGCAGGTATGGGCTTCAAAAGGAAAGTATGGTTCAACGAGAATCTGCTTTTGTTGCAACCAATTGTGCGCAATACTGAAAGCGTGGGAAGCACGCACCAAAATAAGGCATTCTGAATCCTCGCACTCAAGTGCGCACTGATAGTACCAAAGCACAGCCCAGAAAAGAGCTGGAGATACATTAGCCATGTGCAAGCAACCAGGGTTTTCACAACTGCTTTCACACTTACGCGGATATTGTCAAGATGCCAATCAGCTGGGATGCAAGCAAATGGCCATTGCCGCCTGGATAGAATGCGCCATAGCGATCACCACGCCCGTTACCAGTGCCATAGCTCTGGATAACATACTCCTGGAATGCATGCAGCAGAAGCAAATGGTTTTTGAATGCCCCAGCACCAAAACTTCAAAGCAGGCAACACAACTTCAGGAGGAACCAGAGTAAATAGGAGCTAAGCAACTAAAATGGTTCATACCATTTACTCCAGAGGACTGCTCAGGTGCATGCATGCAAGCCAAAAACACTCCTTTGCTTTCTTTAGCCCCCAATGAACTTGAAGGTGGACATCCAACTTGAACTTTGACATTGTTCTAGTGAGTAGACCATGCTCGAACGCACCTTTGAGGGACTTTCCTTGGCACCCTCACTGGTCAGAATGCATGGCAAGCTCTGCCCGAAACCCTTAAGCCCTCAACTAGTTCTTCAAATGCACCGGCCGCGCCCACGATTTCTTCTGCTCTAACAAAAACACCCGCTCACCACTTGAGCACCCAAAAATGCCAAGTACTTTCTTGCCTGCCTAAATTTTGTCATTCCCATGATCCTGGGATCAATTATTCATATGGTTGGGTGGCCAACTCACCTAGCCTTGCCTATGCCTCGGCTAGGCAAGGCAAGGCTAGGGGAGGCTCTTTTGCAGAATGTGCTACGATGGAAAAGGACTAGTCGAGCGGTCGATGCACAACCTATGAAACTCATCGTATACATAGTCACTTCGTGACATTCCCCCCCATCTAATCTGGGCGAGGAGTGCGTGGCGGAGTGAGGTCAAGTCTTTCCACGCCCACGCACGGCTCATGACTGGCTCCACACGCTTGTAGCGTGCCACTTAGGTTGCACAGCACGGTGTTGGGCCGGACCCAAAGGATGCTTCCACCAGGGTTCGAACCCTGGCTTCGCTACCAAATGTTACAAAGGAAAAGGACTAGTCGAGCGGTTGATGCACAACCTATGAAACTCATCGTATATATAGTCACTTCGTGACAGAATGGGCATACCCTAGTCGGCAAAGAATGTCACAAAGTGTTCGAGGAGGTTCACCTGAAATGCTCGATGGATGTACAGGGATTGTTGGACAATGGAAAAAGCTTTAACCTGGGAAGTTCTGAACAATTCTATGGATAGATAGTGTAAATGCTTGGCAGTGTGGTGGAGTTGGGAATCAGGGAAAAGCGACTGGGTATGGGGCAGTATGGTGGCACTCAGGTGAAGATGCAATTTGTTAAACAATGAAGCAGCAGAAGGCAAAGGGAAAGGCGCTGTGGCAGTGTTAGCTAGAGTTGCTGTGTGCCTGATGTGCATGCATGCTCTTCACAACGTTAACGCTGATTAAGGTGGTCAGTTTGAGGCCAGCTGAGACCATGCATCACACACATTTGGGTCTGGAGCATGTAAGGGTGCTGACTATTTTTAGCGCAGCAACACTGGAGTTCACCAACAATGCCTTGGAGGCCGAGTTGCAGCCCTTTGAAGGGGGGGGGGCACCTTGAGTTGATGAATTGGTCCAGTGAGGGGGTTAGGAGAGTGGGAAAGGGTGTAGGTTTTAACCCAGTCCAGCTTGATGGAAAGCCATCCAGCTAAAATTTGTCCATTGAGTATCCTTTAGGACCACCCTGAGAAACTTTGTACCAAACAAAGCCTGGTGTGAAAAGCACATTTCTAACCATAAGCTCCCAACTAGGACCTGTCCACATAGGCCCAGGCTCTTCAAGCCTCCGAGAGCCTTTTTGGAAGACTGAGATGGCCCATTTACCCATGGCTAAGTATTCATATATTTACCTTGCAAACTTGAACTCATCCCGCACCCCAAAAAAATCAATTTGTTTTGCAACCACGCATTAACCGCGCACCTCAAAGATAATATGTACACATTTGCGCATCAACCAAGCAGGGGCTTTTGCCCCAGTTTGCCTCAAAGAAGTGTATGGGGCATCAATTCAAAGGTCCTTCATGATTCCATGAACAGTAAAAACATGTCTGGACCACGAATAGGTGCAATCTACCCATGAGCAATGCTGCTGCTTCCATGTCAGCGAGCTTGGCCCGTGCTTGCACGAGCTTGCCCTGCTGATGCTGCATGGTGCGAAACCTGAGGTGCAGCTAGCAGAGAAGGAGCAGCTGTGCAGGGGGCTGCTGTGCGGGGGGGTTGGGCTCGGCTTGTTGGGGGGGCGTTCCTGACCACTCATGCCTCTTGCCGTCCCAAAAACAGTTTGCACGGTATCTGTTCTATACACTTCTTTACACTTGTGCATACAGATCACTGTTTTTGCCTGTTCCTCACCTGCTTTGCAAGGAGACCAACAAACAACACAGCCCAAATGCCACACCACCCATGCATGGGCGCTGCGCACAGAGGATCATCAATTTGCAGCTTGAGGAATACCCAGCACATTCCGTCAAAGATCTGCATTTTGCGCAAGGTTAAGCATGGAAGTATTTAGTTCCTTTTTCAATCTATGATTGTGTGTGTGTGTGTGTGTGTGTGTGTGTGTGTGTGTGTGCGCGCGCGCGCGCGTGCACGCATGGCAAGCTGGGATTAACATGGCAATGCCATTCTTTCCTTTTGGGCCATGTGCTTTGGTGTGATGCTCGACATCAATCCGACTTTACCGCTTCTTAGTACATGATTAACTAATCGGTAAGATGCTGAGCATTTCAATGCCGGCTCTTGGACAGCTGCCTCTGATGAGAAGTATGCAATTGCCCTAGCCGGAAGCACGGAGGCCCCTACACACAAACACCACACCAGGCACGTTGGATACAAGACAACTGTCGATCTCAATCAGCGCCTGGCTGATTCTATTCACAGCCATGACAATTTGCTGGAAGACCGCCATTTTTCTTCAACAGAACGCAATCACTCTCAACACATGCAACATTAGTGTTCTCCTTACTTGTTCACCCCAAGCCACCGTCTGGAGAGCAATTGTGCTGCCATCCATACCTCCAGGCAAACAAGGATATCAAACAGATAGGAATGGGTTACCCACCAGGGCGCCCACAAAGCCAGCAATCAGTGCGGCCCAAGGTTCCACCACGTGTGCACCCGCTGTAATGCTGACAAAGCCGACAAGCACTCCTGCACATGGTTTCAAGGAATTAGGCATGTTAACTACAGGGAGCTGCCCAACAGAAGCCAAGAGCATGAGCACAGGTGAAAAGTGAGCCGGATGAACGTGTCCTCATGAGCATTCCCAAGCAAGATGAAAGGAGTTTTTTCAAGCGCAAAAGCGTCCTCTTGAACACAAGAAGATACCAAGCCTGATACCTCAGGTTGTTCTTGCTGCTGCTGCTGCTGCTGCTGCTTCTGCTGAAGATCAGCATAGGTCAAAGGGAGCAGTGCGCGTTCTTGCCCCCACTGCCATCACTGACAAGGCTTTCATCGCCACCAAAACACATTACAGTTGAGAGGCTTGTGCGGAGGCTTGTGCAGAGACTTTTGTTGTGGAATGGCCATATGTTACAATAAAATCCAGTAGTCAACGACTAAAAATACAAAATTGCAAAAATGGTGCCTCAAATTAGAAGCATTTGCAATTTCTCCTTCGATTGTTTAAAATTGGCTAACCGTTACTCACCATTACACAATTCACCCAGGTCCCAGTACCTGTGTGTGTTTGTGTGTGTGTGTGTGTGTGGAAATGTGTGGAAGAGAGTTAGCTGCAGAAGAATGAACCAGCACTAAAAACAAATGCATAAGTAAATGGCAAGGAATTAAAACGCTGACCTTCGTGAGCTGGATGCACAATGGGCAGACGGCACGCACACACACACACACACACACACACACACACACACACACACTCGCGCGCGCTTGAAAGTGTGCAGGTTCCTTGAAGCTGGAGCCTCACCTGCCTCGCCTCCAAGCATTCACAAGGCAAGTTAAGCCCCCAGCAGCTCCTGAAAGGGTGGTGCAACACGCTGCTCGCCCTGCAATCTCTCCTGACTGTGCGGAGGAAATAACCAGCACAGACCCTGGGTTGAAGCCATACCTGCATGCGTGACACCAAAGAGATGATTTTACCACCTCAAGCGATTGAATTAGGATATGTGCAAAGACTCTACTTACAACCTTGTCAAGCAGGGTCAGCCGTCCTGCGCCCCATTTCAATTATTCCACAGCTTATCCTCTGCTTTCACTGGTTCCCTACATGTGTGCCCCCCTGACAGACACGTTCCCTTCACACTCACCAGCCAAACCATAGCAGAACTGTGCCCAGCACAGTCAGCACCACGCTGTGACCTGGCATGTCGACCGGTTTGCCCTGGCTGTCAAAACGACCCAAGCGTGGTCCCACAAACCAAGCGCCCATCATGCCGGTAAACCCACCCACCAAATGGATCACAGCTGCAGACCCAAAGGGATGAGAAAGCCAATCACAAAGGTTAGGAGAAAGCAAACCACCAGAAGAGAGCAGATGTGCAGAAAGCATGAGCCAGGCAAACGAAAAAGGTGCAGCTACACTTCTAAGGCTACCTGCTAAAATGAAACTCTTATCGTGTTAAGGCACATACCAAAAACAAGCTGGAAATTACAATGCTATGACACCTGCAGAAGATAAAGCTCCTATATGGCAGCATTGGAGCACATGCTCTTTATTCAATTTACGTAACAAACAAGGCAATGTTTAAGGATTTCCAATTTCTAATGAGGAAAAGCCCCCCTCTTTACGCATCGCAAACTCTGTTTTAGCCAGAAGCTGCACAACATGCTTCTTCTTTCAGGGGAAGGCATCCAGTCTGAGGCAGCGTAGCTGTATTGCATATCCTGACCTACACACCATGCGCCCACCTGATCCAGCAAAGTCAATCATGCCAGATCCAAACAGGATCTCGTCTGGTTGCTTGTGTGGGCTGGGGAGGCCAGACACGTCATAGTAGGATAGCCAACCTTCACGACTCCACACCCAATGTGCGACAACAGGATAGACCCAGGCACTGACAAAGACGGTGTAGGCTGCGCACAGGACATGCGGTGGAAGTGCTCGTATCCTTTCCTTTGGTGTGGTCATTTGCTGCAGAAATCGTGCATCACCTATGCATTCTCTTTCTACCCTCCATTGACATCAACGACCTGAGAATGAGCACTGTGGCACTTAATGCATGAGATTCTTTGCAACCTTACTTTTGGCGAGGCATTTATTCCCAGCATGACGCAGCAGCTGAGCAGTATGTCCACAACTGCTTGACATAAGAGGCCAGCCTCTGCAAGCGTGGGTGTTTTCCCCAGGCTAGAGGTGCCCATGATTTTTACCATTGCAGAATTTGGCATGATAAGGAAGGGGGTAGAATAGATAGGAGTCCTCCAGGAAAAGCTCTGGCTGGGTACAATAAGGAAAGTCTTTCAAGTTCAGTTTGCACACTCAATTCCAACATCTGTTTAGCTCTACACCCCCAAGTAGTGCAACATGTCTTAGAGACTTCATGAACCAGGCTGGTGTCTTTAGATTAGCCAAGTTTGTGTCTGCATGCCTGAAATGCTGTGACTGAGCTTATAGATGTGCTTTTAGGTTGGACTGGTTTGGTTACAGGCACATCTCTGCTTCAGCTAAGCTGCCCCCTGGAGGCAGGTACAGCTTTGTAACCCTTTCCTTTCCTTTGAATTAACCTCCTAGCCTCACTGAGCTTCCTTGCCAATTACACAATCACTTCTGCACGCATCAGACAAACTAGAGCCCCATCACTCTTTCATGCATGGACGCATATTCATAACCACAAAAGGCGAATCTTTTCAAACTGGAAAAAGGGTATTATACTTGGCTGTTGGCAGTCAATTTTGACATCTCCAGAAATTCACAGGAGAGAATTACCCGCTTCCTAAGACCAGAACAAAAAGACAATTTCATAACCTTACATTTGTAGGGCATGTATGTAGCTTACCCAGGTATGCGTTGAAGTTGAAACGTTCGGCAACGCAGCCGGCTGGAATCGTTGTTGCAGTTGCTGCAAACGTCCACTGGAAAAACTGCATATCAGGAACAGATTGTAAACTATATCTGCATACGCCTGTGAGTGGTCAAGGAAAGCAATAATACAGACCTTGAAGAATTTCCCAGGTCATAACTAACTACCAACTACCACCAGACCATAATAGACTCCGGGCATGACCAGATAATTGTGCTGGCTTTGGGGATCATGGATCCCACTTGCCCATAACATTTATTGCTATTTTCCCTGTCCTGCTGTCTAGTTACTAGGTAGGGATAAGGCTGCAGGAGGGGCAAAGGTCATTTTAAAGCAATGCACAGAAGCAATTTAAAGCTAAAGTCTGCTTTTATTGATCTTTACCTACTGCGCATTACTGAATTGTCGGTTTGCATTTCAGGGAAGTCTTCAAGCATTTCGTGCCTATTGCTGTATGTGTGTGCAGAAGATTCTCGTATTTTCTAGCTACCTGGTCAACAGCAATATTCTAAAAGCGATGGAATGTGTTCATACATGCGCCATGGCAACGTGCAACGCACCCAGTCCGTCCAACGCCCAATGCCAACACCAGTGAAGTTGGAGCTGTAGCGAGCCAGGCCAAACAGGGCATCGCCAATGAAACGGTTAGGGCGATCACCTTCACCATAGGCAAAGCCAAACCTACACAGAGAAGCAGGAATGATGGTTTCCTCGGAGGGGGGCAGCTGAGGCCCAGAGAAGGCATCTTCCAGACCTTTCCAGCATATGTGCCTCCTGTTTGGCATGACTTGAGCTTATATATAGTGGAAATATATAGCTCCAGAGCTTGAAGATTGCCATTCAATGGGCCTACACATGATTTGCAGTGGCATGGACCCAATTTACACGAAATTTCTCCCTCCTGGATCACCCACTGCACCAAATTGGGTAATCTGTGATGGTCTGAAGTCACTTTGCCAAATACAACATCATTGCAAAACAAGTTGAGTGAAAAGGCTCAATGGATGTGTGCTTTTTCAGCAATGTTCCTCGGCAAAAGATTGTGGAAGGGGGACCAAAAACGGTCAAAAACAAACCCAGAACAAGCCTTCGTGCTTCAGCATTCAGAATCTTAAATATTACAAAGGATGCCTGTTACATTTTCTGCCCCAAATGACCTCTGGTTGGGCGCGTTGGGCCAGTATGTCCTGACCTTCAGCCAAAAGGGTCAGTAGGTCAGTCCAGGACCACAGGGTCATTATCAAACCTAAATACCATGAAATTTTATATTTCATGACAGCATTGTGCTTTGCATTCCAAGAAAAGCGTGGCAAAACTTTTGCTCAAATTAGCTCAAACAGGGCCCTTGGATGCTAATAATCGATGCAGTCCATAGATATGTGGCCACAAAAGTTTCTGCTAGCTGCCCGAGGCAATGGGCAAGCAATGACTGACTGGGGCAATTTGCATGGCGCACACTCAGCTATGCATGCATGTATGCATGTTATAAGCAGCCTGCAGGAAGGGGTTGTTGATGCCCCAGGCACTGCATCTCTTAATCATCTCCATAAGAGGAAAAACTGGATTCATCAGTTTTGCAGTGTCCCTTGCTATGCTTCCCTTATTTATCAAAAATTACTTATACCTACAAAATGTTCTGCACTCCCTGCTGTTCCAAGGCTATACATGCCAGCTGCTGCACAGTCTATTGTGCAACTTAATGCGAGCACTTACCCAATGCAGTAAAAAAATATGGCAGAAACACAAGCGTCCAAGATCGTCTGCACAGAAGAAGAAGTTTGCCGCAAAGCAGCACAGGGGTCAGGGAAACACTTTTGGCATTTGTCATCTTTGCATTGCAACAAGCAGTTTCTAGCAAGCTGCGGTAAAGCCACCCACCTGGAGGAGGATGTTTAAGGTGTTTTTTGAGCGAATAGCCCCAGCACACAACATTGCGAAGCCTCCATGCATGATGAACACCTGTGAGCATATGACATGTAGTGTGTGCGATGTTTTCAGGCATTAAAAAATCTTTGTTTATCAGTCTGGGTTCAGGGTTTTGGATTTAGCAACCTTTGCTGATTCAGCTATGGGTTGGACTTCCCTGGATTTTTTTCGAGTTAACTTCCATTGTACCCGCGCAAGTTCACCCACCAGAGCACCACAGAGGACCAGCCATCCTGAGTCCAACCCTATATTAGTGTCCTCAATTGCAGCACTTTGGGCTGCCGCATTGCTGAGGAACTTGTTGCACAGCAGGTTGGCCTGGGTTTCGGAGAGGCCAACATCTTGAAACTCTTTCACCTGCACACGCATTCAGGCAGACCGGAGGGTGAATTCACCCCCATCCTTGATATCAGGACGGACTGGGCCCTGTGACACCCCGCGCCTGCGCAGGGATTCCTGGCTTGCCTGGGTGCTGACATGTCGCAGGTGTAGTACACATGACCATTCATGTGGTCAGAGACCCAAATGGGCTCAAAAAGAGCACAACAGGAAGGCCCCCATGCACGTCAAACACTTCCACACTTCTCAAAGGAATTGAATGCGGTGGTCTCGAATTCGAGAAGCTGCAAGCCTGGGGGGTTGCTGCTGCAAGCAAGCACACATGTTGTTACCTCAGCAGCAGAGCACACTTGTGCTGTCGACATGGTCGACCGACTGGAGTTAAGCAGATAGTGAGGGCGGCCTTAAGGGAGGGGAGTTGTCTTGGAAGTTCTCCCACAGGACGCTGTTTCTCCGCGGGTCAGACAGTCCTGGCCTTCTTAGATAAGCCTGTTCCAGCGAGTCACCGTGTGACACAACTTTATGTTGAAACTCAGCTTTGCTCTTTTGTTTTGGAATAAAGGTGGCGCGTGTCTCGACCAATTCTGTGCTCGCTGTATGTGAAAACGTTTGCCTCAGAAAGGCAATAATGCCGTTTGGATGTATTATATAATTTATAATATACGTTATATCGTGCTTTGTTTGCACATATATCTGGACACCCACCATCTTGCACAAGTACAATGACCACTGCTGCGAGCTGTAGAGACATGGCCCAAAGGTGGGCCAACCTTGCACATCATTGCATTTTTCAAGCATGCTCACCAATGTCTGCCTATCTATGATGCGTCTCAGCAGCAATATGCTCCATGCTTTCCTGCCACCTCCACTTCATGTGCAGGGCTAGGGCAGCCTCACGCAAGGTGCAGGCACTGCCCAGCAGTGAGCGTGAGGCCATGGTACAGCGTGTAGCTGATGCCCTTGTGGCAGCGCAGGCAGAGATCCTTGCAGAGAACGCAGCAGACGTGGAGCAGGCGAAGGGTGCTATCAGGTATGTACCAGCATGCCTGTGCTTACGTTTTGCAGTAGGATGTCTATAAGATATGGTCAACCAATATCTGCTGCAAAGAATCGAACAAAGCACACCAAGCAAGCTGGTGCTTGTTTCATAAAACGCTCAGTGCAGTGAAGTTTATGTGGGTGCAGCTCAAGTTGCACATCCACAAACAAATAAATCCAGAGCAAGCTGAGACGTGTTTAATTACTGTTTTGAGGGCCTCGTATGTTCATCACACCCTCAAGTCTGCATTTGTACATATTTCTGCTCATGCACAACTCTTTGCTGCCCCATTGCTCCGACAGTGACACCCTGCTACAGCGTCTGATCCTCAAGCCTGCCAAGCTAGAGCAGCTAGCCTCTGGCATTCGAGCCATCGCCAAGCAAGAGGTGAGTGCTCTGCACGTGTCATGGCCTTCAACTTGCTTTGCTGCGCATGTGCCAATTGGGTTCACTAAGGGCGAGATGTTAATTCCATTAGTATTGCCGCGTTTCCTCTTAAGTGAGAAAGGAGCTTAGCAAATAAGTGCGCAGCATTTGAGCACAGAAATGGTCAGACTTGCCTCTGTGCAGCAGGCAGTTGCTGCACATGGCAGTTGCAAGTTGGTGCCATGCAAACACCAGGACAGGTAGAGGTGCACGTACGCCTTGTGTGCTGTTGCAGTGATGTCCAGCTGTTGTTGTTTTTGTGCCAGTATAAGAGCTTCCATCTTAACGTCCCTGTCCATGCCCTTCGCGCAGCCCTTGAATATGGTTAAGATTTTTACGCAATGGAAAATTATTGTCAATCTATAATGGAACCTGTTTGCTTTAAACCTATGCAAGCACAGGAGCCGATCGGAAGGTTGATACAGCGCATGGAGGTCGCACAAGGCCTTGTGCTAGACAAGATCACAGCACCCATTGGCGTCCTGCTTATCATTTTTGAGGTAAGCCGCTTCCTGGGCGCTCCTTTGCTGGCTTGTTCTTCCTGTGTTTGTGCTCACCGAGAGATTGGAGGGGCTGGAGAGAGAAGCTGAGAATTTAACTCCTGAAGCTTTTTGGTAGCTCCAAAGCGGCAAAACAACTGATCAGGCCGTTGCATGTACAAAAAAGCTGGTCGCCTTGTAGGCAAGTGATGACTGATAAATGTAACGCCATTGCTCGTGCAACAAGGCTGCCAAGAACTGCCTTTCCTTTAAGCCCTGTTCACTGAAGTTAACCTGACTTTTGCTCTTGAATCCTGCCCTTCTTCAGGCTTGGTTTTTCTACAAATTCTCCTTCCAGTGTTGTTATTAGGCGCGATGCGTCGCTTTGGGCACCCTGTGTCGCATCGGGCGTCGCTGGGGCACCCTGTGTCGCTGCCAAGCGACACAGGATTTCGGTTTACAGGACCCTGTGTCGCTTGAAAATTAGATTGGTATTTTTGAAATGAACTCTGGCCGTGGTACACTGCACGCTTTATGGGGACGTGGACGAGGGCGCCCTCAGCCTGTTCCGGGACACCCCCCCCGGGGACAACCTGCCCCGGAGCAGCCTGGCTCCCCACCACCACTGCCCAGCCAGTGGCATCAACAGGTGTTTCCATTGCAACTATGGCACAGCATGCAAGTGAGGGGAATGACATGGGCAGTGAGGGCAGCAGCAGCAGCAGCAGCAGCAGCAGCAGCAGCAGTGAAGGAGAGCAACCAGCAAAGAAGCCCAAGAACCTTCCCATGTCCTTTGTTCCGCTGTCAGAGTTAGGCAACTTTCGGGAGGTAGGCCCCAGCATGCCTCAATGGCTTGTGTGCGTGCCATGCACCTGGGCCACAGGCAAGGAGCAGCTTGTGAAAGCGCACAGAGCAGATCCAATCATTTCTCACATAGGCACAAAGAGCCGTAAAGGCAAGGCAGCATCAATAGCATTTCTTGAGTTCAGCTAACAGCCTAGCAGAGCGCTTTGGCCACACTCTGTCCCCCCTCATGGCTGACAGGACACTAGAGCCCCCTCTCAATGGCCCTTTGCTCCTGGAGCAGGCAGATGCAGCTTACAAAATTTTGGGGGAAGCACAGCTTGCAGGCAGGCAGACAGACAGCCGGGTTTTGGGCCTGCTTGGCCTCCATTGCCAGTGTGCAAGTGCCTGGTTCAGTGAGGAAGAGCGGCTGTTTAGCAAGTTGGCTTTCATCAAGGACGAGCGGCGCAACCGCCTAGAAGCAGAGCATTTGAATGTGTGCTTAGTCCTGGCAACCCAGCGCATCTTCACCTTCGCTCAGTTCCCCTTCATCTCAGCCATGCGGAAATGGTTTGCAGCCAGAGAGCGCTGCCTTGCAGCAGTGCCTAGGCAGCCTCACCAGCCAAGGCAGCCAGTTGTGATTGAAATTGACTCAGATGGCTAGTTAAGTTCTTTTTGTACCTGCGCAAGCAGACGTGGGATTGGGCACGCAATGCCCCAACTCAATATGTTTGTTGGAAACTTTGCCGTTGTTATGTTTGGCCATTAAAGGTTTTTTTTAAGATCGTTGGGGCTCTAAATAACGCTTTTGGTGAGCATGCCACAATTTTGGCGCAGCAACGCCATCCTGAAGTTTGTCATACATTCATGCAAAATTACATGAAGAGCACCGCCAGTATTCTTGGCTTGCTGCTTTTTCCAACTAGTGCAAGCCTTGCACCCCTCTATCCATTCTCGCAGGCGCGGCCAGATGCCCTGCCCCAGATTGCCTCCTTGGCACTGCGCTCGGGCAACGGCCTGCTGCTGAAGGGCGGCAAGGAAGCCGCGCGCAGCAACGCCATCCTGCACCGCACCATCGTGAATGCGATCGGGCCTCTGGTGTGTGTGTGTTTGTGTGTGTGTGTGTGTGTGTTTGTGTGTGTGTGTGCGCACGTGCGCGTGTGTGAAAGGGCGTTTGCAGATGTGGGATGATGTCAAGGTGGACCTTTGTGTGTGTGCTTGCGTGCTCCAGGCAGTTGTGCTTCATGCTAGCTGTTGATTTGAACGCACCCCTTGGTTCCCTTCAATCATCACTGGTGCAAACAGGAGCGCTGCATCGCAAGGCTTTCAGCTTTCCACTGTCTTTGCACTCCAGCTTTGCAGTGTTTCCACACATTGCTGCGTTCTACTGCATTTTACGCAGGGCCCAGACCTTATAAGCCTTGTGACCACCCGTGAAGAGATCAGTGACTTGCTTGCCTTGGATGATGTCATCGACCTGGTTATCCCCCGCGGGGGCAACGCCCTGGTGTCCTACATCCAGGTGTGTACCCGCGCACACACATTCACACATGCACACATCAGCAGTCCTGTACTCTACTGTTGCAGTGCTCATCCAGGGCATGGTAGAAGATGTCAAAATCAAGGTGGTGTTGCATTGCGCTAAGCTCATGGTCTTTGTCCCATCTGCTGCGCAATTAGGCGTGCCATTAGCAAAATGCACCTGCTATGGTTAATCATTTTCTCCAACTTTTATTTACTTCAGTGTATCTAACTACATTAAACCAGTTTGTTTTCATTTTTCTTGTTTTATCATTTGGCTGTCCCCATGGCTAGCCCACCCATTTCTAGGCAAAAAGCGGCCATCATTTAATGCTTTTTAGCATTTCTCAGCACCCCCTGCACCACTTCCGGGCCTGAAGAGTATGTTAGATAGTTTTTTGTTTTGCTCTGCAAGGAGGGGTAAAAAGGATGGGGTGAGATACAGCCGGGTATACAGCCGGGCAGCTGGAAAGGTTTTACCAAAATTGGGTAGTTAAGATGCTTTTTTCCCATTGAGAGCACAATGAGCCAAACTGCGCCCCCACAGTGCTATAAATCCGTCATGTTGGGCAGCACCTTCAACATGAATTTGGGTGAGGAAATACATGTCTTTGCCTGCAAGTGCAGCACAGAAATTGTGGAAAAATGAACAATGTGGACCGCTAAGATAGTCAGAAGCACACCGTGTTTCACACAAGCCACTGTTTGGCCTCATTTAATCTTTCATAGACGCATTGTGTTGGGCAGCACCTGGGGATGTGCTCAGGTCGCACCTGGGGATGTGCTCAGGTGCACCTGGGGATGTGCTCAGGTCGCCCCAGGATACAGCGGTTGCGAAGCGATATCACTTCCTGCATCAGCTTGCAAACTTGTCCCAATGGGTTCCCCCCAGCACGCTCCCCCAATCCCCCCCGCAAAATCTGACATCAGAGCATGATTAGACGACCTAAGAGCAGCTTTAGTTCAAGAGCTCTGGTCATTTGGTGCAGCTTGAGAATCCACCTTGCTCTGCCAAAATGGGTGCAAAACGGCCTCTTGAGTTACACAGAGCACCTCCACGTGCCAAGTTTTCTGCATTCTCAAAACTTGGGACTTGGAGACGTTTGGTTTGCTCAGGGAATGCACAGAGGTGGATTTAGGGCCTGAATGTTCAGTTGGCCATACTTAGGGGTTCCAGCCATGGGGACAACCATTTACTGTACCTGAATTATATCATTACACAAAAATAATATTTTGGGCCTGTGCGTAAGAATTGCAGCTGGTGAAAAAATTGATTCTTTGAGGCGGTGCGTATGTGTGCAAATAAGTAAAGAAATAATCAATTTAAGCGATGAGTGAGCGAGGCGCTGAGCAGCAGCAGCGCTAAGGGCAGGGGTGCAAGCAAGCGTGCAAGCAAGCGCGCACGCACAAGCAAGGGCATGCACACTCGAGGGAGGAGTGTGAGGAGTCGGAGGATGAGGAGGGTAGTGAGGAGAGCAAGAAAGGGAATGGCAGCAGTGAGGAGGATGGCAGTGAGAGTGAGGGGGGTGCACCACGTGGCAGCAATGATGAGGAGAGCAAGGAGGGGAGTGGCAGCACTGAGGGTGGACAGGAATAAGAGGACTTGGAGGATTCCAGGATATAACTTTATGGATTGGGCTAGACACCAATTAAGGATCTTATTTTTAGTGAGAACGTATGGTAGCTACTCAAATCACAGTGGAGATCAGGTTGCTGGTTGATTTGTGTGGGCTAAGGCCCTTTTGGCACTGCGTATATAATGTGTTTATATGAAAATGGTAACTTCTGTCAGGGGTGCGTATGTGATTATTTAATTTATTTGTAAAAAGGGTGCGTAATCAGTACGTGCCGGTGCGGTAAACAAGAGTGACTTGCGTGAAAACAAAGTCCTGGTTGTACAGATGTATCTTGAATTAAAACAACACTGCTGTTTGAATCTTCCCAAACCTCCCGTGATTGAAATTGTTATTTGCAATTATTATTAACGATATCACAGCACTCTCTCTTTTCCAAACAAGAAAAGGAACAAATTTCCCCCTTTATATGACTTGCCTGCATCAAGATATCTTGCCAGATAGTAGACAGGATACAAGGAGTAATGGTTGTCCCCACGAACCGCCCCCCCCGACCAGACTCACTTAGCTGTTCATGCCTCCAACAAGATCCCTTGCATTCCCTGAGCATGCAACCATGGTTTTATGTCTCATGCATAGATTTTTGCTGAAAAGCGTGCGTGTGGAGGTGCCCTGAGTTGCTCAGAGGCTGTTTTGCACCCACTTGGGCAGAAACAGGTGGGTCTCCGGACTTGCACCAAAATGACCAGCACTCCTGGACTTAAGCTGCTCTTATGTTATCCAATTGTGCTGGGATGTCAGATTTGGGGGGTAGGCAGTGGGGAGCGGGCTGGTGGGGGGACCTTGGGATGGGTGTTTAAGCAGATGCATGTAGTGACGTTGCTTAGCAACCGCTGCATCTCCTGGCGACCTGAGCACATCCGTTGTGCTGCCCAGCATGAAGCATCTATCATAACTGAAACAAGGCCAAGTGTTGGCTTGTATGAACAACGGTGTGCTTTTGACCAGATCAGCAGGTAAATTTTCCATTTTCTGTGCCACGCTTGCAAGCACAAACATTCTCACACCCAGTTTCACGTCAAAGGTGCTGCCTTACATGACAGGTTTGTAGGGACCATGAGGGCACGACTTGGTGAATTTTCATGTTCTGAATTGGATTATTTGGCAATGTTAGGGTTGATCATTATTTGTAATATTTGTAAATCTTTGTTTGATAGTGTATTAACAAGTGAACTTCGTTTTAATGTGTTTTGGGGAACATTCCAGCATCTCAGCGGTTTTCAGCGATTTTAATAACTGCCCACCGCTGCACCCCACCCCACCCTCTTGTCACCTTTTAGAGCAAAAAATAAGCTACCTGTTGCACCTTTTTCAGGTTTTGGGATGGTGTAGGGAGTACTGAGATATGGTCAAAAACGTGAACGTCAGAAATTTCTGGCCTCGGCTGAACAGCGGCTGATGCGGCTGTTTTCAGCCGTGTGGAGTATCGGCTGAAAGTGCGGCTGAAATTTCCCATTCAGCCGTGAGCAAAAAAAGTCCACGGCTGAAAACCCCACGGCTGAACACGGCTGATTTCAGCCGCATCAGCCGCACTTCTTAATGTGTACTTTTGAGTCTATTACACGGCTGAAACCACGGCTGATGCGGCTGAAATCAGCCGTACTTTCTATTTTGATGGCTAAAAAAGCTAGGCAGGCTGCCAGGCACAGCTGACCTGTCTGAACCCTACTGCACAACCCCCCCCCCCCCCGTACGGGCCCAACAAAACCCCCCGTGGAGAAGCTCTCTACCGTGTGTGGCACCTTACGGGGGCCTGTGGGGGGCTCTACGGGGGCCCTCAGAATGGCACTCCTACGGGGGTCTGTGGGGAGCTCCAACCCAATCGCTAAGTGCTGAAGATGCAAGTGCGTCCTTCGCGCGAGTTCACCTGCAGCGGACGGACACAACATGCTCAGAGCCTTGATGGTGCGAGTTGCAGCGCAGGCGAAGGGACAGATGGAGCGAGTGGTGGTAATTTTCATCGAAAGGGATTGCTTCTCCAGCTCAGGCCTCCAGCTTCCCCTGCACGCACAATCACAGCAGCATCAAACGTCAGTGGTAAATACTCCATCATGCTCAGTGCCCATCTGTGGAGGGAGCATCCTGGAGGAGTGCATGCAGGGGGCAGTGCGCATGCTGCAGTCAGGCTGAGCAGTTACCAGCATCACACCACAGTGCTGGAGTTGGTCAGCACCACATGCAGCTGCTCCAAGTGGGTCCAGCGGGCAAGGAGGCTGAGGGGAGGGGGTTGCGGTGGGGGAAATCTGGCTCGGTCAAATGTTTGCACGGAGGTTGAAATCATAACGCGACGTTGGCCTAAATATTCTTTTACAATTTTGTAAAAAAATTGCTTATCAATGTACAGTCGTGAGCTTCACCAACAATCGCTAAGTGCTGCACAACTGAAAATCCAGCGAGGCTTTACTCCCCTTCCTTCACATCAACATTAGTCCAATATGGCTCCTGATCAATGCTGTTAGGTTGGTATGGCCAGCAACTCACTGCAGCTGCCTCTGCATGCATGTTCTAAAGAGCCTGGGTTGAGTTGGTTTGCTTCAAGCAAGTTTATCTAAATAACTTAAGATGTACTTCATTGCACCTTACAGACAAGTTCTAAGCATAAAATTCTAAGCCCATCTAATGCACAGCTCCTGCTTCCTTGACACACTTACAGGCTTTTTTAATCACCGGTCAGTAAAAATAACATCATGGCTGAACACGGCTGAAGCGGCTGAAGTCAGCCGTGCGGCTGCTCACAGCCGCTAGCGGCTGAACACGGCTGAAGAATTTTCACTGGTCAATAAAAATAACATCACGGCTGAACACGGCTGAAGCGGCTGAAATCAGCCGTGCGGCTGCTCACAGCCGCTAGCGGCTGAACACGGCTGAAAAATTTTCAGCCGCGCTACAGCCGCTAGCAGCCGCAGGCCAGATATTTCTGACGAAGTGAGACAGTTGGCAGGTCCGTTCGTGGAGACGACCTATATCTACTCGCTCGCTCAGAAACCTTAAATGTGTGATTTTTATGACCATAAATGCGCTCCTGGTAGAAATAGCGTTACTGACATGTATGCATTGTAAACAATTGGAGTTCCACCCCACTGGCAATCAGCTTAATTTAGAGGATACAATCCCTTGAGCGCATAATCTAATCATTTTGGGGGGGGCGGATTCATATAGCCTTAACCCAAGGAGTCATCTTTCTGGCGAAGCCCCATTCATGGGGCGTAAGCCCCTAGGGTTGCCGGCTTCCGGTAAGGTCACACCTGGCTGCCCTGGCCCGCCCAGGGCACCCCCCTTCCTGAAAGTTTGGCTACCCTCCCAAACAAAACTGCTTGGCAGCCCTGCAGTGGCTGGTGCTGTCAGGGGGGCGTGGGAGGCAGTGGCTGGTGCTGTGGAAACGTTTGCAACGAGTTTCGCAGGCGGTTCTTGGCCAGAGCCAGCCTATCATCCAGCTCGAAACTCGACATGCAGACCAAGCAAAACATGTTACCGGGGCAGCCAAGTTTTGGTGGCCTGGGGTGCAGCGGGCAAAGTTTGGAAGCAAAGATTCCACAAAGTTTTGGTTTGACTTTCCCAGGCCGGCAACCTCAGGCCCCCGGAACAGCTTCTGTCGACACAAACTTCATCAGCATACTTTTGTTGATGCCCTTGCTGGGTCCGGGGTCTGGGGGTGCCCATTTTGGGGAGTTTGCAGTCCAACTGCGGACCATTCCAGCATGCCGCTGAGCCAACGGATTTGCATAATTCCAATTGCAATGGGATATTTAATTTATGTTTTAACGATGGTGTGAGTTGCTGCGTGAATAGAGAGGTGAAGGCATGGAAGTTTGCTGATGCGATGTGGAGCAGGACCTGCACCCCCTGCCCTGATGTGTGGAT
Source organism: Dunaliella primolecta (assembly GCA_914767535.2). Taxonomy (NCBI): domain Eukaryota; kingdom Viridiplantae; phylum Chlorophyta; class Chlorophyceae; order Chlamydomonadales; family Dunaliellaceae; genus Dunaliella; species Dunaliella primolecta. The sequence continues at coordinate 13,004,794 of OU611756.1, read as the reverse complement.
GAGGGAGCCTCTGGTGTATCTTTTGTTGCCTAAGGAGAGCCTGAAGTAAGCAATGAATGGCAGGAGCAGCTTGCATGGCGCGCACTCAGCTACACATGCATAGGGATCGGCGTATAGCGCTATATGAGCCAAACCGGTAGCGCTATATAGCGTTATATAGCGATATAGCGCTATATAAAAATGCTATAATTTGCCAGAACTCCCCTTCGCGAATCGAGTTTCGGTATCAGACTCGGCAGGCTGGTTGGGCACCGTGCACAATGCTCCCTTGCAAAAAATGAAAGCCAGAAAGTAAAGCTGTTGAGCTCTGGCCGTCATCTGGCCATAATATAGCGCTATATCTGCTTAGGCCAAATGACCCACTGCACTGTAGGTGTGCCCTTAGCTGTCCCACTCCCTCATGCAAAGGCTATCCCCACTGGCCCTTCCCTTATCTATACAAAACAGCCCATGATAGGTTGTGTGTGCGTGTGTGCGTGTTTGTGTGTGTGTGTGTGTGAATGTGTTGTGTGCCTGTGTGTGGGTGTATGTGTGCGCGCCTGTGCGTGCCTGCCTGTGTGTGCCTGCCTGCCTACCTCTCTGCCTGTGTGTGGCTGGCTGCCTGCCTGCATGCATGTGTGTGCCTGCCTGTCTGTGGGTGTATGTGTGCACGCGCTTGTGTGTATGCGCGTTTGCATGTCTTAATGCATGTGTGCGCGCCTATGTGTGCCTGCCTGCGTGCCTGCCTGCCTTTCTGCATGTGTGTATGCCTGCCTGCCTGCATGTGGCTGCCTGCCTGCCAGCGTGTGTGTGACTGCCTGCCTGTGTGTGTTTACCTGCCTGCCTGCCTGTGTGTGAAAGCATGTGTGCGCGCCTGCATGTGTTAATGCACTTGCATGCACATGCTTATGAGCATGCATACTTTTCTGTCATGCATGAGCACGTTCTTGTGAATGTGCATGCTACAGCGCTAGTGTGCGACATACACATAAGTATGCGTGCGTGCGTGTTTGTGCGTGCTGTGTGTGTTTGTGTGTGTGTGTGTGTGCGCGCGCGTGTGTGTGTGTAGTTGGGGCCTCCAAGTCCAGGGCTTTGCCAGGCCCTGCTTCTCCCCCTGCGGCTCTCCTTTGTGCTCGTTAGCCTTTAATGAAGGTCATTCTCCTGGTACGCGACGAAAATTGAAGTGCTGCGGACGGGCTGATGGTGATTTTGGCCGTTCTCAATTTTGGCACACGTTATATTTTTAAAAATGTATAGCGCTATATAACGTTATATAGCGCTATACGCTATATAGCGCTATAGGCCAACGCCGATCCCTACACATGCATGCATGCGTGAAGGCATGGTCTGCTGCAGGAAAGTCCTGTTGTTGCCCCAGGAACTGTATATCAATGCCACCTCTGTTTCAGGAAGGACTGGCTTCGCCAATTTTTCAGCGTCGCTTGCGACGCTTCCCTCACTTGTCCTTTGTTAGGATAAGGGATGGTGCTGATGCGTATGTAAATTTCATATTTATCCTCCTTTTGCCTTGGAGTTTTGAAGTCGACCTGAGGGGCCACTTGATCTGTGCACATGAGGGATGCCTTAGAGATGCCTCTCCATTGTGTCCCTTCTTCACTGTTCGGAATCAAGACATTATTGTGTCGTCTTTGTGCAGGGCACACTGATTTTTGGATTAAGTGCTACCAATTGCTTGATCTCTTCTCTTAACGGCTGTTACCTGCTTTTGGTGATGAATGATGCTTGCAGCGCAACACAAAGATCCCAGTGCTGGGGCATGCGGACGGCATTTGCCACGTGTATGTGGATGCTGCAGCCGACTTGGAGATGGCAAAGCAGATTGTTGTGGATTCCAAGGTTGGCAGAAGCAGGAGTTTGGAGGCAGCCGACGTGCTTACATGCTGAGATCGCTGTGCAAGCGGCATGGCATCTTTTCCTCCACTGCTATAGCAATAGAAATCCTGCTAACATCCAAAAGGAAAGGGATTCATCTCCACACCTGTCTACTGAAGTATGGATGTGACAATTGATGTACCCTATTCCCTACATGTATTCTGTCAGCTTTGGCTTGACTCCCAAAGGACCATCAAACTCGCAAACAAGCTCTATGCCCATTTTTTCAGCACGCGGACACACTCGTAACTAGAAGAAGTGCCATTGAATGTGAAACCCTACCTCACATCCAGGATCTGGAGCTAGGTGCTGCTATTCACCCTCCAGATCCCCAATAGTTTTTTCTGAGTCTTTGATGATGGGACCCATGGCTCCTGCAGCCAAGGCATTTTCTTTTCCTCAACTTGCGTAGGGATACACGCATCTTTTTCATTCTCCTTGTTCCGCTGGCTATGCTTGCTTCAGAAAGCAGTATGCAAACAAGCTGCTCTAGCACTTTAACTCCCTGCACATCTGGCAACTGGACGCCGCATACTATACCAGATGCATGCCCTGCAAGTCGTGTCCTTTGTGTCCATGGTGCATGCACAGGTGGACTACCCTGCTGCTTGCAATGCCGTAGAGAAGGTGCTGGTGCATGCATCCTGGGCATCCAACCCAGGAACAGGGCCAGCCTCAGGGTTGGTGGTCCTGCAGAAGGTGTTGGAGGAGGCAGGCGTCAAGGTAGGTGAGGGGGCAGTCGTAAACGGATGGCTCAGCCAGGAGGTGGATACGAAAAAATGAAATGGGGGACTAAGAAAAAGATCTAAAAGGGAGGATGCTCAAGGAAAAGGGAGAGGGGGGTGGGGCATGGTTGGTGAGCTGTGTGTCCCACTGCTGGGTTCATTTGGTGTTGGGTGCAGAGGTTTGAAAGAAGGAAAGCAATCCAGGCTCCAGGTTGTTGATATTAGTATTAACACAATATTAATAATAATATTGTTATTATTGTGATTTTAAAACCAGTTTCTGGGAGCTCAAGAGGTAAGGCACGACAGGGCTCTCTTCACTGCTGGTGCGAAGACTCTCTTTGTTGTGTGTCCATATTTGACCGTAGAATGCCTCGAATCAAAGAAGAAAATGCGTTGAAGTAAAAAATTGCTCAGAAGTGCACTTCCCTTGTCTATTGGTTGTGGCAGCCTCAAATTTAGTCAGCTACCTCAGGAAGTGGTGCTTTGGGAAGCAGACCCCTGCTTGCAGTCAGGCTGAAAAATCCTCTAATTGTTTCTGCACCAGCTTGCTTAATTGACGTGTTCTGAGTAGTGCAGGGGCATGAAAGCTGAACAGGGCAATGATTAACAACTCTGGAGCGCCTCTCCTTGTACCTGTTTGCTCCCTTTGCTCCCTTAGACAGAGGAGTCGATGATGATGGCGCCTACAACAGCATATGCATGAGATGTTGGCGCTTGGCGCACACGGTTCAGGGCAACCAGCTGTCTGGACCACATTCACATGGCTACGTCATCCGCGACGCACTGCTTGAAATGCAAATTTGTTTGCACTTGGACATGCCTCAAGGATGCCCTCTGCTCAGTGCTTACATCCACATCTCCAAGTGCCAACGTATCCCAATTGGGATGCCCTCTGCTGCTCAGTGCTTACATCCACATCTCCAAGTGCCAACGTATCCCAATTGGGGTGTCCTCTGCTGCTCAGTGCTTACATCCACATCTCCAAGTGCCAACGTATCCCAATTGGGATGCCCTCTGCTGCTCAGTGCTTACATCCACATCTCCAAGTGCCAACGTATCCCAATTGGGATGCCGCACACAGGTGTATGGCGGTGAGCGTGTGGTGGCTATGCTGGGCCTGCCCCCTGCGCCCTCTGCCCGCCATGAGTACTCCTCCAAGGAAGTGACACTGGAGGTGGTGGGCGACATGCAGGAAGCCATTGACCACATCCACACAAATGGCTCCGGCCACACAGAGACCATTGTCACCAACGATGCTGCAGGTAAAGAGGAGCATATTGCAATGTCACGCCACAGGGGCTGCAGGCTCACACGATGATTGTGTGTGTGTGTGTGTGTGTGTGTGTGTGTGTGTGTGTGTGTGTGTGTGTGTGTGTGTGTGTGTGTGTGTGTGTGTGTGCATGTGTATGCATGTGACACTTCAGGATTCTCCATTGCACCGGTAGGCCCTCACACCTTCATGGACCGTCACAGTGGCCGTGTCTCCTCAGTTGGTTTATCCTTCTGTGAGGGGCATTGAGCACAGGCAGGACCTTGCCTCCACTCTCTGTACCTGCGCCTGTGGGCTCTTGCACCCACATTTGGGCTTTGGAGACTCATTTCTTCCGCTCACCTTGTAGCTCCATTTTTTTGCTTGCTTTGCAGCGGCATCTGCCTTCCTTGCCAACGTAGATGCAGCTTGTGTTTTCCACAACGCCAGCACACGCTTCAGTGACGGATTCCGCTTTGGACTGGGGGCAGAGGTGTGTATGGCCTGCAAAAGGCAGGAGCGCATGCGAATCTGAAATTACAAGTAGCACTCATTTCAGGACTTGACCATGTCTGGTCACAGCACTCCTCCTCCTCCTCTCAGTGTTCCCTGCAGCCGGCCTCCCCTGGACAGACTCAGTGTGTGTCCTGTCTTCGATTGCATCACTGCAAAGAGCATCTGCTACAGCATCAAAATCCACTTGCTTATCGAAGCCATACATGGCAAGCTGTAATCCGTTGGTTGCAATGCTTACTTCTGGCAAAGGAAGTGAAATTTCACAGTATCCTTGAGGTTAGCTATGATGTTGGTTGCCTTTTGCCACCAGTATCTCTGCAGAAGAAATGACTGATCCTGCAAGTATTTCCATTGCAAATCGCAGGTTGGCATTAGCACTAGCCGCATCCATGCACGCGGGCCAGTGGGTGTTGAGGGTCTGATGACCTCAAAGTGGGTGATGAGGGGCACTGGGCAGGTGGTGGCCAAAGACCAAAACATCACGTACACCCATAAAGTCCTGCAATGAGGTTTATGGTCTGCTGCAAGGTCTATGATTTGGGGGCAGCAGCCTTGCACTCGTGAAGGTTGCATAGCATTGTCTTGGCATATAGGTAGCATCTATTCGGACAAAGACTCCCTGCCTGTTTTTATAATATAAATTATATTATACAACATAGCACACTGTGGGTAATGTAGGTGTTGTTTCAGAAGAGACTTGCGCTTCTTCTTCCTAATTCTCATCCTTGGTGGCCTGACAGGAATGTCATGTGTATGAAGGAGAATGTCAGGGAAATTGTCATCGAGACTGCTGCATCCCTGCTGGCATCTGGTCCTCCATGTGTAAGTCAGTTCTTTCTTATGATTCGAAAATGAAAAAAGAAAATTAACTACTGTGCAGGCAGCAACAGCTGTCTCGTGGTTTAGTCGTCCCATCTGAGTACAGGACTTGCTTCCGATACAGTAAATGTGCAGTAACAGTGATTCACCGTGACGTAGTTTTCTTTAAGAGGACTATAAAAGGTGGCAGCTTGAGGCACCTTCCATTAAAGGTTACAAAAAAAGTTTTTCAGCATCTACCCCCGCTGCTCGCTTTAAGAACAATATGTTGATCAGGATGTAGTTCTTGTTTTTCCGGTGAAAGAAAGGGTAGGGAAGGAAAGGAAAGGTGCGCACAGCTATACCTGCCTACAAGGGTAGCTTGGCAGAAGCGGAAAAAGAATGGATAAGTCAACTTTGATGTATAAGGGTGCTTGGGTAGTTTGTGGCTGGAGCAACAAAAGTTGCAAGCACACTGGCTCTTCCGTGTGTTCAGAAAAAAAAAAGGTGTAAGCGCCCTTGCTATGTTGGGCTATTCAAATTGATGTTTACAAACAAATGCATGAATGAACAAATCCATGTTAATAGGGATGGCAAATTTTTCATCATTCAATAGTTACAGATTTACAGATTCATTCAATAGTTACAACCGAGGGTGATCAGCCTAAAACCATGATTCAACCTCCAATCATGGTAGAAGGTTAGAGGGTAACCTTCAACCATGATTTTAAAGTCGTTTAACTGATTGGCTTGTGGTCTCAGTCTACCAAAAACATGAGCTTTGAGACAAACAAGAGTGGCTGGTGCCCTTAGGCTGTTTTTGGTTTCCTTCTCCAACACAACAACAAGGGTTAGGGTTACAAGGGGATGGCCTGCAGCCCGAGAATCTGGCTGATCGGCTGCTGGTGAAGGGTTACAAGGGGGGTTGGCCTACAGCCCGAGAATCTGGCTGATCGGCTGCTGGTGAAACATTCTTATCCAGCATCAAATATTAAAATATTAAAAAGTCACTCCCACCAAGCGGAAGCGCACCAGCCAAGAGCCCAACCCTGTCCAGCACCAACACTGCCCTCCCCCAGCAGCAGGAGCAGCAGCACCTGTACAAGAAATGCACGCAGGTGGCTTTGGAGGAGCCAAGAGGCATGGACAAACTGCAGACCAAGAGACCCGAGTTCGAGCACATAAGACTGCGCAGGCAATAAAAGCAGCATGGGTCCCTAGTAGGAGGTATGGGGGGGTGTATGGGGGTCCTCAAGGGCCGTCCATACCCCGTGTTATGTCTTGGAGAGATTACAGAGGGTACTTGTCTGCTGAAGAGATTCAAGCAAGGCAACGCAGTTGATACCTTCTTTGTCATGTGCACTTACCAGGCTGTATCGGCGGTTACCCTTCCTGAAGCATTGCGTTGCATTTTTAACAGTGGATGCTGAGAACTGAAGTGCAAAGCAGAACATAACACATTTACTATGGCCTCTTGGACCTTTTTTCAGAGCGGTGCTGTTCTCAAACTTTCTGTGCTTCTTGTGGTAACACAAAAGTGTATTTTCCTAACACTACAGCCTTATGGAGTTTTTTGTGCATGACTTTGCGTGCTTGTTTCATTAGAGTGACAGTGTGTGTGTGTGTGATTTTTTCAGTTGACGCTTCTGAACTCAGCTCAAGGCTTTCAGTTGACATTTACACAAGTTTAGTATGGTTTGGTTACAGGCACCTTTTGCTTCAGCTAAGCTGCCCTTGTAGGCAGGTACAGCTATGTAACCCTATCCTATCCTAAATATTAAAACCAGTTCAGACAAAAAAAAATTGAAAATCTGTGCGAACCTTGATTTAGAAAAGCATTGACCTCAAAATCGGTCAAAAAGTGACAGCTCGCCAAGAAGGGAATACAATCAGTGTTTGGAAGCTGGACAAAAGTATGTAATGGTTTAAAAAGATCAATAAACAGGTCCTTGTATTTTCTGCGCAGCTCACATAACTCACAGCAATTACAGTAGAAAAGAACATGTATCTCGTCCTGGTCTTCAGCACATCCAGCGAGTCTTGATTTAGAAAAAGCATTGACCTCGAAAACAGTCAAAATGTGAAAGCTCGCCAAGAAAGGAAAAAAAACAGTGTTTGGAAGCTGGGCAAAAGTATGTAATGGTTTAATAAGATCAATAAACAGGTCCCTGTATATAATACAATACAACAACAAGCTCTTCTTCATCTCTGAGCTGAGGTATTACCAACACCATAGGAAGAGCTAAACTGGCTGCTACTCACTCGCGAATACACACATATTGCCTCGGACAAACTCAATTCACTTCACCAACTCAGGAAGCAAATCCCGTACCCAGAGAAGCACATGCATCATGTATAAGTAGATGCTCTGAAGACAATCCCAAAACTTGCCCGTACTTCTCAAGGTCACATCTTATTTTATAAAGTCGAATCTCACGCTGGAAAAGCTGGGACTCCACTCGGAATGAATGCGCAGACAAGATTGCTAAATACCAGACTATCCTCAAAGGTAACAATCTGACTGAATTCGGTACCCGTAGTGCTGGCCCAGGTGGCAAACCCATCTACAATTTTGCTTGGCTGGCTCGGAAAGAGGCAAGAAAAGGAAAAAACTAAGTAGGTAGAGGGAACTCTCCCTACATCAATTAAGGAAAATTTTCCTTAATTGATCTCGGAGACACATTGGCTCAGAAGAGCCGTGAGTCCCCTCCACCACAAAGCTACAAAGAGACAAGACTGAGTACACCTGAATATTCTTCCCCTATTCCCAATCTGGGAAGCGGATGCCCTCAGTCCCCGAGAGGTGAACAGGAAAGCAGTGACTTACCATCGTTGGTTCGCTAGACTTACTAAGTATGAGAGGCCATGTAGTACATGGCCTCTCATAAGTGTTTTAAGGATCTGGATAAAGAAGTAATGAGGAATGTGAGCAGGTTCAGGCTTCGTGCCCACTGTGGCGGCTTAAAGGTTGAATCCTATAAATGGCTGGGTGTGGGGGTGTGGTTTGAGGCGGGAAGGAAGGGTGGTAGGGCAGGGAAGAAAAAGAGTGGCAAGGGACACTAGGAAGATGGCCGGCCTGAGAAAGAGCTGAAGTTGCTTGTCTTAAATATAGATGGGATAGGCAACCCAAGTTCTGACGCTAATGCTGAATTGAAGATTAGAGATGTTTGTCACATGGTGCAAAGGCATGATGTAGCTGTGCTCGTAGAAACGAGAACGAAGAAGTTGGACAGAATGATGCAATACTTGCCTGGCTATGCTGTACATAACATAAATTTTTCAGATGTGCACGTGGGCAGGAAAGGCCATGGCATAGCTGTTTTAACTGCCCCTAGCTGTGCGGATCATGTGCACTTTCTCCGCCTCAGTGAGCACCTCCAGAGCATTTGGTTATTGTGTGACAAATGCATGTTCGGGTTTGATGAAGACGTTGTGCTGGGAGCCTCATATATCAATCCCCAGAGTAATGATTTTACGGCTAAAGACGTAGAAAACCACTTCACTCACCTGTTTGAGGACGTGCTCGATGCGCTCCAGGTGTCCCCTAACCTTGTGCTTTGTGGTGACTTCAACGCTCATGTGGGAGTGCTGAGTGAAGTGAGTGATGCACACTACAACTTTGTGGCTGACTGCCCTGAATTTTTAGATGCTAGAAGGTGCAAGTGCCCTAATGTGAACAAGGCAGGCAGATTACTGGTGGACTTAGCGGCAGCATCAAGCATGGCTATCACTACAGGGCGTGTGGAAGGGGATTATGGACAGCCGTCTTATGTCGGTTATCTTAAGGACAGAAGCAGCAGGCCTGACCATATCTTGCTGTCACCTGCTGTATATAAATCAATGAAAGGCTTTGACATGATAGACAATCTTGCATCTGATCACTGTGGCTTAAGCATGCTTTTTAAAGTGGGTGGCAGAACAGGAAGCATGGATGCAGCACCTGAGAGGGACCATGTTTGTAAGGCAGGGTTGTGTGGCAACAAGCTGATTTTGCGATGGAGTCAGGAGAAGGCTCTTGCATTTACAGAGCATATAGTCAACAATGTGGAACTCTTGAATCAGTTCCAAGAAGCAGAGTCCGCTGGTGATGTTGACAAACTTGCTTTTTGTGTGCGTTCTTTAATTGTGCAAGCTGCAAGCGATAGGGCAGTTGGCATGACATCCTTGGCCAAGTGTGCTTTTGTGCGTGCGAGGAAGCAGAAAGGGCCTCTGAGCCCTGTCTGGTTTAATGAAGAATGCAGAATGAAACGGAAGATGTTTATTGAGGCAGTGAAGCGCGGTGAAGCAAAGCATGCATGCCAATTCCTGAGGAAGGAAAGCAGAAGGTGCAACCGTGCGACAAAGCGCAGTTATAAGAGGCAGCAGTGTGCTGTTTTCCTGGATAGATTGTTTAAGAAGGACCCCCAAGTCCATGCCATGTTACGGAAGAGGCAGACCTCACACATTACTCCAGTCGCAACAACAGCATGGAACCAGCATTTGCAAAGCCACTTTCGAGTACAACCAACAGTTGTGCCGCAAGAAGGAGGGCATGGTTGTTCAACAAGGACTGCTAGATTAACTTGCTTGTCAGGAAGAGATATGGCTGTGCCTTTAGGTAGGAACCACGCACCCCCAGAGGTGCTCTTGAGACAAGGTGCTGAATCTGGGTGGGTTCCTCAACCTGACTGCTTGGAGACTCCTAGTACAACAGTTTTGGAAGGAATGGTCGGGTCCCACATCAAGAAATTAAATGCGAGTGCTTCATCTGGATTAGACGGTATTCCTATACCCTTCCTTAAACATGCCTGTTTGCCCATTGAGCGTGGTCGGAGAGTGGATCATGTTAACGTGCTGGTGCCTCTGATAGCACGCATGTTCAGGGTTTTTCTGAGTAAAGCTAGGATCCCTGCATGTTGGAAAGTGGCAAAACTGAGTCCCCTTCACAAGAAGGGAGCTTTATCAAATCCTGGGAACTACAGGATGATTGCTGTCAGTGGGGTGATGTACCGTATTTATGCCAACGTGCTAAAAGACTTGGTGACGGATTGGTGTATCCAAAAAAATAAGGTCCCAGACACCCAATTTGGTTTTTACCCCGGTAGGAGCACTCTGCATCCACTCTTCATCCTGAGGCACTTAAGACATGCTGCAAGAAAGCTCAAGCCACGGCAATCACCTAGGCTGCATGCTGCCTTCATTGACTTCTCTCAAGCCTACGACACTGTGCCCCGTTTGCAACTTTGGGACCATCTACAACGCATTGCCATGCCTGCATTACTTCTCCAGGCAATTAAGGAAATGTACCAGGATGATGAATATATTCTGATGGATGGGGATAAAAGGGCAAGTGTGCGTCCAACAAATGGAGTCAAGCAAGGTTGTCCCCTGTCCCCTCTCCTGTTTTCTCTATACATCAATGATATGGGCAGAGATATTAGTGAAGGTATCAGAGGTGCTGTGACAGGGGATGGAGTGAATGGCGTTTCATACATGCTATATGCAGACGACTTGAGTTTAACTACCAATGACCCAGGTGAAATGCAAGTTATGCTGAATAGATTACGAGCTTATGCAATGAGAAAGGGGCTGACTGTCAATACATCAAAGTCAGAGGTCATGCATTTTAATAGTAGGTCGTGTTCTTCTCTGCCTACTTTCATGTATGGAGACGTGGCTCTTCCAGAGAAAGAGCAGTTTAGATACCTCGGTATGCTTGTGGACAAGCACATGAATCTGAAGGTGTCTGAGGAGCATGCAGTGCGACCTTACATGGCTGCCCAGCGAAGGATCAAGGAATTTGTGCATGAACATGATCTAAAGAATAGGCCGCATGCTCTGATTTGGCTCTCTAAGGTGTATGGCATTCCGGCTGGGATGTACGCGTGCCAAGTGTGGGGTACAGAGTACTTACGAGAAGGCAGTGAATTCAAAAGCCATTTGCAAAAAAGGCAACTATGCTCTCTAAGGCGTTTTCTAGGTGTGAAAAGTACTGCCACGAACTGGCCAGTATTGAGAGAGTGTGGTCAAGAGCCCTTACAGTTTTATTGGTTTAGGGCTACTGTTAAATTTTTCAACAATATGCTCAATTCTAACAGTAAAACATTATGCCAAGTGCTGAAGGCAGATTTACACCTTGCTGATATGGATGAGTCTTGTTGGTCTGCTCATGTATCTAAGTCATTTAATGGCATGCGCAATGAGGAGGTGTTTAAACGGAAATTACTGAGTGCTTCCAAGATACCCATGCAGGATTTTTTAGGGGATTTGAGGTACAGACAGCAGAAGGTTTGGAGGGAAGCAGACGCCCTAAGTCCCCGAGAGGTGAACAGAAAAGCAGTGACTTACCATCATTGGTGTGGAGTACCTTTGAATCAAACAGGACGCACACCCTTCTGTATCCCATCATATTTGTTTAAGGATCTGGATAAAGGAGTCATGAGGAATGTGAGTAGGTTTAGGCTTCGTGCCCACTGCTTGAAGGTGGAGTCCTGTAAATGGTTGGGTGGTTCAAATATTTGTGATAAGTGTGGATGTGCTGAAGTCCAGGACGAGAAACATGTTCTTTTCTACTGCAATTGCTATGAGTTGTGTGAGCTGCGCAGAAAATACAAGGACCTGTTCATTGATCTTTTTAAACCGTTACACACTTTTGCCCAGCTTCCAAACACTGATTTTGTTCCTTTCTTGGCGAGCTTTCACGTTGTGACTAATCTTGAGGTCAGTGTTTTTCTAAATCAAGACTCGCACAGATTTTCAAAATTTTTGTCTGAACTGGTTTCAATTTTTGATGCTGGATGAGAATGTATCACCAGCAGCCGATCAGCCAGATTTTCGGGCTGTAGGCCAACCCCCTTGTAACCCTTGTAACCCTTGAATCCTATAAATGGCTGGGTGGTTCAAATGTTTGTGATAAGTGTGAGAGTGCCGAAGTCCAAGACGAGATACATGCTCTCTTCTATTGCAATTGCTTTGAGGTGTGTGAGGTGCGCAAAAAATACAAGGATCTTTTCATCGATTGGTTTTTTTAAACCAATTACATACTTTTGCCCGGCTTCCGATCACAGACTTTATTCTTTTCTTGGCAAGCTTTTGCATTATAACTAATCCTGAGATCAATGCTTCCCTAAATCAAGACTAATAAAGGTATTTAAGGATTTTGTCAGAGTTGGTTTCAATTTGTTGTTGGTAGAGAATGTCTCACCAGCAGCCAATTAGCCAGAGTCTCGGGCTGTAGGCCAACCCCTTGTTACCCCCTTGTAACTCAAAAGAATCTTTCAAACTTGCACAAAAGCTCCATGCCCGTTCCGTGCAATAAGCGCGCAAACTCACCTCAACCAGACGTTCCCTGGGGCTGCGTGCTGCTACAAACCCACCAGACCCACACTAGCTTCACTCTTACCCTCTGGTGAGGGAGACGGCTCTTTGAGCCAATGTATCTCCTTTTCATTAATCGATGTAGGGACTGTTGTCACTGCCTACGTGTTTTTTTTCTTGGGCTTGTGAATTATCTGTTGGCTGGCGTGGATCAGTCACAGGCTGAAGGTCTCCCTTTGAATCTAATCTCCATCTTTGTATTCCGCTGCAAGCGAAACAGTGTTGAAGACTCATAGCAAAAAGATGCACGCTTCTTAAAAAATAATTATGCCAAAAGGCAGTATGCATTTAGGAAAGGTTCCCAAACTAAAAAACGTATCACACACACACACACACACACACACACACACACACACACACACACACACACACACACACACACACACACACACACACACACACACACACACACTCGATGCAGCAAGACAGGTTGTGCTCATCATCCAGAGCGATACTAGTTGGGGAGCTTTTGCAGCGGCTGCCATGACATAATGAAAGGTGGCGTCTTGAATTGTCCTGATTGTTCATTTTTATTTATCCGATGACAGAGCTGCTCCTGTGGCCACTTTAATTTACAAATTGAAGCAAAATAATCCATTTGCCTAAAGGCATGACCTTCAAATTGGTCAGCAATGTATATGCACAGAACATGCATGTCTCAGGGAAAAGAAGGTGATTATAAAAAGGGATTAGATAATTGTACCTGCATACAAGGGCAGTCCGAGCAAACAATTAATGCCGTGATATAACCAGACCAAAGACCACTTTAGGCTAGGCACATCAATTGGAAAAAATAATTTTGTGCCTAAATCGGTTGGATTGAAAAATTGGGCTGGATTGAAACACATCTGACTGTGGGGGGATGCGCGGAATTCAAAGCCAAGGTAGCCCCATTTCCTCGCTTGGTGTAGGAAGTGTTTTAGTGCTCTGTGGTTTGTGATTGCTTGATTAACCAATCCCTTTGCTCGCCCCTCCTTCCTGTACACACACATACACACACACACACACACACACACACACACACACACACACACACACACACACACACACACACAAAAACACACACACACACACAGGCCCTAGAGCATTGTCAAGCAAAACAAGTGCACGGGCACAAACTTTTGAGAACTTTCAAATACTTCACCAGAAAGGACATTGATAAGTATGTGCGGGCATGGAAATACACACTCTCATTGAATGGGACATTGTAAAGACAGGAAGAGCAACCACAGTAGCACTGCCTGTGGGAGTTTAGGAGAAACCTGCTTTGCTTGCACTGTTGCTACTGGCATCAAATATCTGCAAGAAAAGCCAGAAATGGATTCCGTGCTGCGTGCAGAGCCTGCAGCCATACACATTTTGTTGCACGTAACACTCAATCTTCACCTACATCATCATCCCCAGCTTCCATAGCTCCAGGTCCTCCTTCCATGTCTCGAACCTTCACTTCAGCATCTTCACCATATTGGATGGCAGTGTCAATGTTGTGCAGCACCTCCTCCACGCTGCAAGGAAAGCATTTGAGAGGCTCGCAATCAGAGAGGGAGGAAAAAGCCACATGCCTGTGCTTTACCGGGGCTGGTGTAAACAGGAACCATCTTATCCTCATTCAAACGACATGCATGGCCTCTTAATGCCACCCTCCCTAATTCGCAATGCCCCACAAAAGGCAAAGGCCATTGCATGAAACGCAAGACAGCAGGTGTGCCAAGTTCCAGCTCTCAAAGAAAAGGTCAGCGTTAACGCCTTGGCCTGGGTTTGCACATAATGCTTGCTAATTGGGACATGCTGGCAGACACGCAACTCAGCCCTGTCCAAGACACCAGTTTTTATTGCACCACAACACAGTTGCAAAGCCCTGCAGTCTTTGCACTCCATCTTCCTGGCCCTTTTAAGGACAAAGCGTTCCCGGAACGTGTTGTACTCACCTCTCCTCATCAGTAATGTCCAAGGGCACAAAGCTGACCAGGCTGAACTCCTCCAGCATCTGCCCAATGGCAATGTTCAGAGCAGCAAAGCGTGGGCCTGTGGAGGTACTCAGTCGGTCCAGCAGCATGCGTGGCTCAGGGAACAAGAACCCTTCAACCTCTGCCTGCAAATTGGATGGCATGGCCAGTCAATGAGGATGAGTTTCAGCTGGTTCGCTTACACCTGGTTGTCACCGTATCCACGTCAAATGATGATTCAAACAGGCACCCTTGCTAATTTGTAACGTTGTCCTATTCCCTCAGCTCCACAATCCGTGAAATTGAATTTGCAATAGAGCGTCTTTATTAAAAAATGAAGCACATCAGGTTTTTAACCACCCAAGTCAGGCCTGAAGCAGTGCTAGAGGCAGACTCAAAGTGTCTTGCATGTCCTTGCATACACCAGTCCAGCCAAAACCAATCAAACATGGCTTCCTTTTTTTGTCTTTTTCCTGCAAGCAGAGGATTAAAACATTTTTCTTTTTCTCATGCCCAGCCCGCAGCTAGCACTCACTGAGAGGCTACAGAAGAGGAGCTCTTGCCCTTTGTTTTTCCCCTTCCAAGCATTGCAAAACTTGCGCGCATGTCCAGGCCCCCTGACCTGACCTTGCTTACCTTGCTCTCACATATGTCCATCTTTGTGAGCACATTGACATGGGGCAGCTCCAGCTTGACCATAGCTGACAGTGCCTGTGCATGAATGCAGTGTTTGTGTGGGATGGGAGGAGGGTTTGATGGCGTGCATTCGAGCATGTACTTAAGGAAATGTTGAAATTAAAAAGCTCAATGTCGGATGCGAAGCTAGGCATGTGAATGCAATAACCACAAGAGCACAGGGCTGTTTTGTCCGCACACTCAGTGACACGAGAGAGGCAACACATTTCCCTGTGACAACCTTTGCTGCCAATTCATAGCCTCATGCTGATGGAGGCTTTGCTTTACAAACCTGCATGGCGCCTGCTATGAACTTGGCGACGTCTGTGATGAAGTGAGCGTCCAAGCAGTAAACCACGCACACAGACCAGCCATCCTGCTTTGCACCAAGCACACGAATGGCAGGCAGGTATTGAATACCAGGGAATATCAGGGCGGCCAGAGTGGAGTGGTGACCTTGATGACTTCATGCACAAGCTTGCCAGAAGCACAAGTGCATCTTGATCTTCCTTTGACCAGAGATATCTGCTCTCTGACAAACATGCACTACAGGCAGTCCGGGCACCAGTATCTAAGTTGTTGTGAAAAGTGGTGTACAGCGACGCACAGGCCGGCCTTGGTATCAATGAAGCTCAAGACCTGGCTTGCTAGGGAAATACATGCAAGAGAGTGTTTTGCGGCAGCAGCAGCGGCAGCAGCAGCAGGGAAGCCCAAGGGGTCCGGCGAAACGTCAGGGCTACCCTCTGAGATGACTCTCACAGCCACCCCAAACTATCTTTCCATTTATATCTGCATTTTCACTGCATCAACAAGAAAGTATGCAAGTGTGAGTAGTGTAAACATTCCATGCTATAAGTGTGATGCCCACCATCTTCCGGTAACACTTTCTATCCAGGAAAGGGCAACATCTGTTTCTTGGCGCTGAACAGGAACACAGAATCCCATAAGGTGATGGAGGTCGGCAGCAAAACTAAACAAGCTGAAGATGTTGAATCAACACAAAGGTTTTGTGGGTGGGTGCTCAAGAGCACTTACAAAAAACCTTGCACGCAAGCGTCAACTTCCAATTCCAACTTCAATTACCCAAGCATCCCTTGTGCCTGTCCCTAACCTACCAGCAAAGCAATGTCAGTCATCCATTCCTATTTGAAGTGATGCCTGCCTCTCAGACCTAAGTGCTGGGGCAGGTGTGTCAGGATGGCGAGCACTGAGGTCAGGAATGCCACCTGCCTTCAACGGCCTTGCCCTCACTCGGCTGAATTTGCTTGCAGGCACTGCTGGAGGAGTAGAATATGACCCAGCCCTGCAGCAGTACTCGGAAGCAAGTTCACGCAAAAGGGTGGTGCTACAAAGCAGCGCTACAGGCGGGCGGTACAATGCGTGACCTGAGAGCTGTACATGCCTACGCACCGGCCCTGGCACACTCATTTAGGTATCAGGCCTCGCATCAAAGGAGACTGGATGACTGAGATTCCCTTGCTGAATGGGACACATGCATGCTGAATAGGAAACGTGTCAGCTCATACTTGTTGTCCCTCTGCAAGCTCTCCAAGCAGTCCACTCCATCATCGCCACCATCAACCTCACCATCATTAATCCTCATCTATTTTCTCAGGTTTATTGCCCTCATCTACAATGACACACAAAAAAAACGATTGAATGCCATAAACTTTATCCAATGAGCGACAATGCCATATCCACTTTCAGTGTGTTTCTTTTGCTTTGATTTCATCTTGCTCCTTCAAATCCTCACGTATATTGTCGGAGGAATGGAGCATTACACTATGTGAAGCATATAGAAAGCACTAAAAAGCAATAATTTGCATCACTATAGATTAACACAGCTGCCCCACATACCACCATGTGCTGCAGCAGTAATGTTACTTACAGTGGCGGTTAGCCACCTCAAGCCACAGACTTATCAACCAGAATAATTGTGGAACCCGAACGACAGAGACAGGAGCAGAGCTCAAGCAAATGGCTCTCCCAAACGTACCTGCTTCAAGAAATCAACAAAGGTCTTGAAGACACTTAAATGGTTGTACAGCTCTATCTGCCCAGGGCAGTCAAATATGAGGTAGTCATCCTCCCCGTAATTCTGCATGAGGTAATCCCCGATCAGCAAGAGAAAGGATCGCAGCAAGCTCGTGCTGAATTCCCACGGCAAAGGCAGCAGTGACCAGGCAAAGCAGGACACACAGGTATGAATAATGCCTGCCGTGCGATGTTGCTGTTTGCTTGCTGAAGGCAGGACTTTATCAAAAAGCCTTGCATCTTCTCAATATAGGCCGGCATTTTCCTTCATGTGGCTGGGTCTGAGAACATCAATTGTCTGAACAACTTCTTCATGCAACCTTCTCAAGCTGCCATGCAAGAGGACTTGCTCGACACAACGTAAAGTGCCTTCTCGCAGGCCATCCATCCACATTTCCTTTCATTGGGCTTGCACCTTGTTATGGGAGTGTAAAACATGCATGTCTACTTGCAAATGTCAAACAACATAGCACTATCCCAACGTTTAGGTTTCTGTGTGAAAGGACTCATGCATACGTGGACACACACACACACACACACACACGCACGCACACGCACACGCACACACACACACACACACACACACACACACACACACACACACACACACACACACACACACACACAGCAACAACAACACAACACAAGGGAAGCGAGCCTGATCCCATCATTTAAAGTTCGCACCTCCAGCTCTTCCCCAAGCCAGTCATCTAGGTTGTCTTCCAAGTACTCCATGCAGTAAAGCAGGCCCCTACATGTATGCAGGTGCTTTTTGAAAGTATGTCAATCTTCAAAAGCCTGCTTGAATGTTCAAAGTGGAGGCATGCAGTGGCTGTCATCTGTCCAGAAATTCATGGCTACGTGCAATAAGAGGAAGTTGCAGGAACATTCTAATGAGTATTTCAAAGCAAGATGCCAAGCCCCATTTTCTTAATCCTACCAGGAAGTGTCAAACAATTTGTAAGCACATTGCAAACAAGGACACACACATACACACACATAGCTGCGCACCCATTAGGCCCAAGCTCTAGCTCTTCCATCACATCCTCTAGGGATATCAAGTCCCGCACGTCCAGAGACACGGGGTAATCAAATTCTTCAGCAGCAGGGTCTACACAGTAGAAAAATCAATCAGAAGCAGACATGAGAATTACTAGGCATGCCACAATCGGAAGGCGAATTGGAGCTGCAGCTTGCTGGGTTCAAAAAATTGTATCTCAATCTTCACATCTGCCTGTTCCATGTCACATCATGCTGCACCCAGGGGTTGCAAAGGCGGAAGGCTGGCTACACCCAGGGGCTTCAGGGACCAAGCGTTGATGATTGATTTACTTGATTTTGTCTGTCCATGGAGGCATGCAGCTTCACCCACCGAGGTTGACACAGTGCACAGTGCGCCCAATGGCTTCACAATGCAGGTGCAGATGCTTGCAGAATGTGGACTGCAGGCAATTGGAGTGCATGTGAGAGTGGGTCTTCAGCAACGGAAACGGGAAAAAGAAAACATCCCATATCATGCGCATGGAAATCCTACTGAACCGCACCTTGCCGCTCCCTGCAGGCCCGATGACCAGCTGCGCATACTTGCCCATGCTGCCCTTCACCCTCCCCCTGCACCTCAGCTCCAGTCCAGGGGTGAGGCCTGGTCAATCTTATGTCTGCGTATCAGGATGACTGCTCCATCTTCCTGGGTTGTTCCTTTGGAAAACAGACGCACAACTCAAATGCAGCAATAATCTATTGTATTTTTCCTGTTTATGTGTGCCCTTTGCTCATTCGAACCATTCCAGATCATAATGGACTCATTCCCGCACGTCAGGACAAAGCTTGCCCTCAACCAAAATGTTTTTGATTTTCATTTTTGTAATATCTTTCCCTCCAGCGCGCAGCTGCGTCAGCGAAATGGCCTTCCTTCTGGTCTTCATCAGCCTTCTCCTTGGCGTGCTTGCCTTCTTTCACATGATCAAGCATCCTGGACAGAAACAAGGCAGCAGCATGTCCATGCGTGTACGATGTTCTCACGCTCAGCGCCAAGCTGCAAATTTGAGGCCGTCACTTTCTGGCGCTGTGCAGCATGCATCAGAGAGGCCAGATACAATTAGCAAGGCAATGGAAAAAGGCGCCATTCAGTCCCCACCGCCTCTGCGCATTGTTATCATGGTGCGTTGTGTCGGAAACAAGCGTGGCTGCTTGGGAGAAAGGGACTGCGATCACATGTGCAGACCTGCCATTTCATGAGTTGCCTGGCTCTCCCCAATTTGAGGAATCTGTGCATGCTATGTTCCTGAACCTCTCCTTTGTAATCCATTGCTCTAGAACATCCATGCAGGTGGCCGGTACTAGGGGCGACGTCCAGCCTGCTGTGGCGTTGGCGCTACGCCTGATGCAAGATGGTCACCGTGTGCGGGTGGCAACTCATGCCGTGTATGCTGCTTTTGTCAAAGAGGTGAAGCACGTTTTGCCTTTCTTCACCTGCTCGATGGCTTGCAGCATGACCTGAAAATCCAAGGTTGTATTTCCACGCTGACATGCGCAGGCTGGTGTCACTGACTTTTTTCCACTGGCGGGGAACCCTCAAGCCTTAACACAGGTTTGCGTGAATGCATGTATGCGTGTGTGTGTACGTGCATTTGTGTCTGGGAGAGAAAATTGTGAAAGATTCAAATTTCAGGAACATTAGATCTAGACCGTTGAGTGTGTCTTGTTCAAGGACCGAGCAACTGGAAATTTTCAATGCATGGATGCATCCAATTAGCTTCCCCTTCTACATTGAGGGTTGTGCCTTTATAAATTTATAATGTTCACCTCAAGACATATCATTAAGGGACCCAATTTGTGCATGCCACACCAACAATGCCTCCATTGTTTATGCATAACAGGTGGCCGTTGAGGCAGGAGGTATGCTGCCTAAAAGCTGGGCTGGTTTTCAGTGCGTGCGATCTGAATATGCTGCTATCATCCACTCCACATGGGAGGCAGTTGTGACTTGCCCTGAAAAGGTGAGTAAAGTCCGAGCCTGCTTGCATATGCCTGCCAGCCGCAAGAGACCAGCTGGACGTTTAAGACTGGCAGTCTTAGCACTGCAGCACACAATGTAGTTGCTAGCACTTGGATCAGCACTCAATTTTAGGAACATGAAGCACCCCACGGTGAACACTTAAGCAAGTTGCCTACTTCCCCCCCGAGCAAAAGTTTAGCGCTGCCTTTGTCAAGCTGAACAGCATTCCAATAAGTCCCTGTTTTTTTGGCATACGTACGTTTTTTGGACAGAAAAGACAATACCTACAAAAAGAAATGTGTGGGTGTACTTTCCGGACTGCAGCCATCCTTAATCATTACCACACCCATCACATATGGTGTACCCCATGTGGCGGAAGCGCTAGGCGGCATACCCTTGCATGTCATTTCTGCGGTACCGTGGATGCCAAGCAAGGTGCGCACATTCATGGGAGAGGTGCATGTTTCGAGTCACAAGCTATCTTTTTCCCTTCTGCGTGTATGCTTTTTCATATCCCTCAGACCTCTTTTTGCCGTCCCCAGAGTGTTGTGGTGCGGGATGCTTCTTCAATCTTTCTGCTCATGTTCAAGATAATGGCATGATCGAGTACGTGGAAAGCAAGGAAGCCAAAGAGAATTGCTCTCTGTTTTGCCTACCGGTCTCTTGAAACTATTTACAGACACTGGCATTGTGCTGTTGCAGCAAGACATTGACACAGTCTGGATAGAAGTCTATGAAACTCTGATACTATTTTTAGTTCATACCCATGAAAATTTTGTCAGGCTTTGGTTGTGTACCTATGATCTCTGCTGCCAACCTGCTGAGCTTATCAGAGCTGACTACCTGAATTTTACTCCCAACGCCTTTTCAATTCTCTCCATTTTTCCTCTCCGCGTGCAGCAAGTACCGCATCCGTGGGCCCGTGCGTGGGATCTGTCAGTCCCTCAGATGATAGCAGCTGCTTGCGACCTGGTGCTGCCCTCTGCAAGCTCAGCGCATCGCCCAGCACCACACCACTCTGAGCAGCGGCAAGGCTCAGCACATGTACCTTGCCAGCCCATCCAACCAGCACCCACTGCATGTCAGCCTTTGACTCCTCCTGGCCTGCTGCCATCTGAGTTGCGGACACTGACCAGAGATTCATTGGAACATTCTCCAGAGGAGAGCTCATTCCTCGCCGAATCACCACTCTCTCATGATATCCCCCTCGTCAGCAGCTCAGCCAAGGTCGTGTCACCATCCGCAGCAACAAGCAGGTCAACTCTGCCTTCTATGCTAGAACAGCCCCTTCAATTCTATGACCGGTGGCGCTCAAGGCTCCGCACCACACTGTTCCAGGTGCGGGCCCTCTCACTTTATAACCTGCGGCATCCAACAATCCTGACAGGGCTCCAAAGTTATTTTGAGACCTGATGCCCTATATGCACTTTAGAAGGGAAAAAAAAGGAAAGATCGACGCTTGCCGTTCGGCCGCGTGCATTAAGGAAAGAGCCTCCCATTGACTCCCACCGATAGAGGGCATCTTTATCTCCACCCCGGCCACAAGGATTTGATCCGGGATGCACTTTCCATAGGCATGGCAAAGTAGATAGCAACCCTGTCTAGCAATTAGGTTGTGCGCACAATCTTTAATTTGTGCTATCTAGGTGCTTGGGGCAATTTCAGGGGCTTTAATTTTGGTGGGATCCAACCTAGCCGTTTGGCTGTCCTATTAGCGTACAGATCCAAATCACCCGCACACATAAGGCTTAGTGCATATGTATCCATCTGGCTTGCAATAACTGATTGACACGTTCTCCATGGGGGCACACTGTCTCAGTTCCCTGGCTCCATGCAGCATGCACGTCGAAGATATAATTTTGCAAATATGGAAACCACTTGGACCAGCTGAGGTGTGCTTATCTATCTTTTCTACAGTGGGCAGCCTGGGCCAGCACACCTTTGCTTGACCATTGCGTATGGCTCGGCATTGCTGACATCCTAGCTGTCTTCCGTGCGCGGGTGCTTGGGCTACGGCCTTTTGGAGGCGCAAACCATGGATGGGTGCTGTACAAGTAAGCACTTGTGACTCAGAGGATAAGTGCCATTTTAAGGTTAGAAGAAGGCAACCCTGTGCCTGCCACTTCAAGCATTTGTTTGGCATACAAAGGCTCACATAGACCTTGGTGGAGGGGACACATTTGCTTCGGCCCTAGTTCCATTTCCTGATTTTTATGATGGAGTGTTTCTGCTACCTACGTAGTTCTTACATTATTCCTTCTCATTTGGAACTTGTTTCGAACAAGAGA
Source organism: Dunaliella primolecta (assembly GCA_914767535.2). Taxonomy (NCBI): domain Eukaryota; kingdom Viridiplantae; phylum Chlorophyta; class Chlorophyceae; order Chlamydomonadales; family Dunaliellaceae; genus Dunaliella; species Dunaliella primolecta. The sequence continues at coordinate 12,982,334 of OU611756.1, read as the reverse complement.
AGTTCTCTCAATCAGGTATAAGCCAATGCATGCGCTAAGGGAAAGCATAGCCCTAACGCCCAACAAATCACCTTCTCCTCAGGCAATTTCAGGAGTGTAGTCAAATAGTTACCACGCCCTTCATTTTTTCTCTATCTCCTGTTTTCTTCCCAAACAGCGGCCAGCTCGGTTAAGTGTGCATCTATCTTGTAAAATTTGCTAGCTTGCTGGGCAGGGAACCTGTCCTTAATGCACGCGGCTTTTTGGCTGGCTTAAATCTTCCTTTTTAATTTAGGAAGTTGCATCCATGCCTTCAAAAATGTGCATGTTCAAGAAAAAAATTGAAATTGAGAGTGTATTTGGCTATCCCTATATCTTAATTGGCCATGATTTACACACACACACACACAATTCCCCCTTTCTTTCATCTGCAATGTTACCTACATCCAGCTGTCACTCCTTCCATCATTTAACCCGTCTGCATCCAAACTTTACCCTGGATTTAACATGCATGAAAGCCTGCTCCCCAATCTGTTGCTTTGCTCCTGCCTCCAATTGCAGGCATCCCACCATCTTCACCTTCAGTTCCCTCCTGCTTCCAGCGTGTGCTTCAAAGCCCAGTGACTGGGGCGAACATGTCTTTATCACCGGGCCCTTGCTTCTTGACCATGTCCAGCAGCAGCAGCAGCAGCAGCAGCAACAGCAGGGAGAAAAGAGACAGGAGTGCCCTGAGGTGCAGCAGGGTTGCATGGCAGCGGAGGATGAAGGCATCTTCTCTACCAATTTTGGCAGGGGTGGATCCAGGAACATCTCAACAAAACATTGTGATTTAAGCAAGGGAGGCATGCGGTCACCATCATTAGAGTCATTTCTTAATGCAGGTACGTGCACATTGGTTGCTTTGACCCAAGGCTGTCTGCATGGGCATGCTTGTTTTCCGAATTGTCATATCGTGTTCCTGAATTTGGCTATGTTTCTGGCCCAACCTGGATTTTATTTTGTTGTTGGAAGCAGGATTAGCCCTTTCACTGAAAGTTTCAGATGCAAATAAGGAGGCTGACTGCACAATTGCAGTGTAGCACTCCAGAAGTTGCATGTGAATGAGCATTTCCTGTATGTGTCAGCATTTACGCTCATTGGACTACATGCTGCCAAGCTACACGAGCTGTTCCAGGCAGTAGACTGCATTGGAAAAAAGACTGCCGTTCCATGTGACAGGTCCTCCACCTGTGTATGTCTCATTCGGCAGCGCTTGCGACATGGACGTGCCTTTTCTAATGGGAACCATCTGCCGCGCAGCGTTAGCCACAAAAACGAGGATACTGCTGAGCAGGTTGAGTGGTTATCTTCCATTGACCTGTCTGTTTCAGTGTACAATTTTCTGGCTTTGTATCATGGAATACAGTCATAGCTAATTTCACGCTACCAAGCTGGCTTTTAAGCTAGACGCTCTTAAAGGAAAATCCTGCAAGCTGGCCTCAATTTTAGACACTAGACATTATAGGCAATTGCAGTTCACTAAATGGAGATTAGAAGGAGCAATGCTTCAAGGATCAAGTTTGTGCGTTTGGGCCATCACGTAATCCCAGGATTTTGAAAAACAATGTGAAAAAAAGCTGCTACCTCACCATGCCAAATACATATAAAGGATGTCTGATCTGAATTGGTGGATTTTGCAGACGATGCACTCAAAAAGAAAAGCAATGTAGGCAGAGGAGATTTCCCTTACATGAATGAAGGAAAAGGGAGCTATCGAGGCGTTGTGGGCCTCTTCTACTACGACTGCAACAACATTTCTGGAACCAAAACCCGTCCTTTCTGTGCTGTTGTAAAGGAAGGTTCCTATCTGTTGAGGTTTCAGGGATCTGTGGGTTATGTAAAGCACAACGATCTGCACTGCCTGTGTTACATGGAGGCAAAAAGGACTCTGGGATTTGCATTGTGAAACATCATGTTATTTACCAAACCATATGGACACACCTTTATCGACCACCCTACCCGTTACTTCACATGCTCTTCTAGGAGCATGATCAGAGGAGCAGCTGTCCACAGTGCTGTGGCTCAATCACTGCTAAGGGATGCAGCAACAGCAGTAACAGCAGCTGCAACAGCAGCTGACAGCAGCCCATCTGACTCAATGTGTCTGAAACTATCTGATCTAAGTGCATATGTCCTCCTGGTAGATGAGCTCCCACACAACCTGATCTTGCCAAGGTGCGTAACTGAAGCTGTTCTCTCCCAAATATAGCTCCAAGGTTGGCATGGGTGTATTATTTCTTGCGATCTGGATACATATTTATGCTCTGGGACTGCATGCCAATAGCATTGCCTGATGGGAAGGTTTGGCATTGTAGCAGGCAATGTGCAGCGGCAGCACAGCTGAGTTGCTTATCAGGCTGTCTCTAAATATATCCTCATTTGCCAATTATTTTGTGGCAGTTACATTCCTCAATTTCCCATCACAATTGGCATGAACTCAATTAGGAGCTCTTAGGTGGGAATGCTTAAAGTTATGTGTTGGAACTAAAATGTGTGTCCTTTCATAGCTTGTGCAGTGCGTTCTAGACATGTTTTCTCCTTTCAACTAAATGATTATAATTTACAATCTTGATAAAAATCGTATCTATCCCACGGCATGCTCAGTACCTTTATTGGTTGTTTGGATGTTACTTCGAAGAATCAAATACTCCTGCAAAAGCTATCTCTCTTTAGGGCCTTCGTCCATTTACATACAAATGGTCAGGCAGCCAGAAAGGTCAGAGGTGAAAAGAAAAGGAGGAGGGAATTAAAAGCACAAATGCAGTGCAACCATCTCTTACACAAAGTAAGGGAACAGAACTGAAACAGTGCTATGCTTTTTCTTTGCTATGTTACTATACTCCAGGTGCTGTGCAGCAATTGTCCACGGAGGCATAGGTCATGTGCTAAGCTGCCTTTCCAATGGATGCCCCCTTCTGGTCACACCGTAAGTATCCATCCAGCTCGAACTTGTCATGTTTATATAATCAAATATAGTTGTGCTGACTTTGCTTGCTGTTTAAGGTCTGTAACTCCTGTCTTTCAGCTATCATCTTGCTCTTTTCCTCGTTGCTGGACCTGTTTCTTTCTCTACCTGCCGAACTTCTCTCAGGCTGGACTTTAGGGTGGGGTGGTCATATGGTCTTGGCATCAATGTGGCCCGCTGTACTAAATTGATGTGGGGAGTTTTCACTGCCCAAGTAGTTTCTTTTAATTTTCCTTTCTAACTTTTGCCTATTAAAAAACTTGGTTGTCCAGCACTAAGATGTTTGCCTGGTTCTTTACATCAGATGCTATGGCGATCATTTTTCGTGGGCAGAGGCAGTCCAAGAGGCTGGGTACGGGCCGCCACCCATTCCAGCCACAAAGCTAAGCCAAGAGAAGTTGGAATCGGTGAGTGCAGATACACCTGCTTCAGTAATGGAGATGAGCTTAATGTGTATTTTAAGTGCTGAAGCAAAGTGGCAGAAGATTTCACGGTAACAAACTATTTAAAAGATGCGTTGCATACATTTGAGGCATGGATTGGCCAGATAGAGTCATCCGGCGTTCCTTCCTGGCTTGCTTGGTCTACATGAATTTTGTGCAGGCTACTATGTGCACTTCTTTGAACCCTTTCTTAAGTGCAATTTTGCCAGACTGGTCGCTTTGCATGCTATCTATCTTAGTATGTAGTATGGTGCAATTGCTAGCAAGGACTGCTTGCATCCAAATCAGTAGTTGAAAAGAAGAATTACGCAGCCAGAGGAAATTTCCCCTGTATCAATGAAGGAAAAGGAAAAGTACTGGCTCAAAAAAGCTGTGAGGTTGCTGTTTTTCCCCTCAGATTGCTCTTGATTTATTGTAGGAGAACCTTGCCTAAAAGCATGGCAGCAATTGAGAGACGTAGCAATTCAACTGCAAGTTTTGTTTCCATTGACAATTGGATTCAATGCATTTTTTACTGCAGGCACTCATTGCGTTGCGTGAAAGACCTTGCTACTCAGCAGCGGCTTCAAAGGCAAAGCACATGCTCATGGCAGCTCCCCGAGGAGTTGATTTGGCAGTTGCACACATCTACAGGTGAGCAAACCTACATGATGTTCACAGGTTTGACTCTTGGAGGGCTCTATTTGTTCTCAGAATTATTTCCCTTTCCCTAGCCCATTTCCTTGCAATATGCTTATAGAAATGTGACGAGTGCCTAAGCCCTGAGCTATCCAAGCGTTTTTTAAGGCAACTTGCCAAAATATGTTATCTCTTGTTTACATCCCATATGTTTCAGTGAAATTTTAAAAGCAGCTTTTATAGCTGAAGATAAAGGAAGTAAATGCCGCTGTTTTATATGTTGGCAAAACTCCCCGCTCCTTTTTTTAAGTCATGGCTTAACTCACACCCGCTGACGTGAAATGACGTACTAATGCCCAAACATCTGTGTTCGCTTGCTGGTTTTGCACTTACCAACCTTTTCGGGGATGAACATCTTGATAAGCCTTCTGAATTGCAGGTGACTCATCCTACCAAAGTCTGAAGTTTTGTATCCGAAGAAGAATCAAGCAAAAAAGAGAAAAAGATTAGTATGTAGACCCAACAAAGGCCGCATTCACCAAGGAAAGGTTCCCAAAGTAGCAAGGGCCTTACCAAGAATTCAAGGCTTCAGTGCTTTTGATCTTTTCCTATATTTGTTTGCCTGCCAGGCACCTTCCACCGGCAAGAAGTGAGTCAGAAGGACAATCTACAAGCACCGCCTCTCCTCCTACCTCCCTCGAGCAAGACTTCCAAGACAGCAGCAGGTTTGGCAATCAATCTAACAGCAAGGCATGCAGCAGTTTTAGCACTGTGAGCATGCTCAGGGCGGCCATCTGCCTTGCTTCACGTGTTTTGGGGCTCATGTCTGGCTGTAATAATATCAGGCAAGGTAGAAATGCCAGCAGCAGCAGCAGCAGCAGCAGCAGAGGAGGCGGTGGAACAAGGGGAAGATGCCCGAAGGGACTCCGCTGGGCACCTTGGCCTGTTGGGGATGGATGGGTCAGGATGTAGATTGACAAGCAATTTAGGTGTAGCAGTGATGCCATTTACTTGATCATTAATACGCTTGCAAAGAGCATGGCGTTTCCAAAGAGATCCATTGTACTGGTATTAGATGATAGAATACCAACGAAGATGAGGAAAAGCTGTATGTTTTGCTACAATGTATGAATTATTATTAAGAGCAGTTCTCTTATTAGCGCATCACGGGTACCACTTTGAAGGCTCTTTGAAAAGTAGGCCCATTTATCTAATCCAAAATAAAGTTAGCTGTATGTTTCTAAAATCATTTAGAAAGAATTGAAATTGTAGAATGTCTGAAACAAGCATTCTTTGTGTCAGGCATAAGAGTGGTGTTGGTGGAGGGGACCTGCGGCTCTGTGGAGCCAAGTCACCTCCTTTTTCTTAATTGGAGTAGGGAGAGCCTCCTCTGCCCACGTAGTTTTTGTTTCTTTTTTTTCCAGGCATAATGTTTCATCAGCAAGCAGGGTCTGGTCACGGCTGCAATTTCAACATGTCAGCATTTGAATGTCAAAAACTACTGTTTCTTTATGTATTGTGTTGTAACTATTTCAGGCTATGCGTAGTATATATATGTAGTGATAATTCCAGGTTGGAACATCGTTATGACTTAACATGCTATCTCATTTGGTGTGGCAGGTTATGAAATGATGAAGACATCATATCTCCACTATACAGCAAGTCATCAAAAGATGAAAGCCTCAAACCTTGCATTTTAAAGGATGTCGCAAGGTATGATTAAGGTACAGATGCACTTCAGGTCCATGGGGGTGCTACAATGTTTGTTCCTAGGTAGGTAGCAGTGGGAGGGAAGGAGGAAGAAGGTCTTGAGTTGGTTACAATAATTATAATGGGATTTGACCTTCAGCCAGGTAGTTCAACTGCTCGGTCTGCTGACTGTGCCAGCCGCACACAAAAAGATCAATGACTTTGGGGGGAAGAACGGTAGGTCTTAGTGTGCTTCTGCAAGAAACAAAAGACATCCTCAGAACTAGCTTGGGTAAAGAGAAAAACGCCTGACTTGTCCAGAAAAAGTCCTGTGAGTAGAGGGGAAGTCAGAGAACAGATGTGCATAAGTCCTTCTAAGAGGACACATAGGACTGCAAGAACATAGAAACATGGCATGCTCCTCATCTTGGAGTCCTCCTTGGTCACACCTTCTACATTCAGATGTATGCTCTTGTCAAGATTTAAACTCTCAAAGTGTGTGCGTGTAAACAGAAGCGCACTACGTTTCTGATCATGTGCTTGCCTTAGTCATGATGCAAATACCTTGGGACAAAGATGGGCCCGCTGTGAACAAACAAAGATTCAAAGGAAGTGCCATCCAATGATAATGTTAAGATCATTTGTTCGTGCGCTCACTATGATCTGCGGAGGCATCAGCTTTCCACACGCCTCTCAGCCTTTTTCTCAAACCAACAAGCAAATTCCCTTGAGACTGTAGGCTGCCCAGAACGAACACAATGAGTAAATGCGTCGCACCTGTGTAAGCCCGTGCAAGCAGCCATCATCTGCTCGCAGCACCTTGTTGAGTGTTGTACTGTTGCTGCGCAGTAAAGCATTGCTCAACCTTAATGCTCCGCAAAACCAATGGAACCGTCATTACAGTGACTGTTACGGTTCATCTCCACATTCCCGCAGCACAAAACAATTGGGAGTGGTACTCTAGACCCTAAGGATGCGCTTCAATTATAACAGGTGCGCAGTTTGCAAAGGACAATCAATTTCAGCTCCTTCTTTCATATACCTAGTGCCCCAAATTTGGCAAGTGTGCTAGCAGGGAGAGCAAAAGCGCAGAAGATTTGAGCACCCAAATGTGGCCAATTGGCAGACAATCTTCCAGAACTTCATCAGCACAAAAAATTGGTTTTCTCTCTGCTCCATATTTGCAAGTCAAGAGTGCTTCTTGAGAGAAAATAAAAAGAAAGAAAAGTCTACACCAGCCAAAAGGATGTGTGCATTAAGGAAAGGCTCCCTAACTAGCAAGCTAGCAAGGGTCTCAAAAAAGGGCCCTCAAACCTAAACTAGACACAGCTAGCCTCGGAGAAATCCAGAAACAGAGCTAATGGGGATCTGGAGGTTTATCTGCCATGCTTCTGGACGCCCGGACTCTCCTTCTCCTGCTCTCCACCGCCACGTGCCCAGCAACCCCACCCCCAGAATTCCCCTGAAAGTGAAGTGCATGCCTGGTGTTAATGATGAGTTGTAATTCTTTAAATAGCATGGCAACTTCACTTGGATGCATTGGATCAGCCTTTTGCTTGGTTAAAACCAAATCGATGAGGGATGTAAAGGCGTAGTCATTATAGGTAGTGCATGCCATACCAACTAAGATGATGTGCAAGGTTACCATGTCGTTCCTGTTTGGGTTTCTGGAGCTGTGGTTTTTGAGCATGGTTGAAGTGCTGACATGTTGGGCACTTGCAGCTTCTAGAGCGGGAAAGGGGTTGGTATCAGGGCAGAATTTATATTCAACAAGATGAATGTCCCTGTCTTGAGGAAGGATCATGGTAGGATCGATGTGTGAGGGTCGCCTGGGATGGAGCGCACAAAGATAGCGTCAGGACAACTTTCGGTCCCGGGTAGAAGAGCCAGCATCATTAGGGAGAACCCAGTCAGGGATAGCTCAGGAGATATTTTCAGGGACTCCTATACCCTGCTCCAGGAGTATCTCATTTCGGTAGGCATCCATACCAATAAGGGATGAGCATACCTGCCTTTGCTGAGGGCTTCAACACAGAGGCTAAAGTCAACATTGCCTATTGGTATGCATCCCATCCATTTATAGGTTAAGGGTTCTATGGGCAATGTGATTATTGCTGTCCATTTTGCCGCATAAGGGGCGGCGTGCAGAGGTGGAAGACAAATTGAATTTGATGGCAAGTTTTTGAGTGTGAACTGTTCCTGTGCGGTATTTTAATACACTTATCTCATGCCAGGATGAGCTTTGGATACTTCCAGAAAGAGTTGCTGATTTCTTTGTTGGCGAGGTGAGAGGGTGGATTGTGAGCTTGTGGATTGACAGTCACTGTGGCGTTTGGGGGAATGGGCTATATGGCATAATTAAGCCTTTACCAGCTATTTTAAGAACCTAGTAGTAGCCTAAGGTATCAGCAGAGCCTAGCTTGTGCCTTTTGTGCATGCGTGCTTTAGGCTTGTCTGTCAGGTTGGTGAGGTAGTGAGTTGGAGCAGTGTGGGAGTGATGTGGGTTACCCTTGCGTCTGTGTGAGGACTTCAAAGAAAGCCAGTAGCAGTTGTGGAAGGGATACCTGGCATCTGAAAGTGCAAATTCCGTGGTGTCCGTGTGTACTGCAGTGCGTGCTCAGGTGTCAGCCCCCTCATGACCAATAATGCCAGATGGGGCTTTAATTTTATATAAATGAACAGGGTGTGGGGAATGCTCTAAAGCATCTAAGATGGCCTGAATGAGTTCTGCATGAAGGTGGGTCCTCATGTGCATTGAGGAAAGGGTCTGTTTAGAAAGCTGAGAGAGGCAGGATACACTATCAGAGGCTATGTCAGTGTGTTGATGGAGTGCTACAAAATGCCTGCTTCTGCTCTGTTGATAGTGTTTGTAGATCCATGTCCATAGGTTTTTATGTGCAACTGTCGCTGTTGGGGTGAGTAACGTCTCTGCTCAGCTTGTCAACACTCAATCCAACTAATGGAGGAGAGTCATCTTTGTGTTGAATGACACTGCCATCTGTGTTGGCGATTTCTCTCCAGTTTCTGATTTTAGATGTGAACGCATTTTTGTAAACGGCAGGATGGAAGGCCACCCATGCCTGAGGACACCTTTGTGAGCAGGTATTGGTGTCGCGGGGAGGGAACCAAAATTTCTCCCTCCAGTTGTTTGATGCTAGGCATTGATGCAGTGGTATGCAGTGGTACGGCAAGATTTGGAGTTTGCAGGGGTAGCCCGCAAGCCTTTGGTATGCTTTGCTTCAGAATTGGAGCCTCTTTGCTGGCATTATCTAGAAAGAAAAGAAAAAAAAGAAAAACTACAGAGGCAGAGGAAACTCTCCCTATATCAATTAAGGAAAAGGAGACGCATTGGCTCAGAAGAGCCGTGAGTCCCCTCCACCACGAAGCTACAAAGAAGAGAAAGCTTATGGGGATCTGGAGGGTTACTGGAAGCACCCGGCTCCAGAACCTGGCTGTGAGGAGTCTTTTTCTTTTCAATAGCACGCCTAGTGGTAACAAGCTTGTTGGCATACATAACAGAATGGGCATGAAGTTTGCGAGCAAGTTTATTGGCGGGTTGGTGGTCAAGTCCCAATTGTGTAAACTGGTTGAGGGTGTGCTCAGTGTAGCAGGTCTCACCAACACCCAAAAGGACGGTGTGGAGAGTCATCACTTTGGCATTGATGAGTTTGCTGAGGTCTGCATGCTGCCGCTGTGCCTCCTCCAACTGTTGTCCAGGCCTCGTGTCTTCACAGTACTTAATTTCAATCAAGTGCACATGTCACTGGTTTACAATAAGTTGGTGGGGCTGTATCACGTGGTTGGCTTGTGTGGTCTTCTGCGTTGGTTTGTGTCTGCTGCGTAACGCATGGTGTGAGCAATGGCATTATCTAGTGCCTCTCTGGCACGCAGGTTCTAGACGACATTGAGTTGCATGGGATAAGAAAGTTAGGCAGGGTTAGGTATGGAATTACACCAGTATTGAGGTGTCTGGAATTGGATGGTTCCAGCTGGGAATTTAGCCAGCACTTGCACAAGACCTGGAAAGTGGTTCTGCCAACTCATGTAGGCGTTGCAGCTGAAGCCTCTACAGTGAGGCAGGAGCATGAAGGTGGAAACTGGTTTGTTGTCTTGGAGGGAGGAGTGTACTGCGTGGCGCAGGAGATGGAACATGATTTCATCATGGTGAGGAGGATGGCAGAAGGTGTAGCCACAGTAGCGCACAGTGAGGGCATCAGTGCATGCCCCACAAACCAGGTCGTGGTGACTTGTGCTGAAATAAGTGTTGTAGGTACAGTCAAATTCAAGAGGGTCGGAGAACCTCTCTGTGGAGACCATGCACCATTTACGCAGGGCGTAATCCACTACCTCACCAACCTGAACGACAAACTAAAATTACACATGCACAAACAGCATAAGCTTGGACTTGCTGATACCACTGGCTACCATTACAATAGCTGGCAAAGGCTCAACTATGCCATACAACCCAATCCCCCTGTCACCACCACCAACATTCAAGCTCACAACCCAAATTGTCAACTTGCTAACAAAGAGATCAGCAACTCTTTCTGGAAAAATCCAAAGGTTACCCTCAAACGACAGATAAATGTCATCAAATATCGCACGGGGACAATCTACACACAAAAGCATGCCAACAGATTTACCCAATCTTCCACCTCTGAAATGTGTCCGCTCTGTGACGACATGGATAGTATTAATCATATTGTCCTCAGATGCTCAAACACGACCATGAGTGGTATGCACACCAACAGGCACCATGAGGCCCTGAGTTCATCCCTTATTGGTATGGATGCCTGCCGAAATGAGAGACTCCTAGAGCAGGGTATAGAAGTCCCTGAAAACATCTCCCGAGCTATCCCTGACTGGGTATTCCCTAATGGTATTGGGTCCTCTGCCCAACACCAAAGCCGCCCTGATGCTCTCTTTGTGCGCCCTATTCCAGGCCGACAAGCCCACCTTGATCCTTCCAAGATTCCTCCTCAAGACAGGGATATTAACCTCGTTGAGCTCAAATTCTGTCCAGATACCAACCCCTCCATCACTTTGGAGACTGCAACAGCTCAACATGCTCATACTATAACCAGACTAAAAACCCGCAGCTCAAGAAATCCAAACAGGAATAACAAAGTGACTCTTCACATCATCCTGATTGGTGTTGCCGGCACCATTTACAATGAGTATACAATCAAACCTCTTGTCAATCTGGGCCTAACCAATCAAAAAGCTAAATCACTAGCTTGCAAATTAAGCTGTCATGCCCTACAGAAATTAACCACTATCATTAACACCAGACATGCTCTTTGCCTACAGGGGACATCTGGGGGGGGGGGTCGCTGGGCGCGCGGGGGTGGCTACCAGAAGAAGGAGAGTCCGGGCGTCTCGGGGCACAGCTGACAACCCTCCAGATCCTCATTAGTTCTGTCTCTTTCCCTCTCCTAGGCTAGCTGTAGCTAGTGTAGTTTTGAGGGACCTTTGGTGAGGCCCTTGCTAGCTTGCTAGTTAAGGGACCTTTCCTTAATGCACGCGGCCCCAGGCCTGCGTAGACTTTTCTTTTTCTTTTTCACAGGGCTGTAAGTGGATGTATGTGGTGAGACATGCTCATGTTTTTTAGAAGCTGATTTCAATTTGATGCAGTGTACAAGTATTGTCCGTTGCTATGAAAAAGGGTACCTGCGCAGTAAGGCTACAAAAGTAACAGCTAATTCTGCTCTGTTGAAAGAAAGAAAAAAATTACTTAGGCAGAAAAATCTCTCCCTGCATCAATTAAGGAGAAGGAGAAAGCTCTTGTTTGTGTTAGTTGGTCCATGGCCATTTGGATTTAATCTGCAGATTATGGTCTTTAAGTATTGGTGTCTTCCGGATAGATAAAGATGCTCCTGATTGCTGTGCATCCTGCTTTGAGAGGACGTGATACTGCCATCTGTGTATGTCACGTGTCGCCAATTTGGGAACTTGGGCTGTAGGGGCTGCATGTACTGTTGTATGATTGTTTTATAAAACTTAATTAACTTACATGCACGGGCTACACAAACACTCCTTAACATTTTATAATACAGTCTTTCACATGAGCAGCCTAGCAGTCGCACTTCTTGACTGATGGCTTAATTTGTAAAACCTTGTTAACCTTGTAACCCTTTCCTTTCTTTCCTTTCCTCCATAGAAATTATCTCCCAAATCATGATCTTCTGTCCCTATGCAATGGCGAAGTTTGATCCGGTACAACCTGTATCAAAAATACCCGTGAATTTATTTGACCGCCATTTTTCACAATGGTATCTCATTTACAAAGACATAATAAACCTTAATCACACCACTTGCTGCTGTGCTCATTGCTTTGTCATGCATTGGCTCCATTACATATGTGCTTGCAAGACAAAATTGGCTTCAAGTCAGGTTAGCAAAATAATGCAAGGGGGTTTATTACAGTGAGGCAGGATGAATACTGCGGACCCTGAAGCCACCAAGCAAGCACCATGCAAGTGCTGTCTAATCTAGTGAGTTGAGCAGCAAGCTTATCCAAACAGCACAAGGATCACGGGTGTGCTGCATGAGTTTCTGTCGCAAGTCCTGGTGGGAACCGGGCCTCCCACTCTTCCAAAGACCATCGCCGCGTTCGGCAAGTGCTTTGCCCTGTGTCTCCGAAGCATGCTCGTCAAGGAAAACAAGTCAGCACAGCTCAATGCGCAGGTTTTCTTTGCTTGGTGCATCTGCACACATAGAGTAGGGGGAACATATCCTAGCATGGGCGAGCCCTGGGATTTAGCTCAGCCAAGCATGGCAAGGGCGATGGCAGCAGAGCAGCCTAAAAACCTTGGGGGGCAGCCAGGCTCAGCACCCAGCCAAAGGAAGAAAGCCACTGCAGTTGGCAGCTACTGCAGATGCACCACCTTGGCTTTCCACTTCAAATACCAGCCCACTCAGAGCTGAGGAGCTGCGCATGACAGCCAGCCTCACACCAAAACTTGGGTGCACTTGACAACAAGATACTGTACAACAGCCTCTCTCCACCTCATACACTCGCTTTCAGAGTTCTTTACTCTCACATGCCCAACGCCCTGTACTTGACTATCTCTCAGTGCCTGTCTACAAACCAACAAGCGCGCATTACGAGGCTTCAGGCCAAGCGCCCCCCCACACAGCGTGCGGACCCGCTGAGGCGTGCTTGTACATACAATTGGAAAAAAATGTGCTGGAAGTTGCAATGAAGGTAGGAGGAGGCCGCACTTGCTGCCACTGCTGCTGCGGCTGTGCTGCCATAATGGCTTGCACTTGTGGCGGCGGTGTTCTAGTCGAAAACGCGCTCGCCTGCGGCATATCATGTGACATGGATCCGTGTGAGAGGCAAGGGATACAGACCCAGACAAAGATCTACAAAGAGGAAAATGGTGTGGCAACTTGGACAATTCCCCACACACTAACACATCAACACATCTATTGCACTGCATAGCTGCAGCAAGCCATGCCACTGGGGCAAGCAGGCCCCCTGACAGAACAAAAAACTAAAGTAGGCAGAGGAAACTCTCCCGACATCAATTGGCCCCATGACATCCTATTGCAAAACAAAGTCAGCACATCTGTGGCAGATGGTTGTGTTTTGTGCCTTTCCTTAATGTCTGTGCGTTCCCTCTCGCTTAGAATGAATTGTCCCTCACCTGTTGAAAACGTATTCCATACAACGGTGCCCACCAAGTACAGCGCAATGGCCATCTGCCACACCTGCGCACGAGGCACACAAAGCACAGCAGCGAATGAGTGCATGCCTGTGTAGTGCAGGGACTAGCGCAGCTGCATGTGGCCAATTATGCTGTGTGGACAGGAAGGAGCTTGGTCCAAGTGGAGAAGAATTCCCTCTGCTTATGAGTCACTGGTGTTGAACTCAGGCCTACGCTTGCGGCCACCAGTGTTTGACCAAAAAAAGTATTGCGCGTGCTCAAACAAAAACAGGCAGGAGTCAGGTGTCGCATCTGGAATAACTTGCAATAACCGAAAGGCCTCTGCCGAGAGTGAAAGAAAAGCAGACACAATTAAGAAGGTTGAGATCATAGATCAGTCTTGCTCAAGGCCTCAATTGAGGCCTGGGGTCATGCCTAGTAGGTCCAGACTTCGCTGAAAGCCAAGAATTGCGGACTGTGGCAAGCTTGTGGGCCTCGAATGCCTTGGCTATCAGGCAAATGATGCCCACACAACATAGATGTCTGCAACTCATGTTCAGAAAGCATGCTTGGCTCCTTGGGAGGATCAGCACAAACAGCACCCAGTCATGGGACTGCTCGAGCAAGCATCTGCAATTCTACAGAACTCATCATGCTCCTGTCTGCTTGCAGGTGCAGGCGACTCAGACAGGGAAGACACACAAACGTGGGAAGGACACGCCATCTGGGTCCCCACCTCATCCTCTCTTCCCAATACTTGCTGCTCCACCACGCCCGGAAGTACCCCCCCCCCCTCCTACCCCGCCCACCCACCTGTGACCAGGTGCCATTCTGCAGGATGTAGCCGGTGGCCAGGGAGCCCACCACACCCGCCAGCACACCCGCAGTGTTAGACAGGCCCAGCAGGACCCCAGCGTACCTGCATGCACCGACAGCACACAAAACACTCAGCATGCCCGTCACACTACTAACGCAACAGCACACCAACGACAGAGGTCAAGGCATTGGTGAGCGGAGAGCCAGGGCCAGGAGCCGGGCATCCTAGCTCACAAATGTGCCATGGGGATGAAGAGACGCCAGCAAAGTACCACAAGGAGGCAAGGAGAAGGGTAACACATCAGTATACACACACGCACACACACACACACACACAGTAGGCACACACTTGCACATACACATCAACTTCAATCACGTGTGCACTCCCTCACACACACACTCACCTGGGGCCAATGTCCTGGTGGTTGGAGTACAGGCCTGATTGACTGAAGGCATCCAGGCCCTGTGCCCCCATCATGCACCCCACTGCCGCATACACGCTGCTCACGCCGCTGAGCTGCGACAGGAAGAATGCGGGGCCCAGGAAGCCCACCGTCTGCATGCCCTGTTGTGTGGAGGAGGCAGGGGGCAGGCGGTGCATGGTTTTTACCCAAATGGATGCCACAAGTGTGGAACTCCCTGGCTGAAAGGGGGGGGGGGCAATGTGTTGGAGGTGCTGCTTGCAGGACTTACAGAAGGGTGCTGCATGCAAGGACACCTCAGAACGGACACCTGCGAGTGCGAGCCCTTGCAACCAGCCCTTGTGTAGGAAGCATTCCCAGATGGGCAGAGGTGTGCGCTCCGAGATGTCCTTGCATTCAGCTTCAAAGCACAGGTGATTCGCATTTCAGCTTTTCTTTCCACAAACAAAGACCAAAAACACCTTCCGTCATGGACAGCAAGCAGGCAGAAAAGGCGGTGCGAGCCCATGTCACCTATTGCAACCTGCTTCACTAGAGCTTAGCAGAAGGCAGCACCATCCACCTTGTTTGTTTTTGCAATGACCAGGAGCCAACACACAGCCCAGCCCACACAGCTCCCCCTCTTCTGCAGCATGTGTTCATCTGTATCTTCTTGTGTTTGTTTGGCTCTACAAACCAGCCTTATCCCTCCCGTATGAATCAAGCAGGCCAAGCCCGTCTTCCTCAAGAACAATTCACCACCCGCTCACACACAACAGCCGCAACGACACACGCGGGCGTGCGTGCGTGGCTCTCACCTTGCGCACAGCCGTCACACTGGCCCCCCTGTCCACCAGGGAGTCCGCCAGCCAGCCGCCCAGGTTTGCGCACAGCGCCATCGTCATCCACGGCAGCACACTCAGCAGGGAGCTCTTGGTCAGGTCCAGGTGCAACACCTGAGTAGACAGGGCGGCATGGGGGCACAGAGGATGACAATTGCTTGCATCAACCTGGAAAGGGTAAACAGCTCGATGCATCACGCACAACTTCAAAAATCATGCGCCATGCCCCACTGCAACTGGACAACAACAGGCGCGCACACACAACACAACAGGATGCTGGAATCGTCTCCAGCCGCTCTAAACCGCTGTTTCTGGCTGCACCTCACTGCAGCACAGGGCTAGTAGGCACACGGACAGGAAATGCCTCCTGGCTGGCCTGAAGGCCTCGGCACAGCAGTGTGCTTGCAGATCGCTTGCAGACAGATGACCAGGTGCTATGATAAGCTTCAGGCTATAAGGCTTGCACACGTCTTCAAAGTGGGGAGGTCCCTGCTCTGGTCACTGTCGTGCATGACCTCTCCTTCCGCTCTTGAGCTGGCCCCTCACCAGGCTTAGGAAACAGCTCAAGAGTCACAAGAGAAGGCCATGCACGGCGCCCACCAGAGCAGCTTGAGTGGCCAGAGCAACGTCAGCCGCATGCATGCCCAGCAGTAGCTGCAACTCCTGCCAGACTCCTCTTGGAAGGCAGCCTACCACCCCAGCTCCACCAGCTGTAGCAGTATCATAAGCATTGCGGATTACAACGCAGCACGCACACACGTACTCACTTGGTTGTAGTAGGAGGGCATCCATGTGAGCAGGATGAAGGTGCCGAAGTTGTGGCAGAAATGGCACACAATGATGGCCCACACCTGCGTGTGTACATTACAGGAGCTTGCTCGTTCTATCATCACCGCAACCATGTCAGGCCGGCATGCAGAGGAGAACCAGCATTGGAGCAAAGTTCATAGCGTGCTGGATCAGACTCGTATGCAGGGGCAGTCCGTTAGGGAAAGATGATGATGAATCCCCCTGGACCCCTAACTTGTGGCGACCACATCATATCTTTTGCACCAAAGGGAACAAGAGTTGACTCTGCTGTCGACAGCAGCAGGAGCTGAGCATCCCCTTACTTTTGTCAAGAGCATCAATCTCGACTGGCCTCCTGCTCCTGTTGCTTCTTGTCTGGATACTCCTGACACTGACCGAGTCAGGAAATAGGAACAGGGGGCCTGCTCCAGCCATGAAGCACACCCTTGCACGGCCAGGCTAGCGCACCCAAAACACTGCACCCTTACACACCCCACCTACACACCCACCTCCTTGCGTGACAGCAGCAGCTTCCAGGGGATCTGAGTGGCGTTGCCAACAGGCTCTGCAAAGTGGCCGCCACCTGCTGCTGCTGGCTGTGCCTCAGAGGTCGCTGAGCTCACAGTGTTGGCCATCACATACTCGCGCTCTTCGCCACTGACCTTGTTGTCCTCCTCAGGCGAGGATGAGGACTTCAACTGCACAGTGGGGCACATGCGTGTGTGTGTGTGTGTGTGTGTGTGTGTGTGTGTGTGTGTGTGTGTGTGTGTGCGCGTTCCTGTGAGCATTTGTGCACGTATGACAGCAGTGTCAGACTTATCCTGCTGTCTGCCTGATGGTGCTGCTCACCCATCGCGAGCAGAGTGTACTTGCGTGTTATGCGCATGGTAGTGGATGAAAGCCATGCCACCAGGCGGGAGGACTGCCTCAATGTGTTCCTCACTGCCAACATGCATGCCTGTGTGCCATCTGTGTAGCGTGACCGACCAGGGGGTGAGCATCCTTCCCTCAGCCACACTCAGAGGAAGTGGCCTTGGGCTTCCTGGCCTTCCAGCACATACATTTCATGCGCCTTCAACACCACACAACCACTCACCTTCAAACACGAACCTAACTGTAGTGCATGGAAGCCACCCTGCCTTTTCCTTGCCCTTCTCATACCGACCTCGGGCCAACAAGAAAAGCACACCCTTCCCCTTCTTCTCCCCCTCACACCGCACCTGCCAAGCAAAGAACCAAATGATGCCCAGGGAGCCAAAGATGTGGAATAGGCTGGGCCAGCCCATGCTCACGATCATCTGTGGCGAGGTGGACAAGCCAAGGATGGAGCCCAGAAACATGCCACTGTACACGAGGGCCAGGGATCGACTACGCTCCTTCACAGGCACCCATCTGCATGTATGTATTGCATGTCTTCATGTGATTGCGATTGTAATTGTGATTGTGTGTGTGTATGTGCGCGCGCGCGTGCGATGCACAGGCATGTGCACATGCAAACTTAAAACCCAAAGCGCTTGCGCATGCGTACGTAATCATGGCATCCTGGTTGGCATGGAGCAAGCACTGCCCTTTAAACTGTGAAGGAACATGCGTTGCAAGACATTGTGCGATCTGACCCCCCTCCCCCCTCACATCTCTCCAGCGCCCGCACTTGGATAGCCATGTCATACCACCAGCCCTGTCGTCTTAACAAAGCTTGTCATCCCCCCAAACCCCCGCCATGTCATCCCCCCCTGTGCACTCACTTGGACAGCAGTGTGTTCATAGCAGGCATGGCCACACCCTCCCCTATGCCCATGAGAGCGCGCGCAGCCAGCAGCGTGGGCAGGCCCTGGCTAGCCGCCCATGGTGTGAGCGCAGTGGCTGCACTCCACCACAGCACGCCTAGCCCAAGCACTAACTTGCCCCCAAAACGATCTGCCCAGATACCACCTGCAACCTGCGTACGAACACAGGCGTCAGGGAGAGCTGTGTGTATGATTGTGTCTTTGTAAAACATGGTTTCTTGAGTTCGTGCATGACACATGCATGGCCATGAGCATCTATTGGATCTTGTTTGCTGGAAAAGCAAAACTTACCTGGAGGGGACATGCAAGAGCTTGGTCACCTTAAGTACTTACCTGGGCCCCACAGAACCGCGGGGCACGAGGCAACAAAAACACCTTTGAGGCCAGCGCATGAAGCGACTGTCAAGAATTGCGCATAGAACGAGGATAGGCCACAGCCACACACACATACACACACACACACCTGTGTGAGCAGATAGCCCCAGAAAAACGAAGATTGCACAAAGCCCATGGTTGCGGAGTCCCATCCGAACTCTGCTTTCATGGGCAGGATGGCCACGGACATGTTCACGCGGTCCATGTTACTGCAGCCAAGTGGCATTGGTGCTGTACTGGATTAAACAACTTTGCTCATCCAACAGGATTTATGGACCCAGTCATGGCTGGCAGGGCCTGTCATGAGCCTGCTGACCTGGCTCAATGTCGATCCCATTTGTCTCCTGCCGCCAAATTTGACCATTTCTCCTTAGAGCCTCCTTCACATTTGGACAGTTATGGATAAGCGACTATCAAGCCCCCTCCTGGATTTGGCCCTCAAGTCTCACTGCCAACCAGTATGCCATAGGGTGAACTTGGCTAGGGCTTAAGACGCCAGAGAGAGCAGGCTGCAGCATCACGATCCTACCACTTCTATGCAAAATACAAGACCGACTTGCATGCGAGTGCATGCAGCAGACCTGGGCACCTTCTTGTGGACAAGCATGCTCAGGCATTACGAGTGTGGAGCCTAGATGAAGCTTATCCAAGAAACAATGCCAAATATTGCGGGAACACAGCAGACAAGAATCCAATGCACGCCACGTGAGATGTCAAGTTCAGGGTGCTCGCGCATGTGCAATGTTAAATACACGCCATTCCTAGGATTGCAAGCTTCAGGAGCTGAGTGACGAATGGTCGCTTCACTTACCACAACATGAAGGCAAAGAAACATAATAAGACGATGGTCCACCTTCGCCGCCATCCGGATTCCTTTTCAAGCATGCCTTTCCCTTTATCCCCAGATGACACGCTACTTCTGCTGCTGCCGCTGCTGCTTGTGCTCGGACTGCTATTGCTGCTGCTGGTAGCCACGGAGGTGGGAGACAGCGAAGAAGAGCTTCCAGGGGAGGGACTGCCATCTCTGCTACTTCCAGAGGTGGAGGGTGTGGACAGGACAGCATCCTACGTGCAGAGGGAATACCTAACAGGATGGAACTTTGCAGGGATGGGCATGATGCCTGGTGAGCCTCAGCTGCATGCAGGCTGATGGCAATGGTTTAGGATAGCCAGTAAATGATGGGATCATTCATTCCCCGCAAGCCACGCTACAAGGAGCATGCATGCACGCCTCAAAGTCAAGCTCAGCGTACCTGAGTACCATTACTGCTGCTTTCTGTTCGCCCGTTACTGCCTGCCTCTGTCCCTGCCACAGGTGAGGTGCCATTGCTGCCGCTGGTGCCTGCACTGCTGGTTTCTAAGCTGGAGGACTTGGAGCTGTCAGAGCTGAGCGCCTTGGCTTTGAAACTGGTAGGCCGGGGGACGGTGGAGCACATGAGCACCTGCAGTATTGCGTAAAAAAGTGGTGCAGTGATGACATTTCTCTGGATACAGCAAGTGTGCTGCGCAACCCTACTTTGCTGCCAGCCTTATGCACCACAGCAGCTTCACACTCGTGTTCCTTCCCCATCGCAGGGAATCCCACACCCTTGTGCTCTGCCACAGCACACAGCAGCAGTTCAGGCCTCTATGCTGCCCAACACAGTAGAAGATACCCTGCCAGATGCCCAGGCACCCACCCACCTGTGTTCTGTGTGGAGCAAGCCCAAACTGGGGATGCACTGGGAATGCCCTTCGTGAACACACGCGCCTGCGCACAAGTGCAGGAGCGTGAACATGGATTTGATGGTCCAAGGCGGAACGCACGCACCCGGGCTTCGCGAGACCTACCACGAAGACTGTATACGAACAAGGGAAAACCGCAAGCCACACCACACTTTTGCCGACCTGCCAGCTCAGACCACCCACAGCACAGGGGCTCCTGCCCAAATTCCTGAGCCCATGAGCACAGCAGGTGGTGCCTGCTCCGATGTGGCCAGCCACGCACCTTTGCATGACATTGGGTGGTCCCACCATCGTCTGAGCATCAGTCCCTAACACGGGCCTGCCCCGCATATGGGGCTGGGCAAGAAGCATTTGCTGCTGCTAATCTGCTGCTGACTAAGATGATGCGTGCTCTAGGGAATGCACACACGACCAATGGCGCTTCGTCCTGAACGGATGCTTCAACAACGCAGGGAAGCTACGTAACGGAGAACGGCCAACGCGATAAACAATGCATAGACATACAGCTCACAAAAATGTCATTGCCAACTGCAGATCAGTCCTGTCAGCAGAAATGTTCGAATGCCCGGCCCTGCAAAGGCTTTCAGATAAAACAATCAAGAGGATAGCTTACATAAACATAAGAGCATTTGTAATGCGTGCCTTAAAACAGCAATAGAGGCATCATCCTCTTCACGTCGGAGTTCTGACACTTTCGACGGAAATGAGCCACCACTTCCTTTGAAAATATGATATGAATAATCAAAATTTAGCAACGAAATTTGTATACCAGTAAATTGGGGCTGACACTTCAATCTCCTTAGCGTATCCTTGAAAGAAGTATTGGTACTAAAGCCAGACCCACAAAAATTACAAAACGAGACATTTGAAAAAAAATAAATTGTCGTAAATAAATACCGGTAAATTTTTGTGGCTACTCCAGCTCAGGCATATCCTAAAGTTTTTAAAACGGTTTGTAAGGACAACGCGTTGCCTAAACTTCATTTATGGTGGTTTAATAAGACCGTGCCCCTTGTCATTTGGCCCGCTTCTAAGTCCTGACTGACTGGAACTAATATGGGAGGGGCTTGCTCGTGCTGCGAGGTACGCTATTATTTGCAAGCGTGTGCCCCTCAAGCAGCTAGTGTTTGTATGACGACCATGAATCATTATACATTGTCGGATGATGTCGGCAGATGAAGCATTGGGCATGCCGGGAGGGCACACGCACAGGGCATACACACGCATGCATAGACACATACACACACATACACACGTACGCACGCACGCACACACACATGTACACACGCATAGACACATACACACACATACACACGTACGCACACATGCATGCACACACGCACGCACACACACACACACACACACACACACGTACACACGCGCACACACACACACACACATATGCAATCTTCAGGGCGCAGTCGACCTCCAGGCTGAGGACACCAAAGACCTGAGGAGAGCTGCACGTGATGGTAGTGTTTTTAACAAGTAGTCGCCTTTTGATTGAAGCTTTCCCTGCCTGTGTACCCCGCCCTTGCGCAGGGGTTTGAGCGCTCTTTAGGCGAATCTGCAGGCTCCCCAGGCTCCCCTCCACCACACTGACCTCTTTTTTAGTTTGTGAAAAGTCATGTCCACTAGTGTACTTGGAAATCTGGGCCCAAGGGCGATGAGCTTGCAGAAAGGGAAACTTTTCTTCCAGCAAAAACAAAGGGTACCAGGCTCATTCTGGTTAAGCTTTTCACTCACCTGCTCTTGCCAGAGGGAGGGGCAGAGTAGATAAACAGGCACACCCTGTAGGTGAAGGGCGCAGGGAGAGGCACGCCTCAGTATTGAGGTTGGCTGCACTGAGTGATTAAAAGGAAGCCCAAGTCACCGTCAAGCTCTTGAAAAGGCTGCACAGTGCAGCTCTTGCAAAGGCTTTACAGTGTAGAGGAGAGCTTCTTTCAAGCTACGCAAAAGTCAACTGGCGGCTTGATTGTGATGACAGTTATTTTTATGCTTTTTCCATTTTTCACACTTGTCCAAAGCGGGGACACATACTGCCAGTAAACCATTGTGCCATCTGCTGTTAGTTGCTGGCGTAGTTTCTGCTCCTACACTGTTTTTGCTTGCTTCAGTCAGGTCATCCTGTATGCTATGCAGCAAGTGGCCAGCGGTGTGTTTTTCCTTCACGAGCGCAAGCTATTCTGTCTTGTTAAATTATTTCGCCAAAATGGACCGCTTTTGCATTGAAGGTCTTTGGTGCATCTGTTTGTGGCAGTTTGAACCCATAGTCCCTGGTTGTTGATGTCCCCCGGTGTGCACAGTGTGTCGGCAACATGGAGACACTGGATCACAAGTTGACCACCAATAAAATGGGCTTGGTGTGTCCTCTCTATGTGCAGGGGATGTTGGCAACATGGAGGCACTGCTGCAAAAAATGGACATTGACCAAATCAACAGTGGTGCAGGGAAGGCAGAAGCTCAAGAAGATGAAGAAGGTATGCATCAATGCCCTGTTTTCTTGCGCTCCAAATTCAGGGGCTCATGGTTTCCTTCGATGATGTGTGCCTTTTACAAGGGTCGGGGGCTGCTTCCAAAGGTTCATCCTTTCTGGGTGAAGGCTAAATTTTTCCTTATTACCCACGAAGTCCGTTCAAACCTGTCCAAAACACGTCTTTTTATCCTTGGAAGGTCCACTTTTGTAATTTGATGCTCTCCTAATTTCCCATGGAGTCTCTCCCAAAAACGACTTTCCAAATCTTGGATCTTTTATCTTTTCATCTGTTAATCTACAAGCCACTGCTAGAAGCTTGGGTCTGAGGGTCAAAGATCCAAGGCACAGCGGCGTGCTTGTCTCTAAAGTTAATGTCCAGGGGCTCACGCACCAAGAATTTCTCAACATGTACGGACACTGTAAGTGTTACGGAAGCCCTCTGTAACCAAAGAAGCGCCACAGCAAATGTGACACGAGGCCCCGTTCACACCTTGAGCACTTGAAATTATGAAATTGCTAATGGATGTCTGAATGAAGTGTGTATGAGTAATGCATGAGCACCCCGGCCGCGGCCCGGTTGCATAGAGAGTGACTAAGAACCTGCAAGGCTAAAACAACAGTCTTTCACAGCGCTACCCCAAAAAGCTACTCGGTAAAGAGGCTTGGAACACCCTTCTCCCTCTCCCTCATGGCTGACTTGCCGCTGACAGTCAAGCACTGCACATGTGCCTTGCCCATGCAGCTTTCTGCTCGGGCAAAGAGCTCCTATAGTGGCGCCCCCAAAGAAAGTACCTGTGCTAAAAAAGACAGGAAAATCCAATTAGGTGAACGGGGCACCCGAGAGTAAGCACCTCTTGCACTTATGATCATCTTTTTAAGCTAGATTCAGCATAGATAACGCAAGCATTCAAAAATGCTCATAATGCAAGATGCTCATGCAGCATAGGAGGAAAGCAGCGGCGGCTTGTCACTAGGTAAAATGACCGATTGTTTTTTAAAGTGTCTGTTCTATCAAAACAAAACGCGAAGGTTTTACAAATCTTCCTTTGCTCGAAACCCAAACAGTGCTGGCTGACACACCTTCCTGCAGGCATGACAGCCCTGCACTATGCAGTTGCGTCAAACAACATCGCAGGATGCGAATTGTTGCTCCAGAAGGGGGCACGGGTCAACCAAAAAGACAAGCTTGGGCGCAGAGCAGTCCACTTCTGTGTTGGGAAAGGCTTTTATACAACTTTGGTGCTCCTCATCAAGAATGGCGCCGACATGAACGTGCAAGGTATGCAGGTTGCGAAGCTAGGGTCATTCAAACAGGGCAACAGATTCTTCAAAGTTCTAGCCTTTATAGCGTTTGATGGAAACATGTCCCCCATCAAAATTCAAAATTGGTGGTTTGCATTCAATATCCAACCAGGTATGGAAAGTTTTTCATCCTTTCTCTCACAACATCCTTACCTTTGCACTCAGATGTTGTCTCAATCATACCTGCATTTTTCAGCACCTTTTTTGTCGTCGCTTTGCCAGCGTGAACCACTGAGCTTGTCTCCTGTCCGTACCTGTGCTCACAGACAAAAGTGGGGCTACACCACTGATGTACGCCTTTTTGCATGGCTACAAGACGTCTGTGCCATGGATGCTTAGCTTAGCTGATAAGCATGGCGGCACACATATCAACTTGAACCTGTTGGATGGAGGCGGGAGTAGCTATGCCACAATCGCAGCCATGTGAGTTGCAGAGGGAGTTGCAGAGAGAGCCCACCAAAGGCAACATGAACGCAAAGCTTCATATCATTAGATATCCACAAATTTAGGCACTGATAGTCCTGGTGAAGCGTTTACACTCACATGGCGCTGGAGCATGCAAAGGTGCTGATTATTTGAGATGTTGCAACGCTGGAGTTTGATGACGATGCCTTAAAGGCCAAGTTGAAGCTTTTTGAAAGTCCAACTTAAAGGGAAGCCGTTCCATTTCAATATGTCCATTAAATGTCTAAAAGGATCAGCTTGAGATTTTTTCAGATTAAAATTTTCCCTCTGTGAAAAGCAGGTGTCGAACCATAATCTCCCAGCTAGGCCCTATCCAAAAAGGCATAGACTCTTGCAGCCTCGGAGGGCCTCTTTGGAAAACTGAGACACCCTTTTTACCCATGCCTAATTATATCAGAGGGAATCAACTGGTCTATGTTACTTAGCATGCTATTTCTCTCACTCCTTGTTCATTTTTAATCTAACCATTATTTTTCACAAAAAATCTTACATTCACCAAAAATGATGGATATCGGAGGACCCTAGATCACTCTCCTGGCCTCGGATCACCCAAAAAGGGCCCACAGGTCCGCCCTGCCCATTTTTATTCCCTAATATGTTTTCGTACCCTCCATATACCATGCTAACATCCTGCATATTCACAAAAGGGAAAGAAGTAGGTCAAAAAAAGACCTTTTTGGCACCCATTGTGCCTGATTTTATCAAAAACAAATGACTGTAATTTAGGTATCTCACCAACCACTGGGTCTTTTCACTCCATTTCTTTTGCAATGCTATTCATTCTTCTCAAGGATTGCATATCTGAAAAAATCACCCAATTTGGTTCAGTGGGTGATTGGGTTTAGAGATTTGGGGCTTCAGATAACCCCCTCTTCTCTGGCATTGTATGAAGGGACGCTAAGAATGAGAACAATGTGCAAAGTGGATTTTCGTTGAAAATTTTCTGTTTGTGGTCAAAACAGGCCAATTACTCGTCGCGGCGGGATGGATAAGACAGACAGCTTCTTTTTGACCTAGGTTTTTGAATTCGAGAAGTAGCAGGGTAAAGGAATGGCCCTGCTTGACATGAACCTGACTTCAGCAAATCCAAGGTCATGATGAACACTTTCAGACTACTTGTTGCTCCTAGCCTGCTGGGGCAGCAAGGAGTCTGATTCTGACTTGAGGCTCTGGTCTGACACGTGATCCTGATTGGTCTTTACTTTTATAACGGCCGCCTCCAACTGTCCCTTATGCAATAAAGTCGTAGTTCTGGTTGCAAATTTATCCCACTTCCTCTCTTCACACCCTAGCTTTTCACCTGCCTCATGTCCTCAGCTGTGGAGGGCATAATTTTGACTAGCCCATGCCTCTTTGCATACCTTTGTAGCGGCGTTGGAATTTGCTCTCAAATGAAGTGCCATTTCTTGTATTTTTCAGGGCTGGAGCAGTATGACGTTCCTCAGGCTTTTAGAGGGTTTTGCTTGGCACTCTGTACTTTGAGCTGCTTTACAAAGTAGAGACGCATTCAAAAGGGCTCTGACCCAAGAGCATCCTGAATATTCATTGCAAGGTAGACAAAAACCTACCATGCTTCCTAATTTTGTATCATCCAGGTACGGATGGTGGGACATCCTTGAACTCCTGCTCCCAGCTTCACAGGGCAACAATTCAGTGAGTTATGCTGGAGGAAAGTGTCAAGGGATGATGATTGGTGCACTGTTATTCATTGTGGGTCAGTCCAAAAGAAAGCATGGATGCGTAGGGCATGCATTTACAGCCAATGAGTGATTTGTCATGCTTTGGCCCAATCTGCCCTCTTATCCTTATTATATTGAGGGTCTGTTTCTGCAGACTACCAAAGAGCCTTCTGTATTGGACCCTGAAGGCTTTGCACTGTTGTGAGAGGGTCGCCCCCACACCTGTACCTTTCCCAAACAGTGCCGTTTAGCGTTTCATGCTTTTTTATATGCTTCATTGAGTGTTAACGGCATACAAGGCAAGCTTCTATGTCAGAAGCATCATGTTCGTATCAAAGTGGGTATCAGGATATGCAGGGCGTAGTACACTGGCTGTGCGTTGCTTATCTACCGCTCTTCACTGATTTGCTTTGATGCAAGTTTAAAATTGCAACAAATGAGCAGCGCATAAGAATTCAAGCTGCTGCAAGTTGCTGGAATTCACTTCCAAGGAAACTGCTGAAATATTCTGTGGAACACCAGACACGTTTCCTATTCGCTTGCTGGTGGTGGGCATGCATTGGATGGGTGTGCAAGTTGATGCAGGAAGCAACATGGCTTTGCTCCTGCTGCGTTCCATTGTGACAAAAACATGCCCTCATGTGCTGCCTAACAAAGCGCATCTCAACCTGTTAGAATGAAGCCAATAGATGGCTCATGCTGAGGATGGTGTGTTCTCTGCTGGATGTCATGCCATGGTCTCCTATTTGACTTCTGAGCCATATGTTTGACCGCCCCCATGTTGCTCTCACATCCAATTCCACGCTGAAGGGGCTGCCCGAATGAGCTTAAAACCAGGTACCAAATGCAATTTCAGATCCTGGGGTGTGCTTGGAATGGACTGAAATACAAATTAGCAAGCTTATCACGTTCTGCCAAGGTTTAGGCCAAGCCAAGCGAGAATTTCAGTTGTGGGGGTAGCTTTTGAGTTTAGTCCTTGCAAAGTTCAGGGATTATAAGGGGCGCATTGCTAGATGGTGATGCTTACCAAGGTTCCTTACTGAGTAAGACTCGACTTTATATCAAGGATTTATTAATTTGGTCATGTATCTTCCCATTTGCAGGGCATAAGTGCACAGACGCTGAATGTGCGCAACAAGGCAGGAGAGACAGTCTTGGGATGGATCTTGAAATTTTGTGCATCTGGTAAGACTACTTTTGGGCCCAGTACTCTTGAATCTGCTGCAGGTGATGATGCACCAGCTGTGACAACTAAAGGCATTCAGTGTGGCAAAAGCAAATGCATTCAGTGTGTTTTTGGCAAAACTGCATCAGTCTCCCCTGCACTGTCCTTATTCTCTTGCTCCGTTTACTGTACTTTATAGTTTTTGGTAATACCAGGCTAACAACTCCGGGAGGCTGAGACACTCTTTTACCGTACATTGTTTGTGTCAGGTACAATTGAAGTGGATTTCACCATTGGCATGGTGTCGCGGCTTTTATCATTGGGTGTGAAGGCAGGAACCCCTGCCTTTAAAGAGAGCATCCCCCCAATCTGTCTGGCTGCGGCCATTGGAGATCTGGTGCTGCTGGATGTGATCAGCAAGGTGATTTGCAAGTGCACACACCATGGACGCCAGCTGCATGCAGCTTAGCATGAAATTTGCAAAGCCATACCAGTAAACAATCCGTACATGTTGGCCTTCCCTCTATTTGTTTGGTCCTGCGCACTTGTCCCGAAAACTAGACTTTACCATTCCTGGCTTCCTGTTGCATGAAAGCATCTCTCTGCTGCGTGTTGTGTTCCTAGGCTGCTGGGCCCGATGCTTTTGCAGCCAAAGATGCTCTGAAGCGGACTGTTCTCCATTACTGTGCGGCAAAGGTACGTACGCTTCTTATTCCTGTAATTTGAATTGGCAGGAAGGTGGACTGCGGATCATGCTATGGGCAGAATGTGATTTTTTTTGGGTTTATGTCTGAAGGACAATGTGCTGTCTAGGATTGGAGGAAAATCCGCTATTTTATCTCATTAGTACTGTCTTCCCTTCATGTCCTGCTTCTTAGGGACAATAATTTTTCAAGGTTAAGATGGTGCCATCAAAAGAGCGTAAAACGATAATGTACTTGTAGCTTTCACAGCCATTGCCTTTGGACCTTGCTTCCAGTAATTTAATTGTTGTGTTTTTCAGGATATGCCTAAAAAATCTGGCTTGCCAATCCAAAAATTCAAAGTTTTTTATCCTTAGGGTCATCCAAGCTTTGCATTTCCCCTCAAAAATTTTACAGGGTCATCTTGAGGTAGTTCGACTTGCCCTGGAGACAAAGCTGGTCTTCCCTTCACAACAAGATTCAAACAAAGACACTGCTTTATCACTTGCTGCCATGGCTGGGCGAGATGATGTGGTGAGTGGTGCAGCTTCTTTCAGTTTCTAGTTGCACTTGCACTTTCCTTGGTATTTTTGGGGGGTGAAACGGTGTTTAAAAAGGTGCTTCTAGGAAAAAATTAGGGGAGGTGGCTATGAAGAGCTGTCTGACGCTCTCTTTCTAGCTGGCTGCAATTTGCCTTTCGCTCAACAACTAGGTTAAGAAATCCAAACCTCATTGATCAGGTGATCCTTATCTGGCCAGGGGCTACATGTTTGTACTTGCACCCTTCGCAGAGGCAAGATCATTTAATCAGCTTCACGTAAATATCACCTGGACAATGCAATTTGCAGGTCGACCTGCTTCTACCCCTTGCAATTGAAACCACTCAAGAGAACCCCAAAATTGACAAGACTGCTGCAGAGATCGTGCTGTTGCAAACCAACAAGGAGGGTACATCTATCCTAGCTCAAGCTCTACGCTCAGGGCCTTTGCCAAAGGCGCAGGTAAGTCAGGTTGGCATTCTTTTATCCTTGGCCTTTTCAAATTTCTGGCAATTTACGGTTTGCCCATGGGCACGGTAAGCTGAGCTTTCTTGTCGAAGATGCCATGCTGCCAGCCTGGAGGTTAGTTATTAGCTACCAGTTTGCCTTGCCTCAGCAAGGACATCATTTCATTGGTTTGAGTGAGTCAACAAGGGACCACAGAACATAAATGATTCCCATGAATGGTTGGGTCAATCCGCTGCAACACCTAAGTCTACGAGCAAGATAATGTTCTACTACCTTGCCAACAAAGGACACAATGTAGGGATAAAAAGGACCAGGCAATTTTCAAATCATGCCTGGGCATCGAGGTAGTAAACCCAGTCCTGGAAGGTCTATTTTAGGCCTGGCTGTAATGCCCCCTCGCATTCAGCAGAAGGTGCTGCTTGGTACTCTCATTAAAATGGATCTGGCTACGACACTAGGTACATATAATCCTTGGTATGGCCACATGTAGTTGGCTAAGCCTCACAGCTTGTCCAGCCTGCACTGTTGCACCTGCTACGATACAGGCTAATACCAACTGAGCTGTTTGCGTCTCCTTGCCTGTGTTGCTGCAACTCATCTCTTATCACATTGCAGCATCTTTCCGTTCCATCAAGTTTGCCGAATTGACGGTCAGGCGTGACTGCTGGAGAATCCTTGAAGCTTCTTTTTCCTTGTGCCTTATCCCCCTAGCATGTCCTTCAACATTGCTGCAGAGGATGGCTCTGGACTGCCTCCAAAAAATGAGGACGCCGTTGCTGCTTACTGAGGCAAGAGTTAATGCGCTGAAGAAAGTGATGGGGGTGACCGTGGTTGACAAGGAGAACATTGCAGGTACGATGGGAATGGAAGTGCATGCGTGCTTGTTTTACAAAATCCCAGGTATTTAGAGCATGCTTGCCTCCTGATGCAGTGCTGCAGAGATGGATCCAGCCAATTCTGGGTACATACGTCTTGTTTGCTTGTTGTTTGGCTAGATTAATTTGACTCTTGATCCCGCAGTCTATCTAAAAGAGCTTCCATCAACACATCTTGCTTCTTTGCAGAGACTCCTCTGTTACTGGCTGTTGGCTCACATCAGCATGCTGTGGTGAAACATTTGTTGGAGAGAGGGGTGGATGTGAATGAGGCTAACTGCCAGGGAGTCAATCCCTTGATGCGCTGCCTCCAAAATGCCTCGGAGGAGACTGCTCCAATTGATGCAGCTATTTTCAAGTAAGTGTGGTTGGTCACTGGAGGCTGGAAGACATTTGAAAGACCATTGCTATCCAACCAGTGATACAAGGTCTGGACGGTGGCACTGGTAGCATATTCATACTCTTTTGAAACTGTGGAGGCCGCGCACCTTGAGGTGCATTCTGTGCTGCCCCCCAAACCTTTCACGCAGGATGCTCCTGAAGGCGCAAGTGAATTTGAACCTGGACAGCCAGGATATGGACTGCAACCCCCTCTTTGCTTTGTGCAAGGTAGGTCCATATGGTAGGGTGGTCCATCCCTGGCATGCTTGCAGAAAAGCTTGTGCATTGTGTGCATGATTTCTGTGCATGGTTTGTTGTGGTCGAGGAGCAAGCACAGAAGGAGAGTGAAATCGGCCAATCCCTGTTCCAAGGGAGCAACCTTGCTTATAAAGTGCGCTTGGCTCCTGTTTTTCCTCCCTGCATGTGCAGAGTACCAGCTCCAGCTTTGCACATCTGGTGGTGGCCTGCTTGGAGGAACATCTTCATGAGAACAAAGATGACAAGGGCATCAACTGGGGCATCACCTGTGAGAAAACCGGGCGCACATTAACCATGGAGGCTTCTTTGCACAACAACGCCTTCATTGTGCGGCGCACGCTTGAGACGCCTGGGAAAAAGGTGGGTGACAGGTTTGTTTCAGGGAATCTGTGACATATGCCTAGTCTGCCCATTAAGGTGATTACACTTTCTAGTTGCCCATGACTATC
The DNA here is from genome assembly GCA_914767535.2 of Dunaliella primolecta. Lineage (NCBI taxonomy): Eukaryota > Viridiplantae > Chlorophyta > Chlorophyceae > Chlamydomonadales > Dunaliellaceae > Dunaliella > Dunaliella primolecta. The sequence continues at coordinate 12,951,474 of OU611756.1, read as the reverse complement.
GAAAAAGGACTCGGGTTTTATTTGTCCAGGAATATCCTGTCTAGCCCCCACCAAACCAACATGTTTTGGAACTGGGGCTTGATGTGCCCCAGCAAAAGGGTATTTAACGCCTTTCCTGGGCAGTGGGGTCCCTGCGATATGCAGCAAAGCCATCCACAGCTAAAGCCCTGGCCAGACACCTGGCAGGCCTGTAGAGAAGTCAGGTCCAGAGAGTTTGCCATACGAAAACAGCATGAGGTGCCTTATTTCCAAACGTTTGAAAGAACCAATAACTGTTGGCTATTGCAGACTGGCCCCTTAACTTCTCAGGGCATCTTGTAAAACATTCAGCCCTACTCAGCATGCTTCCAGGATGCTTTAAAGTGTGACGTAGCTGAAACCAGGGCCTGAGGGGTCCAAGGTTGTCCCCTCTACCCTGAGGGCCCTGCTATGTTGATACTGGGATGCGGTTATTTGACAGTTTTGTTTTAATGCAGGCTTCAACAGGCCAAATGATGTGCTATTAATGGCGCACCACACTGTTGCAATGAGGTGTATCAGATCAAGCCACAGGAGAACACCAGATGCAAGGACCAAGGACCAGGGTATTCACCTTTTCCAATAATGGTGAACTGAAATGCTGATGGGCATGAGTGTTCAGCGACCGGCAGCTGGAAGCTGGATGCGCCCAATTTCCATTGCTTGTTGCACGTTGCAAGCGTTGCGTGGTGGTTTCTTTGTCAGACTGGACTTTTGCAATCTAAGAGTCTATAAGCAAGGCTCCAAGCTTAGCTGCTAGCAGATAATTTCAACAGCTGCTCCACAGTGTATCACTTATTATTAAAAAGCGTCTGTCCCAAGCATCTCTCTGCGCATTTCCCTCTAGAACGTGTCTTAACGCTGTCAGGAGATGTAAATGTGAGCAGTATTAAATCTGAAACGGCCAAATTTTGTTGCTGCCATGTTTATTTTTGCTTAAAATCACTCTTGATGAATGATGGCCGTCTCTGCCCCCAGTTACTCCTGTGTGATTGGATGTAATTGGTTTCTGGCACTAAATGGAAAGATCAATGGAGGATAAACTAAAGCATGGGTTGATTTTGTTTGCTTTCTGTCATGATGTCAATGGACGCTAATTTCTTGGCACACACCCTACAGGAACTTATGAGCAAGCGTTGCTTGAAGGGCCGGACAGCCATCATGTATGCAGCATGGGGATGCTCGTATGATGCAATGTGTATCTTGCTCAACCGCGGAGCGCACGTCAAGTCCAAAGACATGTAAGCCTTGGAGATTGGTAATCTGTGTGTGTGTGTGTGTGTGTGTGTGTGTGTGTGTGTGTGTGTGTGTGTGTGTGTGTGTGTGTGCATAAGTGTGTGCTCGCGCGCGCGCTCAATTGGTGCCTCCTCTCAGCAAGAATCCTTGTTTGATGCGGTGCAGAGATGGGAACCCTGTGCTTTCTTATTGCCTGAGGCTGGATAAAATAGAGAGCTTCTTGACTGCAGCTCTGCTCTTGCGAGCTGGTGCGCCACCAAAGGACTGCATTGATTGCTCTGGCGAGGGATTTCTGCACCGTGCTGTCAGGTATGTTTTATTTGCTTTATGTTGATTTCGTTGATGTGTACTCGAGCTCAAGAAAGGCAGCAGTTTGTCTTGTTCTTTGACTTGGCTTCACCTAAACTTATTGAGGGTCCCTTTTTCTTCCTTTGTTTCCTTTCCCATTCTTGTCCGTGCATGGGAGGCAAGTGCTTCCCTCCTCCACTTAAGTCCCTTCATGAAATTTTGTTGTAACCTTTGATGGTCAAGACCAGGGTTGGGTCATACGCGAGTGTGGGCTTAACATTACGCGTATATACGTGTAAAATACGCGTATGTCACGTATGTATGTGAATTGGGAGGGCCATTTTGGGCCGGGAGGGTCTTGGGTGGGAGGGAGGGTCCCGACTATTCCAAAACCACCCCCACACACCCCCAAGGCCCACAAACACTTACAAATGCCAAATAGAAGAGTCCTGGGTGGCGAAGTGCGCAGCAGCTCTCTCTAGAGGTCTCTCGAAGGCCTGTCGAAGGTCTTACAGGGCATGTCGAGGCGATATACCTCCTTATTTCCTGACGTTTAGCAAAAAGCCATTTTTATGATACGCGTTTTTCATCAATTTTTATGATACGTGAAAATACACGTATTCGCGTATGACCCATCCCTGGTCAAGACTCACTTGACTTTGGCATGAGAGCTCTCCTGATGCAGCTCATGAAACCCCTTAAGACATGTTTTTGCCATGCAGCTGATTAGGAATACGCCAGCTAACCTCTCATAATGGTGGTCGGTTGTGTCTGCTAGGTACATCTGTGCTTGCCCATTGCTGCATGGATTTGATTTACTCTGCAAATTGTGGGAATTGCTTGCAGGTATGGGGCAACTGAGTTTATAAGGCTTTGGGCGTGTGTTGGAGGCAATATGTGCCTGACGTGCACCACCCACCCAGATACTGATATTGCTCCAACCGACATCAAGTTTGATTACAAGGTGAACTCTTGATTTCCAGTTTGGTTTTTGCTTTCTGCATTGGGCTGTGTCGTCTTGCTGACAGGACTCATTAAAAGAAGTCTTTAATCCTGAGAGCAGACATGTCTTTACATTTAAATAAGTACTGTTAAGGTTTAAAATCTTGCCATCAGCTTCCATTAACTTCAAGCTCCACTTGTACAAAACTGGACATCATGTATTTTCGGACACGTTTGCGTACAGTTGGTACCGACATACTCCTTTCTTGTACTGTTCTAAAGGCTCCTGTCCCAGCGCACATGAGCCTGCTTTGACTCATTCGCACTCAGTCTCAGCTGTGCTCCTGAGGAGCACATTGAGATACATCATGACTTTTGCTACAGGGTAAATGCTGGCAATGCATCTTTGCTTCTGGCTTGAACACGCTTCCTTGCGTGCCTGCACCTTCCTCTTTGTTTTTTCAGGCTGACTCTGCAGCGCTAGCGCTGCTTGCTCCTCCAAAGAAGTTTTTCCAAGTTAGTTCATCTGCTGGTCCTGATGAAGATGTTGACGAGTATGTGGACACATTTGAGCGCGTTGAAGAGCCATTTGAGGTATGCTTAGCATATAAGAAATTGTGAGCTTTACAGGAAATCCATTCCCCCTACTGTGCTCTAGCTAGGCAGCAAACCTGATGAAGTTTGCCTTCAAAGGCCAAAAGCTTGATGGATCAAAGCTGTTTTTTTCTCCTTTTTTTGGGGGGCGCGCCTTTCCTTTCACAATTGAAGGACGCCTTTATAGTTTGCTTCACCACTATTGTGGATGCTACATTTGCACCCCGCAGGAAATTGAGCCTGAGACGGGGAACCCAGAGGAGGCCACAGGAGGCCAGCCGGGTACGTCTTTGGCACATGTCTGTGGCATGAGGCATTGCCTTGTGTGCTGCTGGTAACGAGTGAAGGGATTAGCCAGAAAGACTGTTGCCAGCAATGCACCAAATGGACTTGAGACGTACATGATTGAGTTCTGGAAATTCTGTGGGCCATGTGTAAAGCTGTGCATGACCATCGTCGATTTTCTGAAGTGCATACATTGTTGTAAAGTGTGTGGCTTTGTGTTTCTGTATCTAACTGCAAGGCCAGTGGGTTAGCAAAGACACTGAAATGTGTGGCAAAGGCTAGTTAAAATTGCTGGATCGTCTCTGCTGGAAACACCTTAAAGGCTGAAAGCATCGCAAATGATTGTAAACAAGCTCGATTCCCCATGACCAGACCTTGAAATCAACATATATGCATCTAGTGTGACCAAAGAATGAATTTTTGTGTTTGCCGCGCAACCTTTAATGTCCATTGCCCAGTTGCTGAAGCTATGTTGGAGGAGTACTTAGCCGATTGGTGCGCAGATGGGCCTGCAGCAATTGATACTCGATGCCTCAGCTTCTATGATGGTCCTGGCATCCCAGAGCGCCTGGCATGGCATGATCTGGGCAGCAAATGGTGAGTTGGACGAAAATGAGATAGCTATTCATAAGAAAATTGCAGGATACACAATACTGCAATTCAACCCAAGGGACTTGTGTCTGCAGACAGTTGTCCCTGAAAAAATGCAGTCATGTCTGCTAGCTGCATTTGAGCTGATGTAGAGCTTCAATGCAGAAAGGTGCTTCTTGTTGAGAAGCTTGTCCTGCTTACTTGTATTACCCATTCGCTTTGATTTTGGCTGCTAGAGGAAGCATACTAAATGCAGAAGCATGAGCATTGAGCAATTGCGTGGTGCTTGAATGAGAGGCACAGCTCAGGCAAGAGGTGGTCTCTCAGGGGCAAATAATGGGACTAAGGATGCATTGCTCCCTCAGTTGCAAAGATGCAGTAATCTTTCCGCAGGCAGCTACTGCAAGCATGAGTTACACACCGCACATGTTTGCACTCCTTGAGGAGTGATACAGGCATAGTCCCACTTCACTTGTTTGGGGCAGGTGGGATGTGTGGTTTGAGGCTGATGCTGTCGTGGCAGAGGACTTCAGTGTAGAGCTTCTGGATGCAATGGAGGGCAATGAGCAGCGCTTTCAAGGAGCCCCACCATACCCTGCTGCCAAAAAGTGAGTAGTGCATGAAAATGAGGATGCATCCCGTACTGAATTGAAATCCTAGAGCTACTTTTTAATCTTGAGTCACACCCCTCAGGGCTGCCTGACCCTTGTGTTTTATGCTGACTGCCCTTTGTTAGCCAGGCTGCTACTGCTGTGCTGAATGCATGACTTGCAAGGTCCTTCAAGATGCTCTCAATCGCCACCGAGCTGATCCACCGGGTGCACGTCCTGTTGTGCATGAGACTTGTAGGTAGCACACCTGTACATTCAAATCTGCAAACCTAGAAACCTTTCGCCTTTCCACCCTTACCCTGTGGCCTTGAGTACCCGGGTGACCTTAGTAAGCATGAGAGTACGTTCTACACACTGGGGCAACTTCGTAGTTTGCTATGAAATTCATGAAATATGCAGTGCACCTGGGAATAAAAAGGACCACCTCCCAACTCCCAAGAGATACTTTAGGCAGTGGATTCAAAGAATTGCTTCACTCATTTTAGTAGATAGGGAAAAAGAAGTGGAAACGAGCGTGTCACTCCCTGTAAACAAGGGCGGTTGAAGCAAAGGGGAACACCTGCTTCAAACCTTGCCTAAATTGTTAGAAGAAGTAGGAATGGAAAAGGCTTTGTCTTTTGACATCTGAATTTCTGTCTCAACAATTTGGTGTTAAGCTGAAGATGCTGGCCTTTGTACGAGGATTCTCACAATTCTGGCTGTTACTACGGCTTTTCTTGGGCCAGCAATGGAAGCCTCCACTAATATGCTTGATTTGACAATGTAGTTCAATAGCAAGGTGAATGGGTGGCCAGGCAGTTGGCCTGCAAGGTACTGGCTGGACATACCTGCGTATGTGTGTCCATCATAAGGGCTAAAGTGTTACGAGCACACAGGTATGGCTGTTGGAACAAGTGTCAAAAACTGCATCTTTCCCTTGCTAACCTGGTTTAATACTTAATGCACCAGCAACCAAGGCTACCAAGTTTTTAACATAAATTGGACAGGTCATCCCTATGTATGCCTCTCCCCACTCCCCCTCTACACCCTTTTTGTAAGGTCAACTACCTCAACTAGGGTTCTTTGACCAAAACTCAACACTCAATGCACCATTTCAGAGTTACCTGAAAAAAGTATTGTTCAGCAGGTACCCGGGGATCATTGCTGCTGAAGCAGTCTCCCCCAGATGGAAATTCTGCAAGGGCCAAGTGTGCACGTAATGCTCTGCTGCTAGTGCTCCCTTTCCCTATCATGACATGAGGCAGAGAAGGGTTTACCAGCCATGTGGACAAGTGATTGTTGAAGATGCTTTGATCATTGCTCTTATGTCTTTGCTGGCTTCAAGCCTTTCTCTTTGTACCAAACATTTATTGCATGTTCCAGCTTATCAAGAGTATTTTATTTATTTATTTATTTATTTTAGCCCTTCGCGCTTGTGATGCAAACCGGGTCAATCACTGTTTTTGCTTGTGGAGCTTGTGGGGGGCCCTTGCAAACCTCAAAGTGCCTTCTCAGGGCTGCAAATCGTCGCGACCTCCAAGAGCCAGGCGCCACCATGTGCTTTGCATGCTGTTTCTAGTGTTGTTTCTAGAGTGACCAATGGAGCAAACAGATTAAACAGTGAATTAGCAGCAGTCCAACTGGGCCCAAGCAAGCTTCAAAACAAACCAAAAACGACCCGAAGCCAACCAAAAGCCTTCGACACCTTGTTATCTTGTTTCCTGTACTGGCATTGGTTATGTCTCTGTGATTACAGGGGGAAAGGGCCTGTTTGTGAGGGCAGTAGTGGGCGAGTGCATCCCGAGGAAGACACCGAAGAACAGCGACGTGACAGAGCTATTGAGGCAGGGGAGATTCCTTGGTTCACCTGCAAGAAGCCAGCTGTGTGGCCGCCAAGCGTGAGTTTTTGCTTCCCTTGCACAAAGATCATCAGTTTTCTCCGTAACAACAGCAGCAAGAGCATATCCTTGTTTGAAGACATGAGCCTGATAGGGTTCCATGCCCGAGCAGTGTTCATCAGTTGTAAGGAGTCACTCTCTGTTGTCCTCCAAAAGTGCATCTGATGACAGAACATTGTTGCTTGCTTCTTTTTTGCTTGCAGGGTGGCTACAGAGGTGGGTAGCTTACAGAGCTTAATTGCAACTGTGCAAGGATCTCAAGACCAGGAGTTTGACAGCCATTATCAAGCATTGAGCCCCCAAAAACAGATTGGTCTCACAGTGACAAAATGTGCATGTAGTTGAAATTGTCAGAATGGCAAAGGCATTGAAGTTATAAGATTGCGACCTTTTGCCTAATTGCAAATTTGTGAGCCAATTTACAGGATTGTCTGCAACACCTTCCTTGACTTTATCACAGGCTTTTTTGAGCACACCCAAGAAGTCGCTCGGGAAAAGGCAAAGTCTGTCCTTGAACGCCATGCAGCCAACAGCAATGCACACAAAGCAAGCTTGGAGGCTGATCCATACTATGACTGCTCTTTTGGCCTCCCGTATACTGGTCAGCCTCTTTGCTTACAGGTGTGACAGCGCTGCTGGCGATTTCAATCACAATTTTTTGGTGCATCAGATTTTATCATGAGAATGCTTGCATTTTGTTGCAACATCATGAGGATGCCAGCAAGTGGCAATTTGGGCCTCTCGGCCTTGCAGCGCGCAATTGAGTGATGCATGATGTGAGGTGCATGTGCTGCACACTTTGCATGTGTAGCGCTGCATGCGTTTATTGCACTGCATGCATGCATTCCACTGCATGCATGTATCGCTCTGCAGTGCGCATTACACTGCATGCACAAGATCAAGCTATGGCAAAAGGAAGCGCTTCTTTGCTTCCTCACAAGATCATTTCAATCCAGTCCCCTGCCCGGTTCACGGTCTTCCTCTCTTTTTGGTTGCTTAGCTTGGAGTGGCAGTAAAGTACACAAAAGTGGCAATGGCTAATACAATTTGTAGCATGCTTGTGTGAGAATGGAGGTGAAAAGAGCATTTATGTCAGATTGAAATGTGGTGTCTCCCTGCAGGCTGATGTCACACCCATGGACGATACTAGAGTTACAGACCTAGTTGAATCCATGTATGGTAGACTTGATGGCTACAACATTAAACCAGAAGTGCCACAACAGGTAAGAGGAGCGTTGGGCAATTTAGATTTGATGGTGTGCAAGGGCGGGCAAGCCAGGTTGGTTTCAGCTGTATGCACTGATGCACTTCTAAGGCAAACGTGCAAATGGGCAGGCCATTTGCCAAACCCACTTCCACAAGCACACCACTTCCACAAACACACCGCTTCAAGAAATGGTGGGTTTGCCTGGCATGAAGCCTTGCATGTGCTTGCATGTGGACAACTGTAGGAGTTCTGCTGGAAACTCAACACCTCCTGGCAATCCCTTCTAAAATGGAGAGCCTGTCAGGTTGCACTTGCAAATCTCGTCCCTTTTGCATAGTGTCGTAAACATCCACACAGTCCTTGAGGAATTACACAGATAGACTTCTGTCCAACATGGATTGGGGGGACAGAGTGCGACTCCGTCATTCACTCCTGCTGATTATGTCTGTGCTGAGAAGCTTGACTGCATCTAAGTACTTTCTTCTCTGTGTACAATACTCCAAGGTCACCAAGATGTCTTGCTCAATCTTGAACAAAACCCTTTCTGTCACTAATTGGGCATGCTCTGGGCTTGTAGGGCGCCGACCTTCGTGAGCGCAACTTGCGATGGTGGACAAAAAGCCTGGTAAGCCTCCTGTGCTAATGGTCTTGTGAAGTCAGCTTGATATAGGGCACAAGTACAATGCAAAATGCCACAGAACAAGCCTGCGCCACGCGCAAGCATCCGTGTGTTTTGCTGGGCACAAACTCTACGATGGAAAGTTGCCAAGCCAGTATGCCAATTGCCTTTCCCTGGTTGCAGTCACCTGAAGCTTACCCCATGAAGCTGGGCAAGTGGCGCAACTTGCCGCAGCTTCTCGAGAAAGCTGCCAAGCAGGCAAGATCCAGGGTGGCCCCACGCCATCCTGAAGCTAAGCCTGAGCCTCGCAAGCGCACGGTGAGTTTAGCATCATCTTAAAAAATGCGCGTCACAATTGCTGTTATTGCATATCCAGCAGGACAAGTGATCTTATTGTGGCAAGAGCTTTCACATCAAGTTTACTCACTGGGCGATGGCCAAACAGTTCTCGCTTTTGACGCCAAAATGTGAAGGTCTAGGAACTGGGTACAGTGTTCAAGACAAATGTGTTGTTTCATTCATCCTTTGCGTACAAAGTGGATCGTGTGTGTGTGTGTGTGTGTGTGTTCATGCTTGCTTTTCTGGCTAGGGCTGGATCCGTTCCAGGCCACATGCTGCCCCGCGTGGAATGCGTGCATTGCGCTTCAGAGCTTTCATTGATCCATGGTTGCAGGTGCTCTTTGGGATGCCCCCTTTGCCCATGTTTCCGGAGCTTGACCACACGAGCGCGTTGACGTATGCGGTCTGTTTGGGCCGTCCAGCTTGCGTCAAGGCTCTGCTGGATTGTGAAATGGATGCCAGGCAGCTGCTGCTTGAAATTGAAGACTCGTTTGGCCACACACCATTGGTAGGCACATCATGCAGTCCTAAGTCTTGAGCCCGGTTAGGTTCTACACAGGTGTAAAGAGTCTCAACCTTGCCTTAAACGCTAAATTTCACAACCTTAAACAGTCAGAGCTCTGATGCTCTGTTCTCAATTACAGTGACTTTCTCTTTTGATTCAATGCATGATATGACGGATGAAATTATGGCAGGAGACCTGAGCAAACTTCAATGTCCAAGGCCACCATTAAAACTAAGCTTTTTTATGACGAGAGATGTGCATATTTAAAAGGATCTCAAAAAGCACTCCCTGTTGAAACCAGAGCTTTAGAATTAGAAGTTTATTTGCCTTAAAACATTCACAATAACATTGTTTGATTTAGATCACCAAGTGGTCCCCTCTTTTTGCACTAATGTGTGTTTGCAACAGCTATACACCTCAAGGTCATCTTAAACTGGTGCGGTTGCTCATAAAAGGTCTCTTTTTTTGTTATCTCACCTTTTTTGGTGAAAATGCGTTCCTATTCTGCTTTTGCAGCTGTGCATATGCATGAATATAACAGGGCTGCGTCAAAAGCTGCCTTAAAGATGAAGTCACAGAGACTCAGAACAGTTTGGAAAAGCCCGCCCACACAAAAGGAAGCCCTTTGACACCTTCCGATGAAAGACAATATCTTTCTGCTTTTTACTGGTCAAAGTGGCTGACTGCAACTGAAACCCTTTGAGAAGTACGAGCCTATATCCTACTTCAAAATGGGTCAGACTTTGTGCTGATAAACAGTGCTATCCAGCAATCTGATCTGTTATCTTGCTCCATTTTTGCAGGACTATGCCATGCAAATGCTGACCAGGTGAGGTTTTGCTGATACTACAGAAATGTAAGGTACTTCAGAAATATAAGGAACAGGAAAAATGCGCTTTTGCTCCATTCCACTACTCTTGCCGCAAAAAAGCTTGACCTCTGATCGTGTTAAATGTCCTCATTCTGCAATTTTGAAATGCGGGGCTTGTGACTTTATGCAATTTTCCCAATGATCACCCTGTCCTTTCCTTGCCTCTATGCAGGGAGAAGCAGAATGCCAGCTTGCAAGCCATCACTGATATGATTCTTGTCAGGCGACCTCGCTTTAAGCAGGTATAGAAAGCTTAGGGGCATATATGTGTCTTGCCACAATGTACCTTGCCACAAATGTGCCTTGCCACAATGTGCCTTGCCAAAATGAAAATCTTTTTTGTGCAGACTTTGCAGAAGGAAGTGTGGCCATAAGTCCTGAAGCTAGGGATAGCTTTCTATGAACCCCATATTTTGAATAGTATGTGTTGCTGTTGCCGTCACTTCTTTAATAAGACCCAATTAGTTCAATCCTTGTTTGCATTTTCCTGTTCCTTGTAAACATGGCCTTTATCCATCACTTGTATCCAACAGGTAATAGCAGCAGACCATAACTCCATGAATCCGCTCTGCCTTGCTGTGGTTGCATACGACCTTCCGCGCATTGCATGGATGGTCTGCAAGTGTGGGGCTTCTTTAAATGTGAGTATGATATAATTTGAATGTGAGTTCAGCGATTCCTTATGATTCTAGCATTGCCAATCCAGATGTCGGCATCGCCCTCTACAAGGTTCTGCAAGGGTGCCACCTTACAATATGCCTGAGCAATTTTTGGCACCGGATACGAAACACATGTAGGGTTAGACGTTCGGAGTTGCCCCAGTGGCACAGGGAGCCTCTTTCCAAAAATGAGCAGATCCTCTGGCCACGGAGGGTTGGCCCCACCCCCAAATGGACGAGTGAGGGAAGCCTTGTAAGCGACGCTGAAAAATTGGCGAAGCAAGCCCTTCAATGTCTAAATGAATCTGCCACTCATGCCTCGAGAGGCACAAAACCCATGGTCACACAAAAGCATGCCATGATATACGTACGAGCATGAGTGCATAATTGGTGCAGCATTGCTGCACGCACTGCTGCATGCTTTCTGCATACAATGCTGTGTGAATTCTGCATGGTGATTGCAACCCATGCAAGGTGTTAACCATTGCCTACCCAATCTCATAGGCTTGAACCAAGCAAGCCATGCACCACAGGCACACAACAGCACAGAGCACAGGGGTTAGGTATAGAGGTCCTGCTCCGCAAAGCTTGCCAGGCTGCTTGTCTCCACTTGCTGTGGACAGCACACCATCGTTAAAGTATGGATCATAAGAATCATCGTAATTGAAGCCATTGGAATATGATGACCTTTCAGCGAGCTGGAATCATCCACAGGAGCAATTGGATTTTGTTAGCCGGGGCCCCCCCCTCTCCGGCCCTGGAGTAAGCAATTGCACCAGCATGAGGATGCTGAGGGAGGCCGAGCCTGCAGGTGCTGTTTCTTGGGCGTGGGGATACTGGGCTGGGCCAAGACATGTCAGCTTCTTTTTGGTTACCAAACATGAAAGCTGTAATAACTTTGTCCGCTGCACCGCAAGCGACCCAAACTTAGGTGCCCTAATAACAGTTATTGCTTGGCCTGCATGCCAAGTTTCAGGGCAGGGGGTGGGCTGGGCTACTCTGGCCAAGTAATGCTTAAACGTGTCTCCAAAAGTTTCAACCGCAACAGATAGCCTTCCCTGCCCCCCTGGCACCGCAGAGTCGCCTACAGTTTTTTGCTTAGCATGCATGCCAAGTTTTAGGACTGGGGTGCGCTGGGTGGACCAGGGCAGCAGGTGTGAACTTTACCAGGATACAAACAAACCTAGGGGTTTACGCCCCATAAATGGAGCTCTGCCAAGAAAATGCACAAAGGTTCTTAATTTTCACAGAGATGTGCAAAGAATCTACACTAGAATCAATTATTGGAGCTCACAGAGGCCCTCTACATAGAGGGAAGGGCTCTCCAGAGGTTCCAAGGGCCTCTCTGGCAGAACAACAGACTTGCTTACCCATGCGTACTCATGCATGCTGTATTATGTGCCCAAGAAAATGACTTGGCAAACTTATCATGACAGTAAAAGCCCAGAAGACAAGGAAATCAGCATATGGCGCTATGCGTAACGTTTTTCAGCGCTACACAGCGTTATATATAGCTCTATAATGTGTATTATAAAAGCGTTACTTGTCAATGCCGCTTCCTACAGATCAGCATACAGCGCTATGTGTAGGGATCGGCGTATAGCACTATATGAGCCAAACCGGTAGCGCGATATAGCGTTATATAGCGATATAGCGCTATATGGCGCTATATAAAAAATGCTATATTTTGCCAGAACTCCCCTTCGCGAATCGAATTTCGGCATCAGACTCGGCAGGCTGGTGGGGCACCGTGCACAATGCTCCCTTGCAAAAAGCGAAAGTCAAAAAGCAAAGCTGTTGAGCTCTGGCCGTCATCAGGCCATAATATAGCGCTATATCTGCTCAGGCCAAAAGACCTACTGCACTGTAGGTGTACCCTTGGTTGCCCACTCCCTCATGCAAAGGCTATCCCCATTGGCCCTTCCCTTATCTTATACAAGACAGCCCATGATAGCTTGTGTGTGTTGCCTGTGTGTGTGCGTGCCTGTATTTGTGCACGCCTGTATGTGTGCGCGCCTGCATGTATCAATGCACGTGTGCGCGCCTGTGTTTGCCTGCCTGCCTGCCTGCCTCTCTGCGTGTGTGTGCCTGCCTGCCTGTGTGTGGCTGCCTGCCTGCCTGCATGCATGCGTGTTCCTGCCTGTGTGTGTATGTGCGTGCGCTTGTGTGCGTAAGCGCGCCTGCATGTTTTAATGCATGTGTGGGCACCTATGTGTGCCTGCCTGGGTGTGCCTGCCTGGGTGTGGCTGCCTGCGTGCCTGCCTGCCTGCCTGCCTTTGCGTGTGTGTGTGTGTGTGTGTGTATGTGTGTGTGCATGTGTGCGTGCCTGCATGTGTTCATGCACTTGCATGCACATGCGTACATTTGCGCATACATGCTTGTCTGCCACGCATAAGCACGCTCTTGTGAATGTGCATGCTACAGCACATGCTAGTGTGTGCATGCATGCGTGTGTAAACGCGCTCATATGTGTGTGTTTGTGTATATTTGTGTGTGTGGCTGAGTGCCTGCCTACCTATGTGTGGATGCCTGCCTGCCTGCGCGTGTGTGCCTGCCTGTGTGTGGGTGCATTTGTGTGCGACATGCACATAAGTATGCGTGCGTGCGTGCGTGTGTGTATGTGTGTGTGTCTGTGGCTGTGGCCTCCAAGTCCAGGGCTTTGCCAGGCCCTGCATCTCCCCCAACAACTCTCCTTTGTGCACGTTAGCCTTAAATGAAGGTCATTCTCCTGGTATGCAACGAAAATTGAAGTGCTGCGGACGGGCCGATGGTGATTTTGGCCATTTTCAATTTTAGCACTCGCTATATCTGAAAAAACATATAGCGCTATATAGCGCTATATATAGCTTAGCGCTATAGGCAAACCCCGATCCCTAGCTATGTGTGGGTCTTCCATAGTGCTATATAACGTTTACAGCACATTTCACTATTAGCGCTATAAGCGCTTGAGGCAAATGCCGATCCCTACATATGACATTGAGAAAAGTCCTAAATGTGCCATTTGCAATGTCTGCAAGCTCTTGCGCCGCAGACAGCATGCACAACAAGCCATGCGTGAGATCTTAACCAAACTTCAGGGTTGCCCGCTATGAGGCACATATGTAGGGAGCATGCAAAAAGCGTGTCTGTTTTGGGCCTCATGCAACTCCTTCTATTGTATGGCAAGATAGATGAGCTGACCTGCAACATGGTGATTAAATGCCATGATGTTGTGTTGGGGGCACTCTGATGGCTGCGCGTTTGAAAAGCTCAAACGGCAGTAGATCAAAGCTGTGGTGATTTAGTTTAATGAGGCCAGCCATGTTTATCAAGAAGTGGACTCAGCAAAAATTGCAGTGCTGGTGAGGGGTATTGCATCAACGTTGTCATTATCATCATCATCAGAGCAACACGATTGTGTGTGTACGAGTGAGTGTGTTCGCGCACGTGCATGCGCATGTCGATTTGCGCACCCAGGCCATACAGCCATAAGTTCTTAAAAAGCAAATCAGTTGCATGCTCAGCCGTTGAAGACTTTCAGGATGACTGCCTTTTCTTTAATGTAACTGGTTGTAATAGAATCCAGGTTGTGCAGGTTGCTTAGCAATCAAAGAAAGTGATATCTGTGAAAATTTGTTTCAATATTATGCACATTCAATCATGCACATCCAAGATCAGAATGACAGCAGCACTTTTCCTCTATATCAAGATATAACTTACTGGGTAGTGCATTCAAACATAGACATCAGACCAAGAAGGGGCAATCTGACCAAAACTTATTGAGATGGCAGCTTTTGCCTGGAATTGTGACTTCTGGCACTTACATACAGAGGAAGCAAACAAACGTTGAACAAAGAGGGGTGGTCTCAAGCATGTTTGGGTTTGTTATTCCTAAAGCAATCATCAATGGGGGCACACAACTTATCCGTCATAATGGAATCTCCCAGGTATGACTGATGTTCAAACAGATCTATTATTTGGTTCAAAAGCAGCATGCTAAACTCACTGACACAACCGCAGTGCTGCATGCAACCCACCTCGTCCCTTCCAACTGACCTGCATGGTCTCACCAATATCACTATGGTATTGCGTGCAGTGCATGATCAGGCTATACTGTCTAGATCTAACGAGCTCTGTGTGTATGTGTGTTTTGCCAAGCAGGCCTCTTGGATGGCTGCCAGCGATGTTCCAACATACCAGCTTGGGCAGTGGGAGCGGCTGCTTGGAAAGTCCACTGATATTTGCAATCCCATGCACTTCGCCATGATACACCGCCGGATGGAAATTGCCAAGTAAGTTGTGATGGTGCAATTTACATCCTGTTTAGAGACTTTTGAGCACTTGTGAAGGCCGACACAAGCCTTTAAAACACTGGGTATGAAGCACATGATTGAAACGTGTGAATGTGCTCATCGAGCCAGTGTTTGGAGTTGAACATCCTGCGTTTTAATCTCTTGCTTCATATTTTTGCTCCCCTCATTCATGTATTGCGCAGACTCCTGCTCAAGCTTGGGGCGAACGTTCGCCAGCACACAGCAACCTCTAACGACCCCATGTTCTCAGTGCGTGAGAAACGGCTAAGTTCTGTGTCAGTGAACAGGCAGAAGGTGAGTGGAAGTTGTTGAAGATTGTGAGCAAGTAAGGAAGTATGTCGACGCCAAATCAAAAAGTAACAACTTGGCCAATATGGGGGTCCTGACACAGGAAACTTCTCTGAGCCTTCCTGGCCCGCCTTTCCCAAATCTATTTATGCAGTCCTTTTCTATGATTGCAAAGCCACTCAGCATGAAAGTTACGGAAATCCCAGCTCAGTATGTGTGTTATTGTGCTTAAAAGGGGGAAAGGGTTGAATGTGGAAAAAATGGGGATTTCCCTAGCTAACTTGTTTAATCAAATTTACCCACAGATGTGAAGAAGTGATATAGCAGGTACAATGAAAAATGAAAAAGGTTATTTGGTGGTCCGGCTAGGTCAGGGTGAACGAGACCGTCTTGAGGGGTAGAGCACGAACAATGCCATTATTTTTGTTCTCACTTAGAGAGCAATTTCCAGTAGCTTTTTCCCACATCTATTCTACAATTCAACATCAATCAATTTTCCATCAAAATCAGACCTAAATTTGAAGTATGTGGTCAAATTTCTGAGGTTTGCCTAGACCTCCTGCCAAACTTTGACCCAGCACAAATCGCCGCAGGCACCTGGCACCAGGTTAAGAACTCGTGTTGATGGATAAAACTTATCAACGCACAATTGTTCATCCAAGTAACAGGGGCATATGCAAGGTTACAGCAGTTCAAGGTTGCAAACATGAGTTAGGAAATTGTCTCTTCAGCTGTTTGCTTATCACATTGCATGGCAAGTCCACAGCGTGGCTTTGTTAGGAGTCCTTTGTTAAAAGAACATGAAATGCCTTTCGAGCATGGCTAACATTGACCATGGACTTTAGAGTGTATGCATAATCGTCAGTTTTGACACCCATGTGACGGGACCCACTTTTTCTCAGTTTGTTGTACTAACTAGTTCCTTTGCTTACCAGTCTTCTTGGGAAAGTTATTTCTCAAGATCATTGCAATCTGTTGATAGTTAGGGCAGGTCGAATAAACTTATGAATGGGTATGGGATATGGTGCCTGTTGCTTCTAATTGTAATCCGTTTGTAAGTGCTGTTGCGGCTACATGCTGGACAAAGCTGCAGCTTCAAAATTGGAAGCCTGGGAGCTTGGAAGTAGGTTGTAGTTCAAGGCTGGGGTGGAGCTGTTCAGCACTCAAGGGTTGGAAGGGGTCTTGGCTTTATTTAGATCTGCTGGGAGCAGCCCCTGGGGTATGTTCCTGCCTAGGGGCTTTGTTCAGGTTTGATAGCCAATAGTGTGGCTTTTGTTCCACTCAATCAATACACGTTTGCTTGCAACAGTGAGGTTTTGTAGCCAAAAGTTTCCCCCTGTCCTTTGTCCCACTATTCAATTTACATATGGTTGCAATGACCCTCTACTTCATCAATTCAGGAGTCGTTGAAGCGGGATAGCTCTACACGCCATGAGAGGGAGTCACTGGCGTCCTCTTCTCTTCTGCGGGTAGGCTTACTGCGTTTTCTACCGTGATAGCACCAAGTGTTCTGGATCCATGGCTGCGTACACCTGGAGTACATGGGTTGCAAGAGCCTTTGAGAGTTAGGGTTTTTGAGAGTTAGTTACTTTGTCAGAGCCGGACAACTCCCCCCAAAGCACAGGTGTTTTTAGAATGCATCTCAAACCTAACTAGAGCTTTACTGTTCACGGTAGGGGGAACTTTTCTAATTAGCCAAAGTGTGAATCCTTTTTTTTGGCCACCTAATCACCATTACTAACCACCTCTCGCACCAAATTGGTTGGTTTTCAATGATTTGAGGTTCTTATACCACAGGATTATCATTGCAAAAAGAATGGAGTGAAAAGACACAGTGGTTGATGAGATGCAGAACTTCAGCCATTTTCCTTAGAGAACATCCAGTACATGGGTGCCAAACAGGTTGGTTTTTGACTTGCTTTTCTCCTTTTTTGGATGTGCAGGATGTTAAGAAAGTATATGGGGGTCACAAACACAAATGTTTGGAAAAGGAATCCCAGGGTGGAACTGTGGGCCCTTTGGGGGGGATCTGAGGCCAGGAGAGTGACCTGGGGTCCTCTGATTTTCATAGCTTTTGGGTGACATGGAAGAATATTGGCTGGCATGGTTAGATTTGAGAAAGAAAATCGGGAAAGAGCATATCCAGCAAGGGTAGGGGAGTTGTCCACCTCTGGAACTTTTAACACGTTCTGATTTGAAGCAAAAGCCGAATTTCCGTGTTGCAAGTCACGTTTGGAGTTGCAATATAAGCTGCCGTTTTGCACATATAGTGGAGTACGGCTTTGCATCACAGGACTGAGATATAGATTTTAGAAGGTGTGGCTTTCATGGAGAGAAGCAAAGGCTTTTAAAGCGTTCTTGTCATTGATCCATTTTATTGGAGCTCAAGATGCTCTCTTTTTGCGCATGGAATGCCCAGGACAAAGGTGTGAACTTAATTTAGGATTCATTGGTATCCTGTGTAGCTAGACTGCACAATAATTTGAGGCTTTTGCATGCTTGCCAACGACAGGTGTCTAAGCCCATTGGAAAAGGAGGAGGCATCAGTCCCCTGCACTTTGCGGCTCGCTATGGCTGCGATGATATCTGCTTGATGCTGCTCAGCAGTGGGGCAGATGCTGGTGGCGGAAAGAGAAAGGACGATTTAACACCTATCAAAGAAGCCTTTGACTACCTGGAATACAACTACAAGCTCAGAACCAAAGGGGCAGGTAATTGTTTTATTTTGTGGTAATTTCTCATGGATACCAACCAGATGGAGAGAGCA
Source organism: Dunaliella primolecta (assembly GCA_914767535.2). NCBI lineage: Eukaryota > Viridiplantae > Chlorophyta > Chlorophyceae > Chlamydomonadales > Dunaliellaceae > Dunaliella > Dunaliella primolecta. The sequence goes on along the minus strand of OU611756.1, from coordinate 12,933,485 downwards.
TAGTAGAAATGAAGATTCTCTCTCTCTCTCTCTCTCTCTCTCTCTCTCTATCTCTCTGTCTCTCTCTCTCTCTCTCTCTCTCTATCTCTCTGTCTCTCTCTCTCTCTCTCTCTCTCTCTCTCTCTCTCTCTCTCTCTCTCTCTCTCTCTCTCTCTCTCTCTCTCTCTCTCTCTCTCTCTCTCTCTCTCTCTCTCTCTCTCTCTCTCTCTCTCAGCTCATATTGTTGAATTGCATGAAAAGGAGTATACCCAACCAAGAATCTTGGTTTATTTGGCGTGTCCTTCTCCTTCATATTCTTAAGCAAAAAAAGGGGTTTGTTGTTTGCTCTTTCCGAGGAGAAATGATGCACACTTCAATAAAAATTAATCGCATTGCATACTCTATCAGTCCTTCTGATCTGAGATGGACAGGTTCTACACCATACACTGCACACCCTTTGTACAATAGTTGGACACTCAGCTGACTAATGAAATGGAGGTGGCATGGATTGTGACAGACCCCTGTTTGGGAGTAGAAGCAACTCCTATATAAACAACAATGGTCATCATCACATCCAAAAATAGACAAATTGTTCTTTGTTTGCCTGCTTGTCCAATGTCGATATGTTTTAAGGTACATATATGTATCTTTGAATAGCCACGTTTGGCTGGCAAAGCGTCTGTGCGTACCACACAGATCAGGGGTTCATGTTCTGGTAGGCGCACTTGGTGAAGGCAAGCTACGCGCATTTCTTGGGCAGGGATGCAGGATTCCCACGACAAGACCAGATTCTGGCCGGGACATCCATAAAAAGGGAGGGGGGAATGATAACAGGCTTTACTGATTCAAATCATCAACCATCCTCCAGACTTAGGCTTCAGGCTAGACTGGGTTGGCCAATTGATAGAAGCACTAAAGTCTTCCTGGCTCATCCCTTTTGTTTGCTGATTATTCTCTTCTATTCACAAGAAAATGAATTGTTGTGCAACAGAAAGAGGAAATTCTAGGGGGGAAAATCCACTACAGGGATATTGTGCGTGAATTTATCTGACCATGGTTTTTGAATCAGCATCCAAGAATGTGCTTAGAAATCTAAAATATGCAGCATTTGCAGATCAATGGGCCCTCCTGCTCACTCTCCTTGATGTTTTATTATTATTATAATTACTGTTATTTGCCCATCTGGGTCTCCAAAGATGATGCTGCAGCAAAACAATGTTTACCAAAGGCAGTTTCAGTCTTAGATCACTGGTCATATGGTGGAAGTTGAAATGAGCAACGATCCCTGCAAAGCAATTCAGAGCTCTTGGGACCCTTAAAAAAGTGTCCTACATGTTCTAGGCGCTCAATGAGGCAGCAGAAAGCATACTGGAGCACAATTAAACAAGAAGGTATTAATCGTGGTGACCAGGAAGCCTAAGCCTGAACACATAGCCCATACTGACTAAGCTTCTTTGTTGGGCCCATGAGGCAGGCAAGTTTTGCAGGGGATGTGGACACCAAGCGGTTAATCCCAAAAGCAATCACAACCCAACTTTTATTAAATATTAGAGAGCTTTGTAATTCTTTTGATAAATTTGAGAAACTCTGTGTATCCAGCTTTGCCAGGGGTGGCCTTCTTTGTGTGTCTGAAGGCTTTGCCAAACCCCTGCCAAAAGAGGGTCCTCAGAAAGCTACTTCTGAGCTTGATTAGTCAACAGCATGCTTAGGTACCTTCCTGGAGTCTCATGGGGGTGAGATTTGTTGGGGACGAAGAAAACCAAGATCTTGGAATGGATATGTATGAAAATGGATTCGCTGCATTTGGTCCATGGACAACAATGGAGGTATGTTAGCTGGCCTCTGGCCTTCAGGTGAGGTACTGGTAAACAATTAATTTTTTGTGCCAAAGAGGCATCATTCAGTGTTGTGACAATTTCTATGGTGGGGCTTGGAAGCATGTGTTGGGCAAAGCTGGGTGAGGCAAACGCCCAAGTCTGGTCGATTATGCCCGCAGCTGCATCTTACAAGCAGCAAAGTATAATAATATGTTAAGCGCAAGGGGGCTGGTGAGCTGTATTGAGACTCATAATATTACATGATAACTTCCGTAAGACATTTTTGGCTCAGTAATACTCCATGTCATACCAAAAACGAAAAGTGAAAAGACCAAAAACAAAAAGTGAATAGGTATTTCCTTAACAAAACATATGACGGCACTGTATCTTAATAATAATGAATGTAACAAATTACGTAATATTACTTATCATGCTTTCCAGCTTGATTTTAGGCCTGAGGGTTGGTATGGTGGGGTTTTGGGATGTAGGGAATTAGTTGATCATGTCATTGTAAGGATATTTAATAGAAAACCAGCACGCATAGGAACGTAAAAGCATGTACACGCGTGCACGTTCATGCAAACATATACACACACAGTGCGCAAGTCTGGAAACCTAATCGTTCCCTTTGCAAATTTGATTTCAAGCAATTCACTGCTGGACAAGATTAAGCTCTGGAGCAGTAATGATAGTGTTGACAGGCATTGACAGTGTCGCACCCTGTCTTTTCTTGGATGTGTGCATGAGCAGGTGGCTCGCGGCCATGTGATGTGTGCACCTGCTTTCAGAGCAGGGATGGCCTTCCCACCTGCCACCTAGAAAGCTTGCAATTGACCTGTATCTTGTTTTACCTTCACAAATCATACTTTGTTCAAGCTTGCTGCCAATTTCCCCCAGTTTTGCACTCAAAGATCGAAGCAGATCTTCTAGGGTGTTGTCACACCAAAAAAGGCAATATTACGTATTACCTCATTTTACGTGACCATTTGATACCCTTTTGGCAATACTTGCATTAGTGCACTCAGTTTGTCAAATAGATTGATTGCCATTTGTCTGCGCACATTGCAGTTATGGCAATAGTGCATGAAATGCGGAGATGGAGATAAAATAATGGATGAGGTTTCCCATGTAATTTTGTACCATCCTGCAAAATAAGTGTTTTTGTGGTGCGGGATGATAATATGCACACAAAGCAAATTTTGGGGGAGATGTGGGAAAAGCAGGATGATGAAAAATGGATATTTCTGGTTCCTAGGGTTGGACGAGCTGAAAGGCTTTGGAAGGGCATCTACATCTGGGTCTACACAGCTTGGAGTGCCCTCTTTTCAATCCTTCACAGCAACAATGGCAGCAGCAGCAGAGCAAATGCATGCTAACATGCAACTGCAAATTTCTTGTGCGTACCTCATGAAGTTACATGGAGAATTGATTTTTAAGGGGGCTTGTTGTGCTTAACTTTAGCAGTCCTTCTGAGAAGCAGCACTGTTCTCTTCAGGATTCTCCACTGGTGTTGTGCATTTATGACATGGACGTCAGGCCTTCTATGTGCACTTTGACCAGGCCTTCCTTGCATGCATGTGTGTTTCCACCTTGACAATCGTCAGACAGGAAAGGCTGTTTGTTGCCCCTGCAGGAATGTTCAGGACGCTTTAAAATGGTTTTGGAAGGGGGAGCAAAATTAGGGCAGGGTTGTTAAACTGTTTTTAGGGGTGTGGGATGATCATCTGTTGATACGGTATGAGGCATCTTGCCGAGCAAAGGATGGGGACTGTCCATGTGGATAGCCTACAAGCTCACTCTGTTAGGGTGCTGGATGGATCACTGAGACAAGATCCTTGGAATGGCTCAAACATATTTCAAATTTGATTCAATTCAAATGATACCCAGGCATCATAAATTGCTAAGACCGATGTATGTAATTGGATCCAACAAGCAATGCGGGTGGTCGCAGGAAACAGGACAGAATCTTTTTAAAAACCTTTCTGTTGGAGCACTGGTATTGCTGTGAGGATTGGTAGGCAAGGCCTCAATCAAAACTATGGCGGTAATGTAAGCATTTCTGATGCTTCATTCAATGCACGAGTCCCGTGCAAATGCACGCGCGCGCGCACACACACACACACACACACACACACACACACACACACACACACACACACACATACACACACGCACACACACGGGGCATGCAAACATTTCTCGCAACTTCCCAATAAAGTACTCTGTAAAGGTAACTTTAGAAGGGTGTTTGGATTATGTACAGGCTGAATGATGGTGGGGCTTGCGGTGAAGTTAAAAGGTAGGAAAGCATGAGTGTGGGGGCCTGTGTACTTTTTGGTCTGGTGGGCAGGGGAGATGTGATGTGAACCCTTCAGCTAAGCCCTTTCAACTTGTTTTCTGCCTTTGCAGAGCAGCACAACTATGTAGGCTTCCTTGAATGTGCACAGACCAAGATCCCTCCCATGAGCTCGGAGGCTATGGAGTTTATTCAGCGGAAAAAGGCAGAAGAAGCTACAAAAGCTGGCGCAAAAATTGCTGTAGGCATGGCCACAGGCGGGGGCACAGCTATGATTGGGATGATGTGAGTGAAGTGGAGCCTTCCTTTGTGTGAGCCTTTGAAGTGCTTTTTTTTTAGCCCTGTTAGCATGCTTCCTGCTGTTGCTTACTCCAGATGACAAGGCGCTCTAAAATGCCTACTGGCCCGTGTTCAGGTGGCGAACGTTCCTGCATGCCTCCTTTGCAGGAAAGGCATTGTTACTGAAAACAACCATTTCCATGTGTCTCCTTTGCAGGGGTGTCAAAGCAACTGGAGCGGCTTTAGGTGGCCTGCTGGTGGGTGGGTACATTCTTTTATGACACAAGGGAGTTATAGGATACAAAAAGATTCCAAGGATTACAGGAGATTGCAGCCTGCCGGTGCACTTGGGTGTGCAAGTCCTTCTGCAAGACAAGGATAACAAGAGCTTTGGGAAACAAAGGGTGACAAAAGGATCACAGGAGGTCACGGCCTGCTGATGAGTGTGCATGTCATTTCATGGTACAAGTGTAAGGCTAGCATAAATTGCATGCATATGAGCATTTTCTCTTGTTGAGCCTTGGGACCTGCAGCATGCAGCAGTCGGTAGAGTGAGTGTCTACGGAAAAACAAGCACCATGGCAAAAGCTGGCCCAGGTAGCATAAGCACACGAGCAAATGGTTGCATGTCCATCCTGGTCAGCAGCTGTTTCCACAAGGTTACAAAGTACTTGCTGCTTGGCTCTTTGTGGTCATTTCTTGGTCATGAATGCCACTTCCCAAACGGTAGCAATTTCTGAGCAGTATGAGCGCGTGCTAACCCAATGAGCCTGGTCAGCAGCATGTGCTTGCATGTCCAATTGACCTGCTTCACAGAGTGTGGCTAAGGCAGCCGCGGGGTCATTGCTTGACGTCTCCAGCAACACCTGGAGCCACCATGACCCAGCCTTCAAAACCGCCCACCTGCTTCTTCGCCACGGCGCACCCCTTAGCTACAAGCAATGGCGGGTTATGCAGATTGTCAAGGACCTGGCGGACAATGTGAGTATAGAGGATGGGAAGTGCAATGGGGGGGGGGGGGAGGGGGTATCTGTGCTGCCTAGGGTGCATTTTTATATAAATGTGTATATGACAGTAATTTTTTAATGTATATGCAACAGTAACAAATGTGTATGGCAGCAATCTTATGTGTATGAAACAGAAACGATTGTGTGGACCATGCAGGGGATTTAGTAGTGCAGCTTGCCCTCAATGCAATTTTTTAGAGAATCCAAGCAATTGTGGTCTAGCTCGTACAAATCAGCCATGGTGACTTCCTTTTCTGATAAGACGTATTTAATAGGAGGCTCCTGAAAAGCAGGCATGGACTAGAATGGGTAGAACTCCATGGGCTTGATGTGACAAATGCAAGGCTGGATTGAAGGTTTAGCATGAAAAAGTTTGTGTTTCATTGAAGAGTTGTGAAGAGCTTGCTTAAACAAATCAAGATCCTCTCAATGTTAAGAAATTTTTTTATTCCTGCACTTACTTCCCTAAAAAAATGATCAAGAATCAAGAATTCCAGGAAAATAAGAAGCTATTACTTCTTGAATATTGGCAAAATATATAATGCTTTATCAAGGAGATTGGAATATTTTAAGATTGGGAAAGTATCAAGGGTTGGAGCCCAGTCGTGTATGCAAGGGACAATGCTAAGGATTGGGAAACAATTCAAGAAAAGGAGCATGATCATGTCTGCAAAAGACAATGTTTGTGATTGGGAAAGTATCAAGGAAGGGAGCATGATCGTAAATGCAAGGGAATTGACTACCTCTCAAAGCTTGAATGAGACGAGCTGCTTTTATTTCCTTTAAATTGGGAAGGCTGCATCGATAGGTACACTCCAAGCCTCCAGGTTTCTCCGCAAGAAGGAGGTTGAACTCTTTAGACACAAATGATGCCATCTGAAGCTGCATATAGATTGGTCAGCAGCTTACAAACCCTTTCCTGTAGCACTAGACCATAAATCCTGCCCATTACGTAACACATGCTCAATTAGCCGCGGCGTTGTGTTTTTTCACCAAAAAAATCCAATGCCGACCAACCACATTGTGTGTTTTTTTGCGAATAAGAGACCTGGTATGAAAAGATTACCGCTGCAAAAGAAATGGAGTGAAAAGACGTAGTGGTTGGTGAGATACAGACCTTCAGCCATTACCCTTAAAGAAAATTCACCAAACAAGGGTGCCGAAGAGGTCGATTCTGATCAAATCCATCCGTATTTCTGGATATGCAGGGTAAAAGCATGGTTTATGGGGGCCAAAGTAGGGGTGTTCACACCCAGACCAAGTTGCTCCAATCTCATTTTTGACTTCACAAGCAGTTTTATGGTGCAAAACCGGTTGACAAACCTGGTCTCAGAATCTGGGATGGTGCTGTGGCTGGGGAGATACAGAGAGGGGGTGTCCAGACATGGATCGGACCCCCTCACCAAAAAACACGTGGAGCTCAAGCTGAGCAATTGAACTTATTAAATGTAAATAAAAAGTCCGTCTGCACCTGTTTTATGAGCCCCGGTGCACCAGCTGTCAGGTTCGGAAATTTGACAGGTTTGACGATATCGCCTTCCTGACGAGCCACCAACCTCGCCAGTTTTGGGGCATGTTTGGTTTTTGTTATTAAATGAATCATTGTCTTGACTTTGAGGCAGCAACTCCACACAGCTGCAGCTACAGCAGCTGTTGCAGAGGTTTGACCAGCAGGAAGGAGCACCCTGGAGCCAGCAGCAGCCCGAACAGCCTGCCACGCCCTGTCCCAGACCTGTAACAAGACATGAAGAAGGGCATCCTGCGCACAGATGGCTGCAGCTGCTTGCTGTGTGGGTGGCAAGGGGTCTGTCGCACACGCACGCACCCCAGCTGGCCTGCACTGTGCACTCCAGCACTCAAGGAGCATATGCTAGGGTCAATAAGGTTCAAATGCACGCATTTGAAGCTTGGGAACACCACTGCAGCACACCTGACACACACCCTGCGTGCTCGTCACCAAAACGCAAAATGCTTGACAGCTGACCTTGCGCTGCCCCAAACCTTGCAGGCCCTGTGTTGTAGGGCTGCTATGGGCACCTGTGAGGTCTGGAAAGGGTTTCAGGGGATGGTGTGCAAGGCCCAGGGAGCAGTGCATGGTGGTGTGCTCAAACAAGGGCATGTGGACAGCTTGGTCCCAGTCACTGAGTGGTGAAGAGTGGGAAATGGAACTTTGTCTAGTGGCAGTTTCCTAAATGTTTTTGTGCATGTGCAAATTTTCGCGATGATAGGACTATCAACACACCTTCAGCATGCTTCCACACCCTGCATGCACCTTACCCCTAAAAAATGAGCGTGTTTCCCCCAGCAGGCACCCACGCACCTGCGCGTTCCCACACACAGCCCCTTCAGAACACCGTGCTGGACCCCCATGCCGAGTTTCATGCCAGAACAACCATCCTGGAGGCACCTTATGCACTAAAAACCCATTTTCTGTGTAAACACTTGGGCAAATGAGCACCCTAAAAAGGGGGTCACTCTGAAAGTCATCCGGTTTGGTCAAGCAGCACGCCGTTGGATACCTTGTGATATAAGAATAGGTCTGCAACAAAAAGTACCAAAGAATGTTGCATGGTTGGTCAGGGATGGGTCCAAACGTGCATTTTTTGCAATTAAAAACCACAATTCTGGCAGACATTAGCCTTGAGCAGCATTGTTTCTGCCCCATATTGCTCGTGCTGCTGTATCATACTATGCTAAAAACCTGTGCTTAACTGGGAAGAGGGAAATAGCCCTCCACATCTTAAATGCCACTTTTCGTGTGAGCAAGGTGGCCAAAAATGGCAAAAAACGCACATCTCCCAGGCCAGCTTGCCCATTTGGGCGTTGTCTTCCACAAACAGCATATTTACAGAAAGGTCTCAATAGCAGGCACCTGTCAAATTCAAAATGACAAGAATTGAACTGTTTGCTGGCCAGTTATGAGGGATCGTGTGGGATGCGTCCATGATCTGACCTGATACAAGGTTGGGGGCGCTCCTGCTTACCCCCCTGGGCCGATTATCGAAATTCCAAGTATGCAGCCCTTAATATTTGCCAAATGTACACCTAATGTCAAATTTTGAACTCATTTGGTGAAAGTCACCTCGGGGGGTGAACACCCCTACAAAGAAACTTGATTTTAATAGGAAAAGTTGTCCCAGTGGGCCCATTTATTGTGATCCAAGGCCAGGAGTGCTCCGGGGTCCTCACTTTCATCCATTTTGGTGAATGTAATATATCCATGAAAAAATGGTAGGCGATGGTTAGATTTGAGCACATAACATGAGAAAGAGGGTGTCTGGCGGTGTGGGGCAGCTGAGCCCCTGTGCAAATATTTCATGCAGGCATGCAGACTGAAAGTGCTCTTGTTGCCCACCCTCCCTCTTGTCTTGTCTTTTTAAAGCCTGCTTGCACCATGCAACAGAGGCATCAAAGGGGCCTGGAAGCGCACAGGTTCACACCTTCAACCAGACCTCTTGTGTCCTCATGCAATGCTTCCGCCCTGCAGGGCACCTGGACTTGGGTGGGGGGGCATGTGGGTGACATCAACGACAAGGAGTGGCTGTGGGAGCTGGAGGATAACTTGAACAAGCTGTGTGTGAAAATGAAGGTGATGAAAAAGTTTGAAGGTGTTCCTCGCTCAGCACATGGAAACCCATGCATGGGACGTAACAACCAGTAGTGTGCCCAGGGATTATTCTCTTTGCATTCACATTTTGCAAAATATGAGAGCTTGCGATGTCCAGCGTCAAGAACATTTCTTTTTTCGTGTTTGTTTCAGATGGCAGCACAGCTATGGCCTTTGAGGATAACACACTGTGCTGGTTCCAGCTGGTTCCAGGATTGGCTCCGTACAATTTAGCTATTTGCCTTTGCCTGTAATTGTCTGTAAAGGGTTGCCACACCAATCCATTTTGCATTTGCACTCTCCATTCCCAATTACCTGGATGTACATGACCACCTGGACTCACGATATACTTTGTTTGCCTTCGACTTTTTGTGGAAACAGTGGGAGCACGTGCCATGCAAGGAAGAGGCGTACGATAAACGAGTGGAAAAGTTTGGTGCTGCCTCTAAGCGCTTGTATGCAGTTTTCAGCGCCAAGGTAGGTGTGTAGAAAACATGGCATGACACGGCAAGATGCATTGCTGGGCAAGATGGCAAATGGCATGACACGGCAAGATGACAAATGGGGCAAGATGACAAATGGCATGACACGGCAAGATGCATTGCTGGGCAAGACCTTCACCCTGTGTACCTGCTTCAAAGTTGTTTCTAAGTCACGCTATTGGCATTGGCCAGTTTTTGTGACACGTTATTTAGAATTAAACAGGTTAGCCACGGACTCCTTACATCGGTGCGGCTTTGTGTACACGTTCATGCCAAGCATGCCTTCCATTACTTCTGTTTTTTTGCTTTCCTTGGTACCCATGCAGACCTTCCAACAGGCATACGCAAAGATGAGTGCTGAGCAGAAGCAGGAGTCCAAAACAATGTTTCAGGTAATATACTTCATGCTTGCCTAAATAAGCAATCTCAGGCAAATTGTTCCCCAAGGAGCAATCTCGAATGGTTTGCTCTCAGTCCCTGCACAGGGCTTGCCCTATTATCTGTGGACAGCTCTGGGCTTTGATGGCCTCAAGAGCTTTAGATGGAACCTTACCAGGCAAAGAAAGGTATGCTTCAGCTCCAGGAATTGGCATTGGTCATGAACATTTGATTGTACCATTGATTGTGCAGGCTGCCAGGGAGTTTGCTCGGATCGCCATGGCCATTTTCAAGCTGAATTCTCGTATAGGCCGGCTCGCTTTTGCACAGCAGGTATGGTGTGGGGCCATCTTGAGTGGGCATGGACAACAATCTGGCTGAAGCTCTTGGCATCAGTGAGGATGAGAAGGTTAAAGTTGTGCTCCATCATTCTGGTGCCAGGATATTGCTGCCAGTGTATGGGCTTGTGTAGTGAGTGAAAAGGAGCCATTTTATGGTTGGTCAGGTTATAAATGCACCGGAAAATGAATATATGCCAAATCAAATTGTGCATGCATGCTGTTTTTAACTCAGAAGGACGAAATGCAGCCCATCTTCTCAAATGAGTGCATGCACACAATTGGACTGAAGCAATGTCACATGTTGGTTGTGCTCTTTTTTTCAAGTCTTCAGGAGCTCAACTGATGTAACACTGCAGCCTCTTCCGCAATCGCTTAGCAATTCCTTGCCATTCTTCTTGTAAAATAGACCAATGGAATAGGCCACCTTGTCCAGTTATAAAAAATTCTGCTTTTAGATCTCTTGATAAAGGGCTGCCCTTGTAGCTGTCAAATACTCCTCACACAAGCAAGTATTGCATGTTTGAAAGTTTCAGGGCTAGTGATGACATACCTGTCCATAAATCCTGCTACAGTGTCCTTTTGATGGCTCGTGATCAGTGACTGATGGCTCGTGATCAGTGACTGATGGCTTGTGATCAGTGACTGAACTTGCAAGAAGGGCAGGACCGTGTACCTGATATATCGCTCTCAGGATGCCTGAACATAGGTTTACCATAACTTCCAGCATCCGTGCAGACACCTTTACACACACAAGCACACAAACGTTTCTACAAAGTTGCAAAGAAAAATCAATGCCACGCAACACTTGCATATGTACAGAATCAGCAGCAGAAGCAGGAGCTGCTCTCCAGCTTGCAGCGCCAAACCAAGCGAGCAAAGTTTGAGGAACCTTTGCCGGCCAAGGACATCCCTGTTGCTGAGCTCGACATGAGCAATGAGCAGGCCTTTTTAGGCAGAGGCGAGGGTGAGAGCAACTTGAAGTGTTGTCTTGGAGGATGCTCGTCGACAAGCGCATTGAGAGTGGCTTGGGTGGCGCCGTTGGTTGTCCTTTTCTCATTGTGTCAACCCACATTGTGTCCGTTACTAATTGTGTCAACCCACCAAGGATGCAAGTTTCAGCAAATGAATAAAACCTTTCCATGCTAGGTTTGGAGAGGTTAACGGCTTACGCCGCATGCATGCACAGTGCGTGAACAATCAGAATCCTAAAGGAGAAAGTCAAGAAGTGCAAGTTTGCCTAAGTCACAGTTTGGTAATGCAAAACACCCTCCTGATGCATGTCAGACCTTTATTTCCTAGCATTAGCTCATTTTACTTGGCAAGGCATCCCTCTTCTTGATTATGTGTTTGATTTAGTGCTTCCTGCATTGCTGAACTTCCGCTTTCATTTGTGACAGTTGCGCATGCTGTGTTATGCCTTCCTATGCAAAGAGCAAGCGCTTACCGCAAGGACATTATCGTGTGCGTGTTCTCCAGCTATAAGCCTTTAAACGCTGCCTTTTTGGTCCTCCCCACATGAACCTTGTGTGCAGGTGCTGGGCTCCTTGATGTGTCCCAAAGCGGTCCTAAAGCATCCTCTAGCAAACGCAAGAGCTTCCGCGCAAACATCATGCTGGCAAGTTTATGATTTTTATGTGCCTCGCCAGTACTGCCACTGCAAGTTTGAAGTGTGCATAAGGACCTCTGCGACAGAGACTGAAGCTGCATCGTTCCTCATGGTTTTTTCTGTCTCCTCAAAGGCAGAGATGTGCTAGCATGCTGACCTTGCAAGCGATGATCCTTGCCGCTTTTAATATCAAGCTTATACTGAAATTGAAAAGCAAATGGTCCTCGTTACATCCATAGATGATCGCATGGCCTGTTGCTTCTTGAAAAGGAGATGGGCATGAAAGCTCCTATTAAATACACTGTTAACGTTGCAGGCAAACAAAGGTCTTCTGAAAGGTCATGAGACCAGACAGATTTGCAAGGCTGCACTTTCCAGGTCATTGTATTGGGGCAGGTTATCAATTCCGTCTTGTTTACTTGATTCTGCATTTAAATTGCAAGCATTATGTGCGCCATTCTGCTCTTCTAGGCCATTCTGCATGCAGACCTTGTCTATACACACACACTTGTACACACACACGCGCGCGCGCGCACACACACACACACACACACACACACACACACACACACACACACACACACACACACACACACACACACACATCACATCACATCACATCACATCACATCACACACGTACATCACATCACATCACATACACACACATCACACACGAACGCACACACTCACACAAACACACACACGCACACAAAAACACACACACGCACACATGCAGATCGCCAATGCTCCAGAATTCCAAATCCCATTGACCAAAGATGAGCTGCGCAAGGGCCAGGCTGATCCCCTTGGTGTGTGCAGTGCAGACAGCGCTGCAAAGCTGCAGCTTTGGGACCCAAGCAGGGGCATGGCAGCATCCCCTGAGGCAATACAGAGCATGGCCAGCACTGTCAAGGTATGGAAAAGGCCACAATCGTGGTTGTGCTTGTGTACCTTGACAGAGAAGGTCCTGGTTCATCTAGAAGGAAATCCAAGCGCTGATGTGTGAGTGTTTTGGTGAGTCTGCCATGCAACTTTGCTCAGGAAAGCTGCACAGGACGTCACTTCCATTCATTTGTTAAAGAATGCTCATAAAATGGCAGCAGCTGATCTAGTTGGCGTGGTTTGTGCTTGATGACTGTGTTTGCCAAAATCTCCTTCAATGCATACAACTTTGCAAACTTGATGCAAAATCGGCTTTCTAAGCTCCTATTTGGACAGCAACGTTTTTGCTATGAAGCAACCAGGACAGTGGTAGCTTGTAAAACACACTAGTTGAGGACTTATCAGAGTGGTATGATGAATAGAGCAGGATAGTCATTGTTGCGATTGTTGTGGCACACTCAAAAATATTGATGGTTGTGGAATTTAAGAGCTCCTAGGGCAAGTAGGAAGTCCGCAGTCCTGATGACCTTCATCGATGCTTTCTGTGCACCTGCGCCCCAGTTTTGACATTCACGTTGCACACCTTTTGGCACCTTGTGCAGGAACAAATTGGCCAACTCAGGGCAGAGAGCAAGGCTGTGAAAGCAGGCAAATACTCTGCCAAGGGAGGGAAGAAAGAAGCCAAAGCAAAGAAGAAAAAACAGGAGGAAGAGGAGGAGCAGGAGGAGGAGGAGGAGGAGAAGGCAGAGTCAGAAGGCGCAGAAGAAGAGGAGGCAGAAGAGGAAGAGGAAGGCCCTGAGGACAGTGCCTCAGCCTATGGTAGTGAGGTATGCAGATGCACAGGATGTGTATTCCTGAGTATGCCCTTTGGGTTTGGCCTCTGGTTATGTATGAGAAAGTGTTGGGGATGGGGGCAAATAGGAGGGAAGACAAAGAGGAGGTTTGGATGCGTGCAAATTTTCAGCCTGCATGACTGGAGGCGGTTGCCAAGAATTGTTAACAAATTAAGCCCAGTTGCCACAATTGGGCCCTCTGTGCCACAATTGGTCATGACCTGATGAGAAGTTGCGCCCTCTGTGACTGCCTGTTTGCCTGCACTGCAGGATGGTGGCCATGACGTGGGCGAGCTGGACGAGGATGAGGACTGGGAAGAAGGTGCAGAAGCAGGGGAGATGGATTTTGACGACTTTGAGGGTGGCTTGGAGTTTGAGGTGGGTGTACAATCAGTTTCAAGAGGATTCCTGCTTGCCAGCCAATAAGACGTGAGGCCAGTGTTGATGCATGCAGACTGCATTTCTCTAGGGCTCCAATGCCAAGCGCCTGCACATTGTGTTGAACTGCTATTTAACTAGGTGGGCTGATTGACCTTTCAACCTTCAAATACAAGAAAGTGACTGAGAATTTCAAATCCCAGCCTTTTTCGTACCGCTCAGGCTGCGTCCCTTACAGAAAAATGGCTGCTATTAGGTGTGGTTTGATCGTTTCCCTTGTTCTGCCTATTTGTTTTGCGTCAAATGTATTACTGAGAACACCAGGAGTGGCACCAGGAACCCTTAGACAAGAACTACCAAATGTGTAAGCCTTGTGATCTGATCCCCACGGGGACATTTTCCACCAAGCAGGAGGGACCATGCCAAGCCTGATCAGGTTTCAACCCCTGGACTTGTTGCTCCAAGACTTCTTTTGCTTTGCGGCATGACTACAAACACGCTGCATGACATTTGCAAGCAGAGGCCTTGCATGCTGAGAAAATCCAGAAGATGAAACCCGTCTTGAGTCCCGGTCACCTTTGCCACACCCCTTACGTCTGCCTGCAGGACACTTCTATTTTTGAGGATGTAATGGACATGGAGGGAGTTCTCGGAGATATGGGGGATCTTCTAGGTGATTTGGGGAGTGTAATGGATGTTATCCCTCTTTAGTGAAGCCTGTCCTGACGTACGTGGCCCAGTTGTGTGACATACAGATCTGCAGCTGGAAGGTGCAGTGAGGTACTCCGGGGGGGGCAGAGCAAAGGTGGGTCTGTGTTGGATAGGGTTCAAGGGAAATGGCAGGGAGAGAGAGAGAGAGAGAGAGAGAGAGAGAGAGAGAGAGAGAGAGAGAGAGAGAGAGAGAGAGAGAGTGTGAGAGAGAGAGGAGAGAATTTATGTGTGTGTCTTGTGTGTATGCGTGTGCGCCTTTTCGTGCTTGTGCAACCACACAGTCCTCACTCCTGCAATCATTTGAACTATTTTCCTGCCTTGTGCTTTTCCAAGTAACAGTGCCCATTTCGTTGTCCTCAGAGACAGAGGCACAAAGATAAGAACACAGGTTTGTTAACAGCTTGCGATGGGCGTTTGGCTCTTTACAAACGCTGAGGCGATGCAGAGTTGACAGCCACTTCTCCAAGTAGCAGAGCCTGCTATTGGAATCTATTTTGTTGGAATTGTTAGGGACCAACAAATGCCTGAGCTTTTGCAAATAAAATTCCTACCATTGCAAAAGTCTGCATCCGTTAATGATCATTCACATAAGTGCCTCCACTTTCTTTACCCCTGGACATATGTAGACATGAAATGCCAACTTTAGGCATTGGGGTCAATCTGTCAAATTCTCGTGCATGCCTGGGAGTAGGTCTTGAGATAAGCTATTCTATAGTGAGTGCTCTTTATAAAAGGTCTTGGTGGATAAAAAGTTGAAGTATGAAACCACCATTGGGTCCAAGGAGGTTCGTGGTCTTGCACCACCAGTAAGGCAAGTTCCTTGGATATATGAACACGTCCCTACAATGAAAGCCACTTAGGGTGATGGGGTTTGCACCTTTCCCAAGTCATGCAAGGGGGGATAAAATGCTTGCATACGCTTTCTCTTTCGCTTTTTTTGGTACTAGCAAAGGAGCAAGGAGCATCTTTACAGCTCAAAATTTTTATCTTCCCTTTGACTCTGGGTACTTACATGTCCAATTGCGCTCAATATGAAAACAGCTTCTTGGCTGGTGCGTCTTGCCTCTTTAATGCACTGTCAAGATGACTTGGACTTGTTGCTGTCCGTTACACGTGATGAAACTGTAGTGGCTGCTTTATCATGGTCTGGCCCGCTGCTTGCAACCTTTTGATAATCTTCCTTTTGACAGCGTTGCTCTAGTCCAGGGTGTTGGAGGAAATAATTGAAGTGTTTTGCTTCTGAGGTTATGAAAAAGGATGATTTGCTCTTCTTTTTTATGCTGGTGCTGAGGGCATAATTTGTAATTCGGGTCATCATCATGTCTGCACCTAACAGTCTCATAAATCTTCACCTTTTGCACTCTGATTTCTTTGAACCTTTTGATCAGCTGCAACGTGTCTGATTTCTCTGCCTCTGTTTAGGGTAAGGATTTAGTGATTCTGACAGTTCCTCTGCGGTTCTTGTAGGCGAGTGAGAAGTGTGACGCTTCCCCTTATTGCCGCTTGCAATAAGGATGCCCATTATTTCCTTCTTGGGCATCAGGCCTTCTTCTTGGTTAGCTTAGTTTTGGCTCTCGCCCTTGCCTGGTGCCAGGTTTTTGCCTGGCAGATTCAGTCAGTTTGGACCTTCAGTTCAGTCCTTGCAGTTCAGTCCTTGCCTTACGTTGCAGTTCAGTGTCTTTTGCTTTTTAAAGTTCTTCTCTAGCCTCTGCTTGCTTGTCTTCTCCTGCCGTTTGCTTCTCTTTGAGGGAGCCACGCAGGCTTGTGTTTCGTCCTTGCGGTTTTGGTCTGCCCTCCCATGTAAGGAACACGCCTCACGAGCCGGAAGAGAACATGCAGGTTCCAGATTGTTTTTTTTTCACGCTGACCTTGCATGATAACATTGGGGCCTTTATTCAACCATGATCCAATGTTCAGTTGATTGTTCTCATTTCAGCTACTTTCAAACTTGTGCAGCATGTGGCCAGCTTATTGTTGAGGGTAATTACATTAGGCTCACTCAAGGTGCAAAAATATATGCAAAGGCCTGGAATTGACTTGTTCCCTTTTAATGTCAATTGGTAAGGTAAGGTTACATTGCTGTATTTTCCTACAAGGACAGCTGAGCGGAAATGCTAAGACCCATAACCAGACCTGGCCAAAAAATGCTCAACTCACAGAACTTGGACAGGAAACAAGAGGTTACAGAATCATGTTTGTTGCGGTCTGGTGTTTGTAAAAGCACAAGGTAGGTTGCTCAAAGCTTCAAAGTTGTTGGATAAGACAAATACTTCAAACATTTGATGAACAATGTACTGAAGCGTACGGTTTGTAACCATTAATTTCAAACATGCCCACGCAATGCTTCACGTCCACTGGGATAGTAAGCTGTGTTTGGCATTCACATTTGAACTTCACGGTGTCAAGGCGACCTAAGCTGGTGGCAAAATTGTTCTCCCTTAGTCCCAGGTGTAGGTATTCGGGAGCAAATAAACATGCGGCTTTCTTGGAGAAGAGGAGAAGGAAGGGTTACATAGCTGTACCTGCCTACAAGGGAAGCTTAGCTAAAACAAAACAGTGCCTGTGGTCAAATTACATGGGTTTTACATTGGTTAACCTACAGCCCGAATATCTGGCTGATCAGTCGCTGGTGAAACATTCTCAACCAGCTATCACAAGGTTAACAAGTAAACAAGCTGTGGTCAAATTAACTTATACTTGACTTACATTTGTGCCAAGTTCTGGAGTGTAAAAGAAGTCATGGAAATGGTTACAATATGGGGGTGGCCTCGATCCATGTCCGACAAGCTGTTTGGCTGTTTTGCTTGTATAAACGATTTAAAACAACCACACTAGTGTCATGCACAAGTCTTGAAGGGATAGGTTTACATAGCTGTACCTGCCTACAAGGGCAGCTTAGCTGAAGCAAAAAGGTGTCTGTAACCAAACAAGTATTGAAGATGGAGAAGGTAACATTTACAGAAATGAATGGGCCTCCATTTAAAACGACAGGTGTTGGCTTATCATGAAATAGGAGTTCATGTAAGAAAGGATACAGTTTTGTTGTTGCTTTGGTTCAAATTTTAGATTTAGATTTACACGGGGGGGACCTTCAGCCAGACTGTTCGGCTGATCGGCCTGTGACTGGTCCTCGCCAGCCAACATAATGTCCATAAGCTCAGGAACAAACAAAAAAAGCTTGTTGTTGTGTTTCAAGAGGTTTTAGATTTAGATTTACACAGGGGGACCTTCAGCCAGACTGTTCGGCTGATCGGCCTGTGACTGGTCCTTGCCAGCCAACATAATGTCCATAAGCTCAGAAGCAAACGAAGAAAGCTTGTTGTTGTGTTGCAAGAGGAAATCAGAAACATCCTGGACACTGACTTGTTGTAAAAAAGGGTGCTCCATTGAAAAATCACCAGAGAAACAGTTGAACAGGTAAGCGTACTTTCTTCTCGAAGCACAAACATCTGCGTCTCTGCAAGCTTTGGTTCAAGAAAGTGAAGATATTAAAGGAATGTCCACAGTGAATGGAAGAAGGGTAAATGGTCACAATGGGGGTTAACCTTGAGCCAGGTTGTTTGGGTGATCGGCTTGTGACTGGTCTCGGCCAGCCAGAGATGAATCCATAAGCTTAGACACAAAACATAAAAGCTTTGTGTTTCGCTGATGAAGGAAATGAGAAACAGCCTGAGAACTCACTTGTTGCAGTAAAAAAGTTAGTGTCTTAGAGGAATGCTGGAGGTAAGATCAGGAAAAATCTGCGTAGGCAGAGGAAACTCTCCCTGCATCAATTAAGGAAAGGAGACGCATTGGCTCAGAAGAGCCGTGAGTCCCCTTTATCACAAAGCTGTGAAGTAAAAAATGCTAATGGGAATCTGGAGGGTTACTGGAAGCACCCGGCTCCATAACCTGGCTGTGAGAAGTACTTTTGTTTTCAATAGCACGCCTGTGGTAACAGTGGCATCAAGCTTGTTGGTGTACATAACAGAATGGGCATGCAGTTTGCGAGCAAGTTTATTGGCACGTTGGTGCCCAAGCCCCAGTTGTTTAAACTGGTTAAGGGTGTGCTAAGTGTAGCAGGTCCCACCAACACCCAAAAGGATGGTGTGGAGAGTCACATCTTTTGCATTAATGAGTTTGCAGAGGTCTGCATGCTGCCGCTGTGCCGCCTCCAGCTGTTGTCCAGGCCTCGTGTCTTCACCGTACTTGATTTTAATCAAGTGCACATGCCGCTGTTTTACATTCAGTTGGTGGGGTTGCCTCACGCGGTTGGCTGTTGTGGCCCTCAGTGTGGGGTTGTGCCTGCTACGTAACGCATGAGTTGAGCATGAGGAAGAAGGAGAAGGGTTACAAGGGTTGCAAGGGAAAAAGGCCTTAGTCAAGACGTTTGACTGCTAGCCTGTTCATAGGTACACATGAGGTCATGAAGAAAAAAAGGAAGTTTGTTGTTATCCTGGTTTAGAAAAATATTGATATCCTGGGAATTCACATGGTGAATGGTGCCTAGACAGGGCATCCTGTGGGAGACGTGGAGGTGTAGGAAAGAGAAGTTGTGCTCAAAAAGTGAGGCATAATTTTGACGGAGAGAGCAGACCTGGGGGTTGGAGCATCTGAACAACACGTGAAGGAGAAGGAGAAAAAGAACCGGTTCTGGCTTGATAGGGAGTAAGAAAGAAAAGGAAAAATCTACGCAGGCCTGAGGCCGCGTGGATTAAGGGAAGGTTCCCTAACCAGCAGGCTAGCAGGGGCCTCACCAAAGGGCCTTCAAACCTACACTAGACACAGCTAGCATAGGTGAGAGCCAGAAGCAGAGCTAATGGGGATCAGGAGGGTTGTCCGCCATGCTCCTGGACGTCCAGACTCTCCTTCTCCCATTCTCCACCGCCGCGCGCCCAGCAAACTCCCCCCCAGAAGCATCTTGAAATTGAAGAGCATGCCTGCCAGTGGTGTCAATAATGGTTGACAGTTTTGGATAGCATGGTAACTAAGCTTGAATGCTAGTGATTTAGCTTTTCGTTTGGTTAGGCCCGGATTGACAAGAGGTTTAATCGTGTACTCATTGTAAATGGTGCCAGCCACAACAACTAAGATGATGCGCAGAGTCATTTTGTTATTCCTGTTTGGATTTCTTGAGCTGCGGGATTTGAGTCTGGTTATAGAAAGAAAAGAAAAGAAAAGTCTATGCAGGCCAAAGGCCGCGTGCATTAAGGGAAGGTCCCCTAACTGGAAAGCTAGAGGCCTCACCAGAAGGCCCTCTAAACCTACACTAGACACAGCTAGCCTAGGAGAGAGCCAGAAACAGATCTAATGGGTATCTGGAGGGTTGCTCGCCATGCTCCTGGACGCCCGGACTCTTTTTCTCCCGTCCTCTGCCGCCGCGCGCCCAGCAGAACCCCCCCAGAAGCCCCCGTGAAAACAAAGAGCGTGTCTAGAGTTAATGGTAGTGGTCAATCTTTGAATGGCATGGTCCCTAAGCTTGGATGCTAGTGATTTAGCTTTTTGTTTGGTAAGGCCCAGATTCATAAGAGGTGTGATTGTATACTCATTGTAAATGGCAGCCACCCCAAATAAAATGATGTGCAGAGCCACTTTGTTATTCCTGTTTGGATTCCTTGAGCTGTGGGTTTTAAGTCTAGTTATGGTGTGAGAATGTTGAGTTGCTGCACGTTCAAGAGTGATGAAAGGATTTGTGTCAGGGCAGAATTTCAGTTCAACAAGGTGAATGCCCTGTCTTGAGGAGAGATCTTGGAAGGATCAAAGTGAGCTCGTCTGCCTGGGATAGAGCTCACAAAGATAGCATCAGGGCGGCTTTGTTGCCGGGCAGAGGAGCCAGTACCATTAGGGAAAAAACAGTCTGGAATAGCTCGTGAGATGATTTCAGGGGACTTGTATGCCCTGATCCAGGAGTCTCTCATCACGGCAGGCATCCATACCAAAAAGGGATGAGCCAAACTTGCCTTTACTAAGGGCTTCTACACAGAAGCTAAGGCCCACATGGTACCTGTTGGTGCGCATACCCACTCATGATTGGATGAGCTTCTAGTATTGCTTTTAGATTGGACTGGTTTGGTTATAGGCACGCTTTGCTTCAGCTAAGCTGCCCCCGCAGGCAGGTACAGCTGTGTAATCCTTTCCTTTCTTTTCCTGTCATGTGTGGGGGATGGGATAAGTCTGGGGCCTGACGGACTCTGCGGTTTCTGACAGGGTGTCTGGAGTCTTGTGACAACTGTTTATAGCATGCTCAAGCAATGTAACGCACCTGATGTCTCATGCTTACATGTGCACACGTCAGGCTGCCTGGGTGGTTGCTCTTTTGAAAATTTGCAGTGCATGCGCATACATGACCAGTGGCGCCGAGATTTAAAGCACAGGACATATGATGAACTTAATTGACACACCATTTTCGGAGTAATGCTGTTCTTTACTTCTCTGAACATCATGTGGGGACACGGAAGTGTATTTTCTGAAGTCTCACATCTTGCATTGTGATACAATTTTTCATGACGAGTGACAATGTGTGAATCCTTTAGCATTTGGCACTTCTGAACTTAAAGACTTGTTTCCTTCTCCAGTTGACACATTTGTTCAACAATTTGGCTTGGTTTGGTTACAGGCACCTTTTTGCTTCAGCTAAGCTGCCCTTGTAGTCAGGTATAGCTATGTAACCCTATCCTACCCTATCCTTTTTTGTGCTGAGCAACAAACTAGACGTATCTCCCTCTTGTGGGCTCCCAGGTAAGCGGGTGGTGGCAGACATTTTTGTGAGAAGTGATACATTTTGTTAGATTTTGCAACAAGATATAGCCGGGGTGATTTGCACATCTTCTTTTCCGGCCTAGCTGCGTGCCTCAGCAAGTATAAGTCCTTCAAACTTTTTTGTCTTTCTCTTCTCCTGACAATCATGCTGCAGAACAGTAAAAAAACTTGATAATAATACTCAATAACATCATCCTAGTATCTGCAATGGAAACCACGGCATGCTATTTGATCTCTAATCAAATGGCATCTGTTGAGCCTTTAGGCGTATGTACCTGTTTTGATGCCATAACGCTCAAACAAAATTGAAGGTGTACAAGCCTAAGTCATGACAAAACTTGCTTGGCAGACCAGGTTGCGCACACAGATGTGGGCGTCTGTTTACTGATCCTATCAAGCCCAAACCATACAGGCGTGCTGGTTCAAAGCACGCACATGTCAAGGTGTACGTGCGCATGCTCCAGGATCCAGCCCTCACAGCATCGTCTCAGTGTGAGTCGTGGTCCCCTTTGTAGCCCAGGCCCTGAGGCACCCCTCAAGAGATGTTGATGACAGAGAAGTTGGCTGTGGCCTCCCAAGACCCACCAGGCTGTACTTGTGCAGGGGTGCCAAACTTGGCGTTTTCCACGCATGCAAAGCGCTGCAGGGTGTACAAAAGGTGGGCACATGCAGGTTCAGATTGAGCAAGGTATCGAGCACACAGCCTGCCAGCCTATGGCTGGCACTCAAAAGATGGCAAGCTCCAAAGTGCCGCTGACGGCACGGTTGGATAACATTGCCCAGCAGCAGAAGCAGCACCTCATCAAGAGAGACAAATTTTCATGCAAGTCTGGCCCTCAGCCTGGCCAGCAGAAGCCAGGGCAAGCACAGCAGGGTCGCAGCCACGCTCCCTGTGTGCTCCAGCTCCCGCAGCCCCCCTCCCCTGGGTGCTCCCCCTCACTCAATCCTTCAGCCACCTCTCCAGCCAGCTGCTTGGACATACCTCGATGGTTAGGAAGAAGCGTGTGCAATGTAGGACGCAAAGGCACGCTCCACACTCGTATGCTCTTGTCAGGTACGCTAACTAAATGTGTTTACTGTCAATTTAGACTATCCAGCCCTACTACCCGCCCTCGGATGACTCCCAAGCAGTTATTTGATTGGTCAGAGTATGACCCAGATGCATAACAAACTAGGTTTGGCCTTGAATTGATACACTTTTTATTGTCATTCTTCCTACATCTTTCGCGCAAGGCGTAAAATCGTGGAAGCTGCATCTTGCGCGCCACTTACTGACCCATTTCCCACTGCAAGTGAAGCGTGCATTACCCCTGGCCATGCTTCCTAACAAACACGTGGAATTGCCAGCTGAAATCACTCTGCAAGGTCCGTCGGGGCTTGCTGCATAGGAATGAGGCCCCCTGCTCACATTCTGTGCCGAGGCACAAATTCTGCCCTGAGGCACACCGCACACATATGCCTACGCAGCAATGCAGCCTTCCCTGCTGCATTCACCCCTGTGCCAGCAGCAGCATTCCTGGTTGAGCTAGCTGTAATCCTTCGTGGCTTCAAGAACCACCCCTCCCCAATCAGTGCCTGTCATGCGTCTGGGCACTGAGGGGGCCCCACCAATGGACCAACACACCCAGATGTAGATGTGCCTTTCAGTCCAGTCCATCTCTGTTCTCTGTGCCTGCTTCAACACACACACACACAGCACTCCCTTCACCCCCTCACCTCGTAGCACTCCTTCATGGTATGGTGTGGGTTCCACACCACAGCGTCCTCCCAGCCGGTGGCATCGATGGCCACCGCTGCGCCGGTGCCCACATCCAGCTCCAGGTGCTCAGGCGCCCCCAGGAACACGGAATCCACCAGGGACTCTCCAAAGCCAAAAGTGTCACGCTCCTCGACCTTCTTCTCGGGGTTCTGGGGGTCCTTGCTCTTGTCCAAGTACGTCAACCCTGTGTGAGGGTGCGGATGCAAAGTGGCCCTCTGTGCCCATCCAAACACCACCAAAGCGGCATTGCTGCCAATTCACACCTCCCATGAACCCGCACCAACACACACCACCAAGAAATGTACCGACTCACGTATTCCGTGACCCTGCGCTATTCCACACCTATACCACAATGATGATAATAGCATGTCAGTACCATTGGCAGGCCAAAGTCGGTCGCAGGCTACAGGTTTAAACACTAGACTCCCTATAGGATGCCCACATAAGCAAAAGCCCCTTGCAATCCCACTCATTACATTCGCCCTGGCACACATTGCTCTTCAGATGAAACGAGGTACGCGGAATCCATTGCGAAAGAGTGTAAAAAAAGGGTACTCTCTTTCCCAATTACTGTACCAGAAATAGAACATGTAATAAGTTGAGCCAGCTGCTCTGTACATTGGAACATTGGAGAGTAGGCTTCGGGTTGCCTTACTTTTGTGGGCTCCATGACTTGGAGCAAGCGCACAGCGCGGAGTGGAGCACCTTTCTGAAATTTGCTTTGCTTTTGACAACCGTTTGCCTTTGAGAGAGCATATGCGCACCAGAAGCTGCCGCAAGTTTGCTCTTCAGTGCATGCGGTACACACACCACCCTGATGAGGCCAGCCTGTCAAGGTGCGGTGAGTTTTGGCAGAATCCAGAGCTCTCTAAAGTTGACACCAATGCTGACGGACATGTTGAAGAAGTATGCCCAAGCTGTGCGCACCTGACTCTGTGAATGGGCAGCCACCTACACAGCTACTGGTGCCTGCTCTGTCACCCAACCACTCTGGTGCTACAGTGTGCATAGTGCTCTCATGAGACAAGGATTGCTTGGTTGAGCTGCACACACCACTCAGGTGCCTGCTCTGACACCTACACAGGCGCTGGTGCTCAAGCTACCCCTGAGACACACACACACACACACACACACACACACCTTTCAGGCCCCTGACCTTGGCCACATTGATGTCCAGCACCTCAAAGTAGGAGTGCAGGGCAGCAGTGAACTCAAACGGCTTATCGTCGGTGTTGATGATGCGCAGGTGGGTGCGGAGCTGCTCGCCGTGCAAGGTCACGCTGCGCGCCGTGTGTGTGTGTGTGTGTGTGTGTGTGTGTGTGTGTGTATGACATTGGTCACACACATCCCTGCAACAGAAAGGCAATACAGCCCTTGCATTCAGGCACCGTGCTCTTTAAATCTGTCCAGTCACACATGCTTGGATTTTTCAAGCAGCGCTTGCCAGTGGCGAACAGGCCTTGACAGGGACTAGTGCCGCAAGCATCGTGCGGGTGTGCGAAGAGCGAATCTTTGCTCTGACCATTTGCAGCAGAAGCTGGACGCCCAGCAAGGCCTAAACTATCACCCCCTCCACCAATCCCTTGCTTGCTCTGCCTGGGCCCACTCCCTCATAGCATGCAGAGCATAAGTTGAAGCTCAAGCAGCACCGATGCTGTTTCCCTTACCAACACACCTGTATACGGCCTTGAACTTGTAGGGCCACATGGCCAGCGTGTAGTCGTTCTCCGTGAGCATCAGCTCCACCTGGACACAACACGAGGAGCAGCAAGGAACGCTTTGCGACATCGTCCTGAAAAGGAGTCGCCAACTTGCTGCTTTGCTGCAAGCTAGGAAGCCCAGACTGTAGGGGCATGCGGTTATGAGGTTCAACCCGGCGGACTGTGTCTGCCTTCAGTTCTGCGGACCAGTAACCTCATCTTCCCAGACACATGCGTCATATTTGAGAAGATGGCTCAAGAGCGGTCAGTTAGGTGCGTACAACAGCTGCCGATTGTTTGACTCACCGAGGGCTCTGGATCATCGGGGTTTGGGTTGGCGCTGGTGGAGGCGACAGCCCAGTCCAGGTTCCGTGCAAAGCCATGCTGCTGCATGGGGCCAGGCCCAAACTGCAAAAATGTAAGACACAACAAAACTGCAGTGAGTGCACACGCAGGGCATGGGCCTGCACTGAGGGACCAGAAATGAAGTGGTGCTGTCCTGGCTGTACTATAAGCCCATGCACAGTGGCAAGAATAATACATACATTTATGTAAAACCAAGACTCAGGATTTAAGCACGGGTGGAAGTGCACTTCCACAAATGTTGAGGGAGCAAGGAACATGCCCCAAAATGAGTTGCTACAGCTCAGACAGCAGGTACTCCTTTAAACGCCGACGCTCGATGATCGTCCTCAACACAATGCATATGCCATGTCTGGTGTAGGCAAGCACACTCGAGTTCCGCTGCAATGCCTCAGCTTTGTGAAGAACTGCTGTGACCCCTAAGAATACCAAGAGCTCCTTTACTCAGAGTATCGGCAATGCCTGCAGGGGCATTGTTTTTTCAAAGCCAACGTCTGCAGCAATGCCTGTGGATTGCTCCTCGATGCCCTGGGCTGTGCCCACAGCCACACTTACAACAAAAGTCATTTTTTCGTGACTCCATCAGCTGCAGCATGAGTGAGCCGTGATTTTTTTGCCGATGTAAAGGTACCGATGACAACTGAATCTCTTATTTGGTGTCGCATCGGCACAAAGCTGTCGCTAAAGAAGATTGCCACACGTGCACATACAGGACAGAGGATGAAGCCAATGTATACGTTTTCATCACAAGCAGAAACCCTTGCCAGTCCTCCCTGAAGGATTTACTTATACGATGGGCCCTTATGGGAGGAACTGTGCGCAGCAAGCAAGGCAGGCACACTAGGCCCATGGTAGGGCTCACCTGGGGGAAGCAGTGGGGCAGACCACCGGAAATGGGCTTGCTCTTGTTGAACACAGCATCGGGGCGCACGTACAGGACTTCGTCCCCGCTCCTCTGCAGCACAAGAGGACAGCACACACTGAGCATACAGAGCACTTGAACCTTGTGCTCCTGTCTTTTACATCATTCATGATGTTGTGGGTGAGACATTCAGGGACGCAACAGGATGAGAGGACAGTGCATGCACGCTGCATGCAGGTTCCAGTCCTGCTGCCAGAGAGTGCACTTGCATTTTCAGAGTTCTGGGACACATTAAGATTGTCATGTCAGAAAAAAGTAACGGAGGCGCACACAAGTTCACCCAGCGCATGACAGTGTGCATCGACAAGAGTATTCAAGATTAGAAGTCGCTTCAAGAGAGAGTCAAGGGAGCCTCAGCAACCTGCTAAGCACTGCTGAGCTGGTGCTCAGCAAAATGGCGGCCATTGTTATCTTCAAAGCTTTTTTTTAAGTCGCTCTATGAGGTTGTCAGGACTTTGACTTCAATTTAACATACAATTTTATCGTCAATTTCCGAATTCCAATTCCATTTGTAAGCAGTGAGCCCACCGGCTGGAATGTTTGCCTCGCACCCTAAAGAAGCCTCACCTGCTTCCATGAAGTCACACAAGCACCAAAGAGATAAACCTGCAGCAGCAAGGAGCAAGAGGCTTCAGCTTTACTGATTGAAAAAGAAAAACTACGGAAGGGTACTGGAAGCACCCGGCTTTGGAACCTGGTGGGTAAATGAGGAGTTAAAACACCAGTATAAATTGATGTGCTGCTCTCTAGCATCAACTAAACTCTCTGCTGCCCTGCCAGCTTGCGCGAGCGCGCTCGCGCACACACACACACACACACACACACACACACACACACACACACACACACACACACACACACACGCACGCACACGCGCGCCCACCTACACACCCGCACACAAATGCGCGTGCACACCTGCACATTTTTAAGCACACAAGAGCACGCGTGCACGCACGCACACACACACACACACACACACACACACACACACACACACACACACACACACACACACACACACACACACGCACACACGCACACACGCACACACGCACGCACACGCGCACACACACACACACACACACACACACACACACACACACACACACTTCTAGAGCAAACTATTCACTTCGCACACCTCAGCAGTTGCGCCACAGTTGTGCTTCAACTGGATCTTGGGCAGGCCTTCATTGCCAGGCAGAAACTGCACAGAATCCTTGATGCCTGCAATTGGGCTAGGGAGGGCAGGGTTCAACTCAACCCGGGCAGAGGTGCTGATATGCAGAGGGAGCAAGAGTGAAGATGCACTCACAGAACTTTTCAGCCAGTTCCCCAACAGTGGGCCCCACTTGCTGCTGCGCGTTGG
Source organism: Dunaliella primolecta (assembly GCA_914767535.2). Lineage (NCBI taxonomy): Eukaryota > Viridiplantae > Chlorophyta > Chlorophyceae > Chlamydomonadales > Dunaliellaceae > Dunaliella > Dunaliella primolecta. The sequence goes on along the minus strand of OU611756.1, from coordinate 12,906,039 downwards.
TACGAATGGCACGCCTTGAGCAAGCCTGGCGCATCGCGGGCCTGCCAACCCTGCACGAGAAATCCCGGAGGCCGATCAAAACCCGGCAGGTCGTCAGATAAGGAGTTTGCTCTCAACGTAACTTGCGATCGAAGGCCACAGTCATCCCCACACAGACTGGAAGAACGTACACAGAATGTGCAGGAATGCTGGGTCGAGCACACCCTTACCTCGCGCATCGCGATGTTGCTGCGGAGACGGGCACTCGCATGTTGCTGGCTTGAAGCATTGTGTCCTTATCTGAAGATTCAAACAATAAATTCTACTGGCGTTTTACATCGCTGTTCTCTTGGAGCGACTCATCGCTTTCTGTTACCACGTCAGTGACCTCTTTTTCTGCAGACGCCAACAGCATTTTAAACACACAAAATGGCAACACACTTCTTTTACGTGATTTTGATATGTGAACAAACACACACAAGCTGAAAAGCCTGCCAAAGTTCAACCAAGGTGGTGCCCAGAAGAATGTTAGGCTCAACGTGGTGTTCAACAGTTAGTTCCTGTTTACAGGAAAGGTATCTGTAATCAGTACCTTCAAAGCTGGTAACCAGCATTGAAAAGAAAGAGCAATAGCATTCCATTGATGGAAGTCCCATGTTCTGTCAATCCATGTTCAAACATGATGGGTCAAAGGACAGTCCACGCCCGCAGGCGCATAGCTGACAACCCGCCAGACCTTTGCTGGTTGTTTCCTGTTGGCTCCTAGGGCTGAGTTTATTAACTCTGTGCCTGTTAGCCTATTTGGTGAGGCCCTAGCTAGCTTACTAGTTAGGGAACCTTTTCTGGCACGCAGACGGACCTGGCTTGGTATGGTTTTTTCTTTTCTTTAAAGTGCAGGTCCCAGCGAAACTTTTTCACGAATCTTCTGGTCAGCCAAGGAGGAAAAATGAGGTCATGGTACAGATACATCCACTGTTCCTGCACTTCCCCCTAACTCACCAACCTTCCTAACCTTCAAAATACCTCAAACCTCACATGCATTCAAGTCACAGTCTTGGATACGCCAATTCCAAAACAGAGTTCGAGCTTGCTACCATACGTAGATAAGAAAATCAGCCATTCCTTTCAGTAAAACATGCCCTGTATATCCTCACCTATGAAGCGCACCATCCTACAATACCGCACAGGCACCCTCTATCGTGTGGTCCGCTTCAAAGGCTCCATTAACCTCTTATGCCCTCTCCCAGGCTGTCATCGATGAGACAGTGCGCTCAGAAAAGGAAAAGAAAGCCTACGCCAGCCAAAAGGCCGCGTGCATTAAGGAAAGAGACCCTTACTAGCAAACTAGCAAGGGTCTTACTAAGGGGCTCTCATTGGCTCAGAAGAGCCGTGAGTTTCCTCCACCACGAAGCAACAAAACAGGAAGTGTTCATGGGAATCTGGAGGGTTACTGGAAGCATTGGGCTCTGGAACCTGGCCGTGAAAAGTAATATTGTTTTTAAGAGCACGCCTAGCGGTAACAAGCTTGTTGGCATACATTACAGAATGAAAATGAAGTTTGCGAGCAATTTAATGGCACGTTGGTGGTTAAGTCCCAGTTGTTTAAACTGGTTAAGGGTATGCTCGGTGTATGAGGTCCCACCGACACCCAGAAGGATGGTATGTAACGTGACAGCTTTTCCATTTATATTCTTGTATAAATCTGCATGCTGCCGCTGTGCCTTTTCCAAGGAAAGAAAAGAAAAGAAAAAGAAAAGACTACGCAAGCCAGGTCCAGCTGCGTTAACTAAAAAAAGGTCCCCTAACTAGCAAGCTAGCTAGGGCCTCACCAACTTTTCCAACTCTTGCCCAGGCCTAGTATCTTCACAAATGTTAATCTCTATTAAGTGTACATGCCGCTGGTTTGCACTCAGTTGATGGGGTTGTCTAATGCAGGTAGTTGTGTTGAACCTTGTGGGGTGCTGTGTCTGCTGCTGAACACATGGCCATTGAATGCAGCTGGAAAGTGGTCGATGTCCAATGTTATGTGTGCAGCCTTGCACACTTAACCATTCGAGCTGACCGCATTTGAATACATGAGTACGGCTTTTCAGGCACTTGGGGCTCCCATGTTCCAAAAAGCTGGTTGAAAAGTACAAAATCAACTGCACTCCAACCAGCCATTTGATTAAACCAAGATCAACAAATTTTCTGGTTGATCCTGGTTGATTCAACCATTTTATTTGATTCAAGAGGCAATTAATCATACCTGGTTGTTCAGCATGGTTGAACAGCCCAAACTTCCCAACCGTTTAGCTGTGATATTGCACACTATTCTTCTGGGTGCTGGTGGGACTTGCTACAATGAACATATTAAAGACCAACCACAAAATTTCGACCTAGATTATCAACAAGCTAGCAAGCTTGCACGTAAAATCCATGCAAATTCTGTAAAGTATGCTTACAAAAATGTAACCACTAGGCGCGCTATCGTAAACAGGAATACTCCTCACAGCCAGGTTCTGGAGCCGGGTGCTTCTAGCAACCCTCCAGATCCCCACGAGCCCTTTCTGTTCCTTACCTTGTGGCGGGCAAGACTTACAGCTCTTTTGAGCCAATGTGTCTTCTTTTCTTTAATTGATGTCACTTGATATCCCTACGCTGGGAAGTTTCCTCTGCCTAAGTAGTTTTCTTTCGCACACTCCCTGCATCCATTTAGGAAAAGGAGACACATTGGCTCAAAGAGAATTGAAATTAAGTACCGTGAGGACACGAGGCCTGGACAACAGTTGGAGGCGGCACAGCGGCAGCATGCAGACCTCTGCAAAATCATTAGTGCAAAAGTCGTAACTTTTCATACCATTCTCTTGGGCGTTGGTGGAACGTGTTACACAGAACATACACTCAAGCAGTTTAAAAACTGGTACTTGACCACCAACGTGCCGTTAAACTCGCAAACAGACTTCATGCCCATTCTGTAAAGTATGCCTACAAGCTTGTTACCACTAGGCGTGCTATTTATAACTGTAATACTTCTCACAGCCATGTTTTGGGGCCGGGTGCCTCCACTAACCCTCCAGATCTCCATCAGTATTTTTTTCCATCTTGATCGTGGAGGGGACGCACTGCTCTTCAGAGCCAATGTGTCTCCTTTTCCTTAATTGCTCTAGGGAAAGTTTCCTCCGCCTACATAAATTTTCCTTTTTCTGTTTCTTTTTTTTGGCTCAAAGAGCCATGAGTCTACCTCACCAAAGGATAAGAGAAAAGCTAACGTAGTTCTGGTGGGTTTCTTGCAGCATGGTTCTGATGAGTGTTTTTCACAATGATATTCTGATGAGTGTTTTTCACAGCTTTTTCACATGGCCGATCTACCGAACACTCTGGCTGAAGGTCCCCTATTTAAATCTTGTAAATCTTGTATCTTGATGAGTGTTTTTGTTTCCAACGGCACGTCTGGTTGAGGTAAGTGTGTGCGCACATTGCACAGAATGAGCATGGAGCTTTCGTGCAACCTTTCGTGCTGGCTTGGTGACATGCACCTTTTTTTGCTTCAGCTAAGCTGCCCTTGCAGGCAGGTACAGCTATGTGACTTTTTTTTCCTTTCCTTTTCTTTTGCGCACGCTTGTTAGACCTTTACAGGTCAGCGGTGATGTGCAGGATGAACAGCATTTTCTTTTCAAGTGTACTCATGAGTAGTGATCACCCCAGGTCTGTTCTCTCCGGAATAAATTTGCTTCCCTATTCTCTGGCCCTCTCCTCTTCCTATCTCACCCTTCCTCTCAGGCTCCTTGGCTCCTTACTGTCTGCCATTCACCATGTGAAGTCTTTACATATGTTTTCCTTCATGAATCAAAACAACAACAAGCTTTATCCTTTTTTACATGAACTTCCGAGGAGTCTTCTCTTTTATGAACAGGCTAGCAGCCAGTCGTTTTGGCTGGAGGCTTTCTTTTTCCCTGTAATCTGTAACCTTACAGGTCAGCCACCTCTCAATCTTGGTTGGCTCCCAAAGGAAAGAGGGGGGCCCATGCTGGGATGTTGGAGGGGGTATGCATAGGGCTTAGGGGTGATTATTGAGCTTGCTGGGCGGGGCCTGCCTGACAGTCGTGTCGTAGGTCCCATGGCGGAAGCCAACCTGCTGGAGTAGACATCTGTGCTTGCTCTTCTTCTTGGCCTGTGTGGTGGGGCCCTGCCTTTCAGGACAGGTGACTTTCCTTAAGGCACGCGGGCAGACTTCAAGTGCAACAAGTACAAGTTGCATAGAAAGAAAACTACGCATAACACAGTCTTTCTTTCTTTCTTTCTTTCTTTCTTTTGGGTGAACAGCAGCAGCACCAGCAGTACCAACAGTACCACCAAGCGCCGGAGCAGTTCCAGCCACTCGAACAAAGCGGAAAGAAACAGCTCAGACCCCTTCTCCAGCACGTCCAGTTATGACAGCAGCTCCAGCAATAGTAACCCCTTGTTGTAAACGTCTGACGTTCAAGCATCAACACCATCCTCCCCCAGCAGCAGGAACAGCAGCACCAGGGCAAAATATGGAGAAGCTGTGAGGAAAGGACAAGCAGCAAGCGCAGACTAAGACAGCCAAGCTCGAGCGTGCATGACAGTAGGTATGGAATTTCTGGGGGATACATCGGGCCTCCAAATTATGGGAATGGGCCTCCAGTCTTCTGAGTTCCGCTTGGGAGTTATGTAGGGATCCTGTAGTTGACATCAATTTAGCTAGTGTGCCTATGTAAGTAAGTAAGTCTACGCTGGACGTAACCAGCGTGCATTAAGGAAAGATCCCACAGTCAGCACTGTCACTGACCATGAGTCTCACCAGTATCTAAACTAAGAAAAAACTAATGGACTAGTGCGGATCCGGAGGGTTGTCGGCCATCCGTCCAGGCACGCGCCTCACTCTCCTGTAACCAGCCCGTCCGGTAGCCGCCGACTCCGGTGCTGTGTTGTCAGAGTTGATGAAACGGATGGCGTGTTTGGTGCTGTCAATTTTTGTTAGGGATTTAACAGCATGGAAGTGGAGTTTGGTAGCAGTTTTTTAACCTTTTCTTTGGTTAAACCTAAGTTGCAGAGAGATGCAATTGTGTAGGGATTGTATGTAGTTCCAGCTACTCCAATAAGAATAGTGTGTAGAGTGACTCTGTTATTACGGTGTGAGCCTCTAAGTGTTCTTGTACGTAAGTTCTCAATGGTGTGTTTATGTTGACTTTGTGCGGTAAAGAGTGTTTGTTCAGGGTTAGTATCTGAGCAGAATCTCAATTCTTTAAGGCGGATGTCCCTGTCTCTGGGATTCATATTTTTTGGATGGTGGGAGGAATCTCTACCTTCCAGGGGTAGGACAATGATGCCGTCAGGGCGACTGAGGTGTGTAATTGGCGGTTGTCGAGATGGGAAAATCCAATTTGGAATATTTCTGTGGATGTTGTCCGGAATTTCCATATCTAATGAGCGTTGTCTCTCTGCATTACATGCATCAAATCAGACAATGAATCAGACAAAATCACCTTTGCTCAGTGCTTCACCACAGATGCTGAGAGCTTGATGATGTCGATTTATATTCATTCTGTTGATTTGTGGGTGGGCGCATCTGAGAAGAGTATGGGAAATGTTATCAGGAGCACCACAAAGAGGGCAGAGAGCAGGTCCAGAATGGTTATTGAATCGTGCGGTATGCCTGCTGTTGTAGAGTGTGCCTGTTCTATATTTCATAATATTTGTCTGTTCTTTAAGGGTGACAGCTTTGATATGCTAGAAAACATTGCTAATTCTGGAGTTGACTTTGGGTTGGTGATGGTTTTGTTTCTGTAAGTTTTGCCAAGATTTGTACAATAGTAAGTGTTGACATCCGCTTGCCCCAGTTTGTGCTTGCCATGCATGACTTCTTTTAATTTGTCCTGGAGGTTTGGAAGGGCCCTTAATTCCGTGTGAGAGCCAGATGTGGGAGTAGGTTTGGCAAGCCAATACAGATGGAAGAAGGGATTTTCTGCTTGGTTAAGCGTAATATCAACTTCGTCAGGTGACGTTGCTGCCTGAAAAGCAAGTGCATCAGCACCTTCATTGCCAAGGATGCCACAGTGTGATTTGACTTTGTAAAAATGTACAGGAGCTTCCGACAAATTGATATGATTTATGATGTCGAGCAGGATTTGTGCATGTAAGTGAGTGATCATGCTCATGGGTTTGAGGATCTGGTTTCTGATCTGGTTTATTGCTGAAGAGCTGTCAGTTGCAATGGAAGTGTGTCCTTGCTGAAGGGCGACCAGGATTGCAGCTAGCTCTGCTCTGTTAATTGTGTAAGTTGGGCCATACCCCCTTGGATTTATTTTGCAAGTGAGAGCTTGGCCACAATTAATACTTTTGGGGATGAAGAAAGAAGCTCCTGCTTGCTGTGTTTCCCTATTTGCAGAAGTGATGATACTGCCATCTGTGTATGTCAAGTGTCGCCAGTCAGGTATTTTGGGTCGCAGCGGCTTCATGTACGAGTTCATGTTGATTGTTTTTTATTTTTTGTTGAACACAGACTTCAAAAATATCAAGTGTGTCCTGATGCAGAAGTGCAAATCTCTTTCTCCAATTACTATGTGTTTCAAAGGGGAGGGAGGTGTTATGTTTGTGTGCAAGCTGTTGGCTGCTCCTTTGACACCAAATGCCTGGAGTTGTATTTTTCAAGCACTCAAACCAGCTTGGATTGTTTTGGAAGAGTTGCTCTTTTGCTTCATTGTTCCAAACGGCAATGAGTTGCATGTGTTTCTTATCTATTTTTCTGGTGGAGTTAGGGGAAGATAGATTTGAGGTGGTTGAAAGGTTAGGCTTTCTGCGGGAAATTTTGCAAGGACGGGAAATTTTGCAAGGACGTGGCGTGGTCAGGATAGCTTGACAGCCAGCGCATGTAGCCTTTTTTTGTCTGACCTATTTGACTAGGGAGGAGCATGAAAGCTGCAGTCGGGATATCTGTGGTTTTGACAGAGGACAGGGCATGCAGGATCAGATGGTCGATAAATTTGTCGTCATGGGCAGGATGACAAAAGGACAAACCTGTGAATTTGGTACCAAACACGTCAGTATTGGCTCCAAATACCCTGTCACGAGCATGAGGGCTCCAGTATGCTTTGAAGTGAGTATCATAGTCAAGAGGGCTTGCGAGTTTTTCTTGCGCGACTTGGGCAAAGCGCGTGAGGGCTGTAAGAATGTGCTGTGGTGTGCGCAAAGTGTTGGATTCGATGGTTTTCTGATGGCCTCTTCTAAGATGATACATGTATCTATGCAGGAGACCCATAATTTCTGTAGCTTCATCTTGGACAGGAGGCTGTTTGGAGTCGTGGAGGCTAGCTTTTCTGGCTGCGCTGTATGCTTGAAGTAGGAATTGCAGACGGTCGGGGGTAATAATGCCTGCACATTGTGTGCCTATGAAAGAAAAGAAAAGAAAAGAATAAGAAAAGTCTACGCAGTCTTGAGGCCGCGTGCATTAAGGGAAGAAACCCTAACAAAAGTTAGAGGCCTCACCAAGAGGCCCTCCACCTAAACTAGCCAAAACTAGCCTAGGAGAGAGAGCCAGAAGCAAAATCTAATGGGGATCCGGGGGATTGGCCGCCATGCCCCTGAGCGCTCGGACTCTCCTCCTTCCATCCTCAGCCGTTGCCGCGCGCCCAGCAAACCCTCCCCTCCCAGATGCTCCCTGAAAACAAAGTGCATGTCTAGTGTTGATGATGGTGGATAATCTTTGGATGGCATGGTCACTGAGTTGGGAAGCTAGTGATTCAGCTTTTTGTTTGGTCAATCCCAGATTTATGAGAGGTGTAATTGTATATTTGTTATAAATCGTGCCGCCAACACCAATTAAGATGATGTGCAAAGTCACTTTATTTTTCCTGTTTGGGTTTCTTAAGCTGCGTGTTTTAAGTCTGTTAATGATGGGGGAACGTTGAGTTTGTGCACGCTCCAAGGTGCTGACAGGATTAGTGTCGGAGCAGAATTTAAGTTCAACAAGGTGAATGTCTCTATTTTGTGGTAGGATCTTGGTAGGATCAAGGTGGGCTTGTCTGCCTGGGATGTGTCGCACAAAAAGAGCATCAGGGCGGCTTGTATGCCGTACAGGTGAGGCAGCGCCATTTGGGAAAACCCGGTCTGGAATGGCTCGAGAGGTGTTTTCAGGGACTTGTATGCCTTGATCCATAAGCCTGTCATGATTGCAGCCATCCATGCTAATGAGGGATGAGCCGTAACGGCCTTTGCTGAGGGCTTCTACACAGAGACTAAGGGCCGCATGGTGTCTGTTGGTGTGCATCCCACTCATTGTTGGGTTGGTACACCTAAGTAGAACATGATAAATGTTATCTGTATCTGCACAGAGTGGGCACCTATCAGAACTGGAAAAGTTAAATTGAGAGGCATGGCCCTGTGTGTACAGTGTATCCGTTCGATATTTCATGAGATTTATTTGTTGTTTAAGGGTAATCTTTGGATTTTTCCAGAAGGAGTTGCTGATTTCCTTGTTTGCAAGCTGAGAGATTGGGTTGTGAGCTTCAGTGTTTGCGTTGGTGGTGGATTGTGTGGCATCGTTAAGCTTCTGCCATCTCTGGTAGTGGTAGCCAGAGGTGTCAGCAGAGCCAAGTCTGTGTTTCTTGTGCATGTGTGTTTTAAGTTTGTCACTCAGGTCGGTGAGGTAGTGTATTGGGAACGTGTGGGAGCGGTGCCTGCCATAATTTTGTGTGGAAATCTTTAATGAAAGCCAATAAAATTTGTGGAAAGGGTCCCTGGCATCCGGAAGTGTAATGTCTACTGTGTCAGAGAGGGCTGCGGTGCGAGCACAAGCGTCAGCCCCTCGTTTCCAGAGTGGGCTTTGACTTTATAAAAATGGATAGGGTGAGGGGAGTGCTCTACTATGGTTGATATTGCGTGTATCAACTCCGCATGTAGGTGATATCTCATGCGCATGGGATGAAGGGTTTGATTTGAAATTTGAAAAATGCAGAATGCACTATCAGTGGCAATTTTGGTTTGCACATGTTGGAGCGCCACCAGGATACCCACTAGTTCTGCTCTCGTGATAGTATTGGTAGGCCCATGGCCGTTGGGTTTTATGTGCAGTTGTAAGTGTTGAGGGGGTTGAGTAGTGTCTATACCTGGTTTGTAAACGCCTGAACCTGACAGGGGTGGGGAATCGTCATCTTTGTGTTTAATCACACTGCCATCTGTGTATGTCATTTCCCTCCAGTCCTTGATTTTGGGTGTGAACATCTTTTTGAAGTTGGCAGGGGTGAATGCTGCCCTTTCTTGAGGGCATTTGTGCGAGCAGTTGTGGGTGTCGGGGGGGAGTGATTGGAGTTTCTGCTTCCAAGTGTTTGATGCAAGGTGTTGGTGTGTTTGCAGTGACATGACTGGATTTGGAGTATCCAAGGGTAGCCAAATAGCTTCTGGTACAACTTGCTTTACATCTTGCTGGAAAAACTGAAACCAGTCACTGTTTGCGCTGTCTAGCATAACTCTGGCATTATGATTCCACGCAACAATGAGCTGCATAGGATAGGGTGGTGGGGTAGGATTGGGTATGGTATCAAACCAGTGTTGTGGTGCCTGAAATTGGATTTTTCTTGCGGGGAATTTGGCAAGTACTTTTGCAACGTCTGGGTATTGTCTGATCCGGGTCATATACGCGTTGCAGCTGAAGCCTCTCCAGTGAGGCAGGAGCATGAAGGTGGCAGCTGGGTCTGTGCTTTGGAGGGAGGAATGCACTGCATGGCGCATGAGTTTGAACATTACTTCATCATCATGGGGTGGATGGCAGAAGGAGAAGCCCGTGTAGCACACTGAGAGGGCGTCTGTGTGTGCCCCAAAAACTTGGTCCTGGCAATTTGTACTGAAGTAGGTATTGTAGGTGTTTTCAAAGTCAAGAGGTCTGGAATACCTCTCTACTGAGACCATGCACCATTTTGCAGGGCTGAACGGATGTGGGAAGGAGTGATGAGCGTGTTAGAGTTGAAAACCTTTTTGCTCTGGGCAAAGAGATCTTTTTGTTGAGCTTTCTGGCGAGAGAGCAGACCCATAATCTCAGTTGCTGGATTCTGGACAGGGGGTTGAATGGTGTCATGGATGCCTGCCTTTTTGGCAGCTTTGTAGGCTTCAAGCAGGGTCCTGAGCCTGTCTATAGTGAGCATGCCCACGCATTTGCCATTGGTATTGTAGACGCAGGCGCATTCAGAGGTGGTTACCTCTGGCATTTGTGCTGGCATGGCGACTTCATCACATGTGTCAGGGTGAAGGTTTTCCTTCATGAGGTCAACATTTCTTATGATGATGTCGCATTGCCATGTTGGCATGATATCTGTCTGTGGGTTGGTAGTTTGGAAATCAAAGGTGACATTTTTGCGAATCGCGCAGCCGGTAGTTGAGATCCATGAGGATTCAGAAAGGCTTTGGGGATTACCTTCAAAGCCTTGGTTGACAAGATTGTCCAGGTCTGTATCAATGGTCAAGGGGTCTTCTATAAGCTCTGGGTGTTCCTCCGAGTCGAAGGCTTGCACATGAGCATCCAGGTCTGGATGTATTCGTAGCTGTGCTTCAGCTTCCCATTTAGGATGCCACTCTACATATATCATTTCGCAGTCTTCAGAGAAGTTGATCCTTTCCGCTTTTTGAGAGTCTGACAGGGAGGCGCAAGCAGGGCAGTCCCAGTGCTCACTGTGATTGAACAGTTCCCGGTCATTTTGGGAACAGGCCTTGACATGTATGAGACAGGCCCAATGGTATGTGCGGTGGCAGGTGTCACAGGTGGGCATATCGTTATGGCATTGACTTTCAAAGTTGTGTTCCTTGCTTATTGGGCTCCAGCAGAGCTGGCAGCATGGGTCTGCTGTAGTTCTTCTCGGTACATGCTTTGTAGAGGCAGGTTGCAGCCTATCATTTTTGAAAATGGGCAAGGCCCATTTCTCAATGGTGACAGGGTGCCACTGTACTTTGTATTGTTTTTGATCCTTTTCTTGAGAAGATCTCTTGTATTTCCGGAGGTGTTGCCAGCCCAAGATATCTTGGATAACATGATCGTAGCAGAAGATGGTGTTGCTAGCTTCAACTTTGCTTAAAGTATCAGCCTTATTCTGCTTGTAATTCCAAAGCCATTGGGGGATTTCAGTGCTTGAGGTGTTTGGAGGTGAGGGAAAAGGGGTTATTATAGGATGGTGGTTAGGGTCAAAAAGTGTTGTTGGGTCTCGTCTCCCTCTGGGTCTCCTGCCCCCAGTTTGTGGGGTCTGAGCGGAGTCTATGTTATTTGTTTGTGCTTGCCGCCGCTCTGCATGCGGATAGTTTCTTTTGCGAGTGCGTCTGCCTTGGTATGAGTGCATCTCTGCACTTGGTTGACTGTTTGGGGACGGGTTCCCCTGGCTGCTAGGGGAGGCATTTTCTACTTCCATATCCTCAGCATCAAAGAGGGGGTTGCTATAAATTCTGGGGCCTGGAGGTGTGTGTCTGTTAGGGGCACGGCTCTCATTTCCTGGGTTGGAGTTGGGGGGATCTGGGGCAGCATGGCTTGGGTGAAGCTTTGACCAGTTCCATCCTGCTGGTGTATGCTCAATTTTCATCAGGCCTGCATGTATTGTATTACTTATGCAGCGTGATTCAGGGGCTTTATTGGGAGAGCTATCTTGGCTGTGGATGATAGTATTGATAAGGTCAGGTCTGTCCTCAGCCAGAGTGGGGGTGTTGAGAGTATGGGAGAGTCTATTCAGGGCTATAACATGTCTTGATTTTTCGGCCAAACAGGAATGTGAGTTTGTTCCCGTCAATAATATGCGTGAGGCTATCACTTAGCAAGGCTGAGAGCCTGTTTATGCCTATTTCCATAAGGGCATATGTGCAGTGACAGGCTAAGGTTTTGAGGGTGGGTTGCATTGGCATTGAGAGGACTTGTATTATGGGGGATATTCTGGAGAGGAGGTAAGATAATCCTTGATAGGAGATGTCAAGGTCGCTGTTATTAATGCAGAGGTATTGCCTAATGCGGAGCATGTAGGGTAATTGCTTGAGGATGAAGCTGGATTTTTGGTGGTCAGGGTTGATGCTCCTGAGAACATATTGTCTCAGTTGGTTAATTTGTGATTCAAGCATTGCCTTGGTGAGCCGGCCGTGCCTGCCTGTGTTATTGAGGCTGCTGGTGAGGGCCGTTGCACACCTTGCATTATATTCCACTGCAGTGGATGTACAACCAAGACCATAATTTATTTTGTCTTCTCGTAGGATGGCTGTGGCAGTGCTATGCCAAAGCTTGTACCTCTCTTTGATAACCTTGAGGATACATGTGTCCCAATCCGCAAGATCCTTCTCAGAGCAAGGTGTGACTGGAAAAGCATAGGCAATGCTGGGGATGATGGCTGTGCGAATTATATCCATCGTTTGCCTGGGTGTGGCAAAAGAGCAGGTCAGGCTTGCCAATTTTTTGGAGAGCTTTTCCTTCATTTTGTCAAGATGGGGTTTCCAGTCTAATGTCATGGTGAATTCAATGCCCAGATAAGTAAATGGGTCCCCGGGGCAAATGAATTGGGCTGGCTTGCCCTGGACTAGTATCTTGTCTTTGAGTTGACGTTGAGAAAAATCTGCAACGGACGTGTTGCCCCTTAATGCCCCGTGTGCCTATGGAGTAGTAAATATGTGTCTTATATCATCTGAATGCCAAAAACCATCCTAGTGAACATGGAGCTTTGCATGAGCATATTTGAATTGAATGCTTTTGAGACGTACGTACCAGTGACTGTTCATCAATTACTCCACCATAAATGCTCAGTGAGCTTTTATCTGTATCAACAACTTTGAAGCCTTTAGGCGTAATCTACCTCTTGCTATTCCTTAAAACACCAGACCGCAACAACCATGATCTGTAATTTTTCCTTTCCAGTCCAAGTTTTGTGAGTTGAGCATTCTTGGCTGGTTACAGGCCTCTATGTTTTTGCTCAGATGCCCTTTTAGGCGGATAGCGATGTATCCTTACCTTACCTTGTGCTATTTAATCAAACATCAGACCGCAACAAGCATGATTTGTTATCTTACCTTTCAAGTCTAAGTTCTTCGAGTCGAGCAATTTTGGGCCAGTCTGGTTACAGGCCTCAGTGTTTCCATCCAGCTGCCCTTGTAGGTGGATGTAGCAATGTTACCTTACCTTATTCCAACATTCAGAAGAGGAACTAGAAGCAAATAGACTGGTTCATGTCAACATGAGGCCATTCTTGACCCGGTAAGTCGCCAGCTGTGCGCCTGCACATGTGCTTATCATCCTGTAAGTATACACCATCTTACACGCAGGACAGCCACGATCTGTGCTGCTAAGAAAAAGAAAAGAAAAAGGAAAGTCTACGCAGTCTCGAGGCCGCATGCATTAAGGAAAGAACCCCTAACTTAAAGTCAGAGGCCTCACCAAAGGGCCCTACAAACCTACACTAGACACAGCTAGTCTAGGAGAGAGAGCCAGAAGCAAAATCTAATGGGGATCCGGGGGATTGGCCGCCATGCCCCTGAGCGCTCGGACTCTTCTTCTGCCATCCTCAGCCGTTGCCGCGCGCCCAGCAAACCCTCCCCTCCCAGATGCTCCCTGAAAACAAAGTGCATGTCTAGTGTTAATTATGGTGGATAATCTTTGGATGGCATGGACACTGAGTTGGGAAGCTAGTGATTCAGCTTTTTGTTTGGTCAATCCCAGATTTATGAGAGGTGTAATTGTATAATTGTTATAAATCGTGCCACCAACACCAATTAAGATGATGTGCAGAGTCACTTTATTATTCCTGTTTGGGTTTCTTAAGCTGCGTGTTTTAAGTCTGTTAATGATGGGGGAATGTTGAGTTTGTGCACGCTCCAAGGTGCTGACAGGATTAGTGTCGGAGCAGAATTTAAGTCCAACAAGGTGAATGTCTCTATTTTGTGGTAGGATCTTGGTAGGATCAAGGTGGGCTTGTCTGCCTGGGATGTGTCGCACAAAAAGAGCATCAGGGCGGCTTGTATGCCGTACAGGTGAGGCAGCGCCATTTGGGAAAACCCAGTCTGGAATAGCGCGAGAGGTGTTTTCAAGCACTTGTATGCCTTGATCCAGAAGTCTGTCATGATTGCAGCCATCCATGCTAATGAGGGATGAGCCGTAACGGCCTTTGCTGAGGGCTTCTACACAGAGACTAAGGGCCGCATGGTGTCTGTTGGTGTGCATCCCACTCATTGTTGGGTTGGTACACCTAAGTAGAACATGATAAATGTTATCTGTATTTGCACAGAGTGGGCACCTATCAGAACTGGAAAAGTTAAACTGAGAGGCATGGCCCTGTGTGTACAGTGTATCCGTTCGATATTTCATGAGATTTATTTGTTGTTTAAGGGTAATCTTTGGATTTTTCCAGAAGGAGTTGCTGATTTCCTTGTTTGCAAGCAGAGAGATTGAGTTGTGAGCTTCATTGTTTGTGTTGTTGGTGGATGGTGTGGCATCGTTAAGCTTCTGCCATCTCTGGTAGTGGTAGACAGAGGTGTCAGCAGAGCCAAGTTTGTGTTTCTTGTGCATGTGTGTTGTAAGTTTGTCACTCAGGTTGGTGAGGTAGTGTATCGGGGACGTATGGGAGCGGTGTATGCCATCACTTTGTGTGGGAGAGTTCTTCAATGAGAGCCAATAAAAGTTGTGGAAAGGGTCCCTGGCATCCGGAAGTGTAATGTCTACTGTGTCAGAGAGGGCTGCGGTGCGAGCGCAAGCGTCAGCCCCCTCGTTTCCTATGATGCCAGAGTGGGCTTTGACTTTATAAAAATGGATAGGGTGAGGGGAGTGCTCTATTATGGTTGATATTGCATGTATCAACTCTGCATGTAGGTGATATCGCATGCGCATGGGATGAAGGGTTTGATTTGAAATTTGAAAAATGCAGGATGCACTATCAGTGGCAATTTTGGTTTGCTCATGTTGGAGTGCCACCAGGATACCCACTAGTTCTGCTCTCGTGATAGTATTGGTAGGCCCATGGCCGTTGGGTTTTATGTGCAGTTGTAGGTGTTGAGGGGGGTGAGTAGTGTCTATACCTGGTTTGTAAACGCCTGAACCTGACAGCGGTGGGGAATCGTCATCTTTGTGTTTAATCACACTGCCATCTGTGTATGTCATTTCCCTCCAGTCCTTGATTTTAGGTGTGAACATCTTTTTGTAGTTGGCAGGGGTGAAGGCTGCTCTTGCCTGAGGACACTTGTGTGTACAGCTATGTGTGTCAGGGGGGAGTGATTGGAATTTCTGTTTCCAAGTGTTTGATGCAAGGTGTTGGTGGGTACGCAGTGGCGTGGCAGGATTTGGAAAATCCAAGGGTAGCCACCAAGCTTCTGGTACAACTTGTTTTATATCTTGTTGGAAGGACTGAAACCAGTCACTGTTTGCGCTGTCTAGCATAACTCTGGCATTATGATTCCACACAACAATGAGCTGCATAGGATAGGATGGTTGGGTAGGATTGGGTATGGTATCAAACCAGTGTTGTGGTGCCTGAAATTGGATTTTTCTTGCGGGGAATTTGGCAAGTACTCTTGCGACGTCTGGGTATTGTCTGATCCAGGTCATATACGCGTTGCAGCTGAAGCCTCTCCAGTGAGGCAGGAGCATGAAGGTGGCAGCTGGGTCTGTGCTTTGGAGGGAGGAATGCACTGCATGGCGCATGAGTTTAAACATTACTTCATCATCATGGGGTGGATGGCAGAAGGAGAATCCGGTGTAGCGCACTGAGAGGGCGTCTGTGTGTGCACCGAAGACTTGGTCTCGGCAATTTGTACTGAAATAGGTGTTGTAGGTGTTTTCAAAATGAAGGGGGCTGGAATACCTCTCTACTGAGACCATGCACCATTTTTGCAGGGCTGAGCAAATGCAAGAGGAAGTAATAAGCATGTTTGAATTGAAGATCTTTTTGCTCTGAGCAAAAAGATTTTTTTGTTGAGCCTTTTGGCGGGAGAGCAGACCCATAAGTTCAGTTGCTGAATCCTGGACTGGGGGCTGGATGGTGTCATGGATGCCTGCCTTTTTGGCAGCTTTGCAGGCTTCAAGCAGGGTCTTGAGCCTGTCTATAGTGAGCATGCCCATGCATTTGCCATTGGAATTGTAGACGCAGGCACATTCAGAGGCTGTGCTGCTTATTTCACCAATCACCTTTGAAAGTCAATGCTATGACGATATGCCCACCTGTGATACCTGCCACCGCACATATCATTGGGGCTGTCTCATAGATGTTAAAGTTTGCTCTCAGAATGACCGGACATCGAGCATACCTGATGAGCATTGGGACTGCCCTGCATGCGCCTCCCTGTTAGACTCCCAAAAAGCAGAAAGGATCAACTTCTCTGAAGACTGTGAAATGATTTATGCGGAGTGGCATCCTAAATGGGAAGCTGCTGATATGTTACATATGCATCCAGACTTGGATGCTCTTGTGCAAGCCTTGGACTTGGAGGAAAGACCAGAGGGGATAGAAGAGCCCTCGGCCACTGAGATAGACCTGGACAATCTTGTCAACCAAGGCTTTGAAGGCAATCCTCAGAACACATCTAACTCTTCATGGATCTCAACTACTGGTTGCGCCATTTGTAAAAATGTCACCTTTGACTTCCAACCTACCAACCCCCAGACAGATATCATGCCAACATGGAAGTGCGACATAATCATAAGAAGTGTTGACCTCATGAAGGGAAGTCTCCACCCTGACACATCTGATGAGGTCGCCATGCCAGCACGAATGCCAGAGGTAACCACCTCGAATGCGCCTGTACCTACAATGCCAATGGCAAGTGTATGGGCATGCCCACTATAGACAGGCTCAAGACCCTGCTTGAAGCCTACGAAGCTGCCAAACAGGCAGGTATCCATGACACCATTCAACCCCCTGTCCAGAATCCAGCAACTGAGATTATGGGTCTGCTCTCTCGCCAGAAAGCTCAACAAAAAGATCTCTTTGCCCAGAGCAAAAATGTTTTTATTTCAAACAAGTTTATTACTCCTTCCAACATACGATCATCCCTGCAGAAATGGTGCATGGTCTCAGTGGAGAGGTACTCCAGCCCTCTTGACTTTGAAAACACCTACAATACCTACTTCAGTACAAATTGCCGGGACCAAGTTTTTGGGGCACACACAGACGCCCTCTCAGTGTGCTACACGGGCTTCTCCTTCTGCCATCCCCCACATGATGATGAAATAATGTTTAAACTCCTGCGCCAAGCAGTGCACTCCTCCCTTCAAACCACAGAACCAGTTGCCACCTTCATGCTTTTGCCCCATTGGAGAGGCTTCAGCTGCAATGCCTACATGAGCTGGCTCAATCACTACCCAGGCCATGCAAAGATCCTTGCCAAATTCCCTGCAAGAAAAATTTAATTCCAGGCACCACAACACTGGTTTGATACCATAGACAATCCTACCCCACCTTCCTATCCTATACAACTCATCGTAGTGTGGAACCTCAATGCCAGAGTAGTGCTAGATAGAGCAAACAAAGACTGGTTCCAGCTCTTCCAGCAAGATGTAAAACAAGATGTACCAGAAGCTTTTTGGCTGCCCCTGGATCCTCCAAATCCTGCCACGCCACTGCGTACCCACCAACACCTTGCATCAAACACTTGGAAACAGAAATCCCAATCACTCCCCTCTGACACTCATAGCTGTTCACACAAGTGCCCCCAGGCAAGAGCAGCCTTCACCCCTGCCAACTATAAAAAGACGTTCACACCTAAAATCAAGGACTGGAGAGAAATCACCTTCACAGATGGCAGTTTGATTAAACAAAAAGATGACAAGTCCCCACCACTTTCTGGTTCAGGCGTTTACAAACCGGGAAGGGACACTGCTCCACCCTCCCAACACTTACAGCTACACATAAAACCCAATGGTCATGGGCCTACTAATACCATCAACAGAGCAGAACTTGCAGGTATCCTTGTGGCACTCCAACATGGGCAAACTGACATTGCCTCTGATAGTGCATCCTGCCTCTCCCAGATTTCTAAACAAACCCTTAATCCGATGCGCATGAGGCACCATCTACATGCAGAGCTCATTCATGCAATATCAACCATATTAGAGCACTCCCCTCACCCTATCCATTTCTACAAAGTCAAAGCCCACTCTGGCATTATAGGAAATGAGGGGGCTGACGCTTGCGCTCGCACCGCAGCCCTCTCAGACTCCATAGACATTATACTCCCAGATGCCAAGGACCCTTTCCTCAATTTCTTTTGTCTTTCATTGAAGACCTCTTCCACACATTTTGATGGCATGCAATGCTCACGAACTTTCCCGATACACTACCTCACCAACCTGAGCGACAAACTTACAACACACATGCACAAGAAACACAAGCTTGGCTCTGCTAACACCTCTGGCTACCACTACCAGAGATGGCAGAAGCTTAACGATGCCACACTGCCCACCACCAATGCAAACACTGAAACTCACAACCCAATCTCTCAACTTGCAAACAAGGAGATCAGCAACTCCTTCTGGACAAATCCAGAGATTACTCTTAAACAGCAGATAAATATTATGAAGTATCAAACGGATACACTGTACACACAAAGTCATGCCTCCAATTTCAACTTTTCTAGTTCTGGAAGATGCCCACTCTGTGATGATATGGACCACAATCATCACGATCTGCTCAGGTGTACCAACCCAACGATGAGTGGGATGCACACCAACAGACACCATGCGGCCCTTAACCTCTGTGTAAAAGCCCTCAGTAAAGGCAGGTTTGGCTCATCCCTCATTGGCATGGATGGATGCAATAATGAGAGACCCCTAGATCAGGGCATACAAGTCCCTGATAGCATCTCTCGAGCCATTCCAGATTGGGTTTTCCCAAATGGCACAGGCTCACCTGCCCGGCACCAAAGCCGCCCTGATGCTCTCTTTGTGCGCCCTATCCCAGGCAGACAAGCTCACCTTGATCCTTCCAAGATTCCCCCTCAAGATAGGGACATCCACCTTGTTGAACTTAAATTCTGCCCTGACACAAATCCCTTTCCCACCCTAGAACGCGCAAAGACCCAACATTCCCATACCATTACTAGACTCAAAACCCGCAGCTCAAGAAATCCAGACAGGATTAACAAAGTGTCACTGCACACCATCTTAATTGGTGTTGGCGGCACCATTTACAATGGGTATACAATTACACCTCTTATAAATCTGGGTCTGACCAAACAAAAAGCCAAATCACTAGCATCCAAGCTTAGGGACCATGCCTTCCGAAGATTATTCACCATCATTAACACTAGACACGCTCTTTGCTTTCAGGGGGCTTCTGGGAGGGGGTTTGCTGGGCGCGCGGCGGCGGCGTAAGACGGGAGAAGGAGAGTTCGAGCGTCCAGAGGCATGGCGAACAACCCTCCAGATCCCCATTAGCTCTGTCTCTGGCTCTCTCCTAGGCTAGTTTTGTCTAGTGTAGGTTTGAGGGCCTTCTGGTGAGGCCTCTAACTTTTGTTAGGGGTACTTCCCTTAATGCACGCGGCCTATGGCTTGCGTAGACTTTTCTTTTTCTTTTTCTTTCCTTGCACGCTTGTGATTTGTTGCTTCAGGCCAAAGAGGTGGTTGCACATAAAGGCTCTGTTGCAACACACTCTAAAAGTTCAGTGATGGTGCAAGGGTATGAAGGTAGGCTAGATAGCAGAAAATTGCTTCAGTTTTGGCAAGCTGAGGAAGGAGGATCCCGCTGGGGCCATTGTCACACTGTCGGTTACAACGTTCATAAACAACTGGAAATGGTCATCTAGGAGTGGACGCACTCCAAAAGCTCAAAGTGAAGCCCTCACGCTGTTGCCTTGATTCGCGCCACCAAGTATGCACTCCTCGCTCTGCGTGTTGCCTTCATTGTCTCCTTATCGTCGCTTGCCATGGGGGCCTCGCCAGTGCCAAGGGTCGTGTCGTCATTGGTCTTTTGGTCTCCAACCTCTGCTTTGAAGCCCATGTCTTCAGCAATTTCAACCCCTGCGTCGTTATGGGGATATGGGAGGCTCCTTTCAGTGAGGGATGTCGACGATGCTGAACAAGGATGCCTCATGGAGGGAGACAGAACATACAGCAGCTACACAGCATGACGTAAGTGCACTTAAAAAATCCTTGCCTCAGCATGACCACAGGTTTGCGTGTCTCCTCCAACATGGTATACTTGTACCATAAGAAAACAAAATCAAAGGGCTTGTTGTCTGATCTGAACTACGAGTTGTATGTCATACAACACCCTGGTATTCAATCAAGAATACCAGTGAGTGCCTGCAAGACCTGCAAGACTTTGCAGGATTTTGATGGCTCGTTGCCAGAGCACTCATGATAGAGGTATGAGATGAGACATTAAAAATGCACGATATAATGAATTATGTAACATTACTTATTAAGTAATACACTTTCCAGCTTGAACTTTGACCCGAGGGCAGATGTGGTGGTGCTTTGGATCCCAGGGGTTGATTGAGTATGTCACTGTAAGGATATTCCCAAAAGTTGGAGGCAAGCACGCACAGGGATAAGCAAGCAAGCATGTATGCATGCGCGCACACACACACATTCGTACGCTTGCACACATGCACTTTAGGCATCATGCACACACATGCATGCATGCAAAGTTGCATGCGCGCGCACACATACAAAAGCACACACACACAAACACAAACGCACAAGTGCACCCATTCACCCACACCCACACACGCGCGCGTGCACACACACGCACACAACATGTGCACACACTCACACCACACACACGCACATACACCCCGCACACACAAATACACACATATCAAGACACACCACGCGCACATAACGCACGCATTAAAACACATATACACACACTAGTGCGCGCAAGCACACGCACGGCTCATGCCTGGAAACCTTCCTGCTCGCTGTGCAAAGCAAAGCCTCTGCACTCCTCTCCCAGGGAGAGGATGCATGAGCCTTAGAGCACCTCAAAGGTCCAAGCTGAGCCTTGAAAGTAAGCAACACAAAGATGAAGTAACGTTACGAAGAGGGTCACGTAAAGTTACAATTTATTGCATATTATTACGTATGACCTAATATTGTGTGGGCATGTCGTATCCTACTCATGATCAGCCAGCCGCTTACCACACAAACAACACACTCCAGCCAATAAGTTACCAAAAACTCTACAATCAGGTACATAGAGTCACCAGTACAGCAATGGCAGTAAAATATGCATTTCAGTGTAAGGCACCAAACATTTACTTACAGTTAGGCGCGTCGATTACATCCCATCCATGCCTCATGAAGAACTGCAAGTATGGGTGGAGTGTAACCAGCCTCAAGAGATTGCAAAAGTGGAGGAAACACGACAATGGACAGATTGCTGTAAAAACATTTGCTCAAGCTCCTCAGGCCCCACCTCTTTGGGATCTCCAGGGCAGCCCCATTGGAAAGCGGAGGAAATGCTTGGTTCCTTATGTCCAGACCTCTGCTTCTCCTACAATCAAGTTGCGGATTTGACTCCAGGTGAATATCCTTGTTATGGAGCTTGCTTTGCACAGAACAAAACCTTTTCCAGCTTTTAAGCTGTTTTGTCCACCAAAACGAGTACTAACAGCAAATGCAAGAGGCGGCGGCATTTGTGAAGGAATTGTGAGCAAATTTTTTTTTTATCTTCTGAATGGCCAATTTAATTGTGGTTATTACTACCGTACCAGTACTAAAGTATTGCGAGCACACTTTATTGCGAGGTCCCAAAATAATTACATTAATTTATTTGCGAGTATTAAGGGTTTGCGAGAGGCCTCAATAAAGTGCAAATTTTACGAAGTTGCGCATTTTTGCATCTCTATCTGGTTCACTGCTCCTACTCGTCCCCCTCATCATCTGCTCATCAGTGGCTGCCTCAGAAGACTTAGTGGTTTCCTCAGAAGACACATCCATGGGCTCACATGCTCTCCCCTTCCCCACACGCACGCCCTCCTGCTGGCCAGGAAGCTTGGTGGGGAGGAGCTGCATCCAAATGAGCTTAGGGCCAGGTGGTGCAGAAAGCAGCCTTCCTGGGCCTGCCCACAGGCCGAGGGGGAGGGGGAGCAGGCCTGGCAGCAGTGGCAGCAGCCACTTGCCTGTCATGCTCATGCACCTGTTGTGCAAGCCCTGGGTCCGGCGGGTGCGGAGCTCCCTGGGCCATCGCCCTCCTCCCGCTTCCGCTTGGTGCAGCCCATGTCGAAAAGGGTCTACTGCCGCTTTGCGGCGTGGGGTTCCATCCTGGGGCCCGATGGAGGGCGGATTGTAAACTTGAGTCTTTGCGAGGCTTTCCAAAAAGTAATTTATAAACATACTTAGTATTGCGAAGGGTGCCAATAAATATTTATTTAAATCGCAATACTCCCAGTACTGGTACGGTATTAATGCAATTATGATGAGCGCATTCTTATCCACTGTGTGTATGCGTGTGCGCACTCGTTGACACTTGCATGTGTGTGTGCGTGTATGTGTGTGTTCTCTACCTATCGACATGTTGGGAAACCTGTGCGTACTTATCATACGCTAAAATGCATGTTACCAGGCCTGTTTCTCTTTGTATCTCAAATCTTAATCCCTTTCCTAAGAAAGCTTAAGAGGCATACATCTGCAACCTTTCAGCCCTGCCAATCCATTTGTGCTCAGCAATTCTTGTATGTTGCTCTGAATGCGGCACTGTTCTACCAGAGATGCAGGGACCACCAAGGAGGCATTCAGTGCCCAATGCATGCCTTGAAAGACTGCACAGGTTTTTGGAAAAGAAGTACGAAAGCCATTGCTGTCAAGGGCCATGCTCCCTGTACATGAACATGGCCTTCATACATACCTGAACTTCCAACCCTTTACAGGCCCATTTGCTTAATCACACACGCATGCTGAAAAACGCGCCTTCCATGCAGGTCTTGCTTGGGCACAAGCGTCTACCTGCATGCGCTGGACGAGGCCTTCTCCGACTATCGAAGCTGCCATACAGCTGCCAGGAGCTGACACGGAAGCAATTTCCTGGAGGTGAGCAGTGGGCAGGCATTTGGAAAGAAACCTGATACTTTTCAGTAATAGAAAACACAGTCAGGAAGGGATGGATACAGAGCTCATGTAAGTATCTATGTTTTTTAAAAGACACACATGCCACAGCCACACATCATCACCTTTGCTTTGCAAGGGATACACTGCTTAGAGTAAGAACAATCCTTGCCTGCTTGTAGGTGCGCGCTCCGAATGCAGCCATGACCTAATGGCTTCTGTATCATCCTGTACAATGAGGTAACAAATGGATCCTTCAGCTAGCTATAGACACTTCTGCTGCTTGTATAAAGTGTGACAGCGGCACAGTCCCTTAAACCTGTCCTGTTTACCTGCACGGCAAGGCGCTTGCGCTCACCTCCAGCAACACTGGCACAGCCGAGGGCGCCAAGTAATAGAGCAGGCCTTCAACCACCCATGCTGTGGGTGCTTGTGGATCGAGGCCGCGCGCCACAAGGCACTGCGAAGTCCAGCCTGGCACCTGCAAATCTGCCGGGGCACCTGCACAGATGACGAGGCGGGGGTAATATTATATTTTCAAAATCCTATATTGTACACTATATCATATTACTTAATATAAAATGAACTCCAGAATTCATATCAAAATAGGTGTGGTGGGGTTTTTGCACCCCCGGGAATTGATTGGTCAAGTCCTTGCAAAATACAACTGAGCAGAAAGATGGATAAGTACACAAGCATGGTTGTGCGCAGTCGCATGGAAGCTGCCTTGTTCAAGCAGCTGTTCAACTATCTTGCCCACACTGCTGCCCAAAAGAGCATTCAAAACTGGGTACCTCCTAAAGCACTGTTGTGAGCAGTTGTACAAGAGCTGCTCTGTTCAAGAAGCTGTTCAACTGTCTATGTAGCCTACGCTGGAGCTCTTCATACCAGCACTCAAAACAGAGTAACCCACATTGCTGCAAGAGAGTCCATAGATAATGAAGCAGAGCAAGTCCTTGTTGACAGCAGCCTGCTTCTCAGCTGATGGCAAGAAGGGGGAGGGAGGTGACTGCGCCTGGCGGCTCCTCCTCCTCCTCCTCCTCGTGAGGGCGCTTGCATGAAGAGCTGCGCTGCTTGCATGTTTGCAAGGGGTCGAGCCCCAAGGGGCTCACGACCTCACTAAAGCCTCTGCACTTCGAAATGCATGGCCCATGCTCCTGGTTGGTCACAATCACCGCCTCCTGGACCTCCTTGAGCTTCTTGCAGTGGACTTCTAGTGCCGCTTGGCCACCTGCAGGCCCCCATGCACAACTGGCGCACCACGCCATCTTCATCCTTTTTGACTAGCTTTCTTCGTCCTTTCCCATTTGTTTTGTTTCAATGCCGAACTTGCCTAGGCTCTGACTGTAAAGTTTTCGAACCTAGAAAAACTAATATTACATGGACCTCGCCTAATATTATGTAATGTAATATAATGTTATATCATCAATAAAAATACTAGTTCTGCATTCCGCACCCTAATTATTGCATAAAGGGCAAGATGGGGAGGCAGAGACGGCTTATAATTTGCATGTGATTGCAGTATTGGCAGGAAGTGACCAGCAAGGGTACCTGCTTGTAGGGGGAGGATAGGCATACGATGTGGATGGGGTTGGTTATAAAGGGTTTAGCAAAGTAGCAAAGAGGGCCATGGCATTGTTTTTTGAGCCTGATGGAGCCTCTTTTGAGCGTCATCATCAAGTTATAACATTTCCCTTTCTTTTCCCACCCTTGATTTATAATGCACATTTGGGAGTTATAGAGGCCTGCTTGGACATTGATTTGTCTTTAATGGACCCTGGTGCAGGATGAAGCAATGAACAGAGCACTTTGCGCTGCATGAATGCGAAGGTGCAGGGGCTTTATCTTCAGTGCCAGCGAGTTTGCTGTGCAGGTGTTCAGATGACATGCAGCTTTTTTTGTGCAAGGTTTCTAGAGGATTTAAGTCGTGCTTGCTGCCCCTTTTGCGCTGTTTATAATACAACCCAAAGCAGACGCCTTGGCAACACACCTTCTATGCAGCCACACACTTCAGCAAACAAGCAGAATGCTCATTTTCACTGCTTACTTGCATACGAGGCGCATTGAAGCTGGTGGGCCCCTTTTTTGAGACGCCCTGCAGAAGAAAAGGATGCGCCCGCTCTTCTCATGATGGCCCGCTTGGCCTCTAGCACCTCCGCCACATCCACCTCCCACCAATGCACACCGCCTGGAAGATGAAGCCTCCATGCGCGCGTGTCCATCCCTGCGCCAAGTAAGACCACCTGCACTTTGGCAAAAAATCCACCATTGACAGGCATGTTAGTATGACACAAGTGAAGAGGCAGTGCGAAGGCAGGGGTACCTTGCAGAATGCAAAATGGAAATGCATCATTTCAAACGATCCTGGTACAGTGGCATGCCAGGACCCCCAAAAAAGAGCTAGGCTCTCTCTGCAGCTTGCAGTGCAAGTGCATGAGATGAATCCAAGCACCTCCAGGAAGGAGCAACTGCAAAAATCCTGCATCTTTAAAAGTAACAGGCCAGGTGCAAGTTAGGTTCAACATGCTCTACAAGGAAGCTGCAATTTTGAAGCAAGCTTGTCAAACGCAAGCTCTTATACCCCTATAGATTGTTATTGCTTTTGACATGCAATTTTCTTGCAACTACCATGCCTGATATAGAGGCAATCAAATAAGTACTTCCTGGTTTCTGCTACACTTAAAAATCATGGCTTGGCCTCGCAAATGATCCCAAGTCAAACGATTCTAAATGAGTTTAGATGCAACAACCTTGTGTGCACCCCACACTTTCAAGCCTTCGCATAGCACTCTGCAGAGCAAGGCTTTGCTGTAAACAATGCAGCAGTGCTGTGTTTCTATGCACATGAATAATGTCACCACTGTTTCCTGGTGCTCATGGCAGGCACGGGTTGCCCTGTGTTGGCACACCTGTTTGCAAGCACCTGTTTGCAAGCAGTACCCTGGGCACACAGCCAGTCTGTCAGCTGGCGGAGCATGGGACACCTGAGCGCCCGACTGCGTTCCTGCTCTGACATTTCAGCCCTCACAGCCAATCGCACAAAATCATCTATCTGCGCAGGAAGAAAGCAATGAGTGGAGTGCACATCACTTGGTCCTTTGATCAAGGAACCTGTAAATGAACAAAATGATAAGCATATCTGGCCTGTAGCGTGTTGAATGAGGCCCTGCGTGCACCTCAAGAGGTTCAGTGGTAGCAACCAGGGGACCCAACTGTTAAAACAATTTACAAAGTGATATGCACAGAGGCGCATGAACCATTTCTATGATGTTTAAACCTACAAACCTGTTTACAACAGGAAACCTGCCAACATTGTTTTAAGATTGCGCAAGAAAAAAAAAAAGCTGAGCAAACAATCAAGCTCTCCAAAAAATTTCTCCAGGCGCTTCACCTAGTCTGAAACAGGCAGCATGACCCAGAAAACTGCAATGAGCTACACAGGTTGGGCCAGCAGTGTGCAGAAGGGGGGTGGGGCAGGGGGCCGCAAGAAAAAGAATGCAACTCCTTATGCACTATGCTCTTTCGCACTTTTTTCCTCCCTCAGTGACTAATAAAAGATTGATCCGATTGAACCTGTGCAGGTGAATGAATAGTGAAGTAGTGGAAGTATATGGGCTGTGAGAGTGCTCTAAAAGCCACTGTCTGTCACTGATTGGGTGGCAGAATTAAATCACATTTCAATTCCTGTTTTGACCTTTGATTCCATGGACCTTGGCGCTATTCCAATTTGGCACGCCTTCATCAAGGACTAACAACTTGGTGAGCCAACAGACAACAAAGCAGTGGCAATGGCTGGAGACTGGAACGCACCAAAAGAGTGCGAAGGATGAGACGGTTGATACTTGGGGTCCCTGCTGAGCCCTCTCTGCTACTGTCGCCAGCTTGCCTCCTCTACACAGTATCGACAGCAAAAAATGCTCCTTGTGCACAAAATGCCAGCAACAAAAGGGAGATTTATTCTTCACAGAGTAAATGAAAGGGACATGAATTCAAGCATAGTTCCTGACATGGATGAGCAGCTGAAACACGCCTTACTCTAGCTTCTTGCCTGCTATTCTTTCCATTAATATTTAATCCCCTTCGTGCAGCTCTGCCTCCAGGGACCCTTATGAGCATGCGCTTTAAGGCAATGACCTTTTGGCCAATTACCAGGGCGAGAGAAAGGCTGTGCCCATTTTGACTGCCATCAAGTATGAAAAATATGATGATGGAATGATGTGCAGTCAATGAAAAGGAGCACACAGCAGCACATTGATGCACATTTCGTTACACTCCGTTGCAAGAGGCCCAATCACTGTCAGGATCATGCTTTTGAGTCCAGAGAGGGTGAAAGACATGCATGACTTCACCTTGGGACAGGGCTGCCTGCTCTGTCATGAAAATACTTGAGAGCATTCAACCATGGGGACTAAAGTAATGGAGGTCAGCATGTGCGTGTTACGCTCGGTAACAACGAGGGTGCCTTCAGGTGGTCATCTCATTGTTATTAGTCTTGAAGAATGCTTCAAGACACAGAACAGGTGGATGAACAGCAATCTGGCGTCCGAACTTTGATGCCACTTGAACATGGAACCCTTGAACATCATACACATTCTACCACGCAGGCCACTCACCCCAAGCACCTCTGCCATGGCCTGCGGCCCTGCAAGCTTTTCCGCGAAAGGGTCCCAAATAAGGGCATGCCCCTCCCCCTTGCGAGTCTCCAAAGCCCGTAGTGCTGAGCATACAATGCATTCACATGTTCAACCAATTGGATATGCAAGCTTTTGAGTCTCATGCAGCAATATTCAACTGATGTGTACCAACACGTTAAGTAGTTGCACACACCTGCTATGATACGAGATGAGTATGAAACCAGAGCTGCAAGCAAAGAGAGGAACAAGATAATGGTGAACTTGTTTTGAATTTCAGTAAGGTGGTGTGCCTCCATCATGCGCACGGTCCTCACACTCTAGTCCTCCATAGCGCTTGCGCCTCCATCTGAAGATTAAGAGAGCCCCCGCTGACGCAACCAGGAAGCTTGCAGCACCAGCCAGGGGAAGAGAGCGCATGATCAAGAAAGATGATGTTCAGTGGGCATTTGAGCACTATGAGTTAGTTAGGACTGGCCACAGAGGTGTGACTCCTCAAAAGACTAGACAGTACACTGGACATGACAAATACCTCTGCACATTCTAATAATTTTGAAAGGTAATAGTTGGTACACAGGGGAGGGCTCTTAGCGTCGAAACGCGCTCACAAAAATCACGCTAATCCTATCCTAATCGAGCCTTGACAAAGAAACTACCACGCCGCGGGGAGATCTCAACTCCTCGTTGCAGTCAAAATAATGTACAGAACAACACGTTTTTCTGAAACAATAAGCATTCAATAAATTTATTTTCAGGGACAGGATGGGAGAGGATGGGGGGAAGAGCACTCAGGTAAGCGTGTGGTAAGCGTGTGGACCCACATCGTAGGCTTGCCAGCCATTGTGATGGTGATTGCATGTTTCAGAAGGTATGCATCAAGGTTGTGCATTGTTTGTGTTTGCACAATGCAAAAGCTTGTGCAAGCTCATAATGCAAGCTCATGATGCAAGCTCGATGAGCTCGTGAGCATCCACAGCGCTTGTGCCCCTTCAAGTAAATCATAGTGCAAATCCTGTGATATTTGTCATCCTACCTTGCCTTGAATAACAAGGTGCATGACGAGGTGTCACAATAATGCATTGCATGACGTCATCTTCAGTCGACTGAGGCAGGCTGGACAGGAGCTCTCCCCTTCGCTTGTCAGTTGTAGTCGCTATAGCTATAGGTCACCTAGGTTATGCCTTAGGTGGCTCATAGTTTAGGGTTAGGGTAGGGTAAGGTTAGGGTTAGGGTAGGTAAGGGTTAGGGGGTTAGGGGTCAAAACTATGAGCCACCTAAGACACCTAAGGCATAACCTAGCTAGGTGACCTATAGCTATAGCGACTATTTCTCGCGCTTGTTCCATACATGATCTTGGGATTTACACAATCTGTTTCGTGCTTGCCTTTTAGGCTATGGGGTGTTTTGTGTTACACATAGAAAACTGGTTGGAGAATCAATCCCACGGAACACACCACCCTCCCCCCCCTGGGTGCCCCTCAATTGAGGAGCATGATGTGTGCGAAGCCACCGAGTGCATGCGTATTTGCAATTGCTGCATTTATTCAGTTTTTGGCGTGACCAGCCTCGCATTGTTTGAGTAAGACTTTGGCACATAATAACGTATCCCACTAAATTTGATATTCTTTAATAAATTTCCTCTGCAATTGTCCAGGGCAAGCCCCCAGGGGAACCTTCAAAGTCCCCAGGAAAAAAGCAGAGCCCCCTGTTCGGCGGTGGATCCATTTTCACGGTGTTGGAAAGCAGCTTTTTTGGGGCATTCCGGAAAGCAATGCTCCCCATCAGGTACATCCAGAGCTTTTTTTAATGCTTCATTGCATTACTTAATATTTTGTATCCAGAGCTTTTTATAAGGCTTTGTTGCATGACAGTATACGGTATTGAACTTAAGCTTGGGATCTCTTTTGGCTGTTATGGTTACTTGATAGCCTGCTTCTGTATCCACACATACCTGGGGCAAAAACTTTGTTTTCCTGAGTGTGCAGCATTGTCTCTGAGTGCTGTGGCTGCCAAAATGCACATGCTGACATTGTCATTCCCTGTCCATGATTTTGTGGCAGGTGCAACACCATTCGCTTGGAGGACTTCCAAATGCCACGGATTGTGGTAGTAGGTGGAGAGTCCACTGGCAAGTCCAGCCTCCTGGAGAACATCACCAAGTGCGCAGTGTTCCCTCGAGACAAAGACATCTGCACCCGCATGCCCATCCGCATGCAACTCACAAATGCCACAGATGCCTCAGACACTGCTGTGGAGGTGCAGTTTGGCTCTCTGCCGGCCACTCGGCTGCAAGACAGCAGTCAAGTGCTGGGCGCCGTCCAGGTGGGTGCTTTTGGGAGTCTGGGGCCTGTGGGGTTACCCCACTGGGGTAGTCTGTTGGTTGTTGTTTGTTGGATCTGGTTGTTGAATTGAAATGGTCCTTCTCAGCCCTTGTTTTGGCTGATAGTGTGTGGACTTGAGGTTGCTCCTTTGGTTTAGCTATTCAAACGTCGTACTGATGGAAAGGTTAAACACATTTACAATGATGAACTGAACAGCGATGTGAACTGTCAAGCCGAAGAAGAGGACGACGGTCATCGATGCTATGAGAGTTCTTGAGTTCATAATATTTGTAATGTTGAGGAAAACGTCCCCCTAACCCTAAACCCTAAATCACAGCATCAAATATCATAACATTGCTAGGACTAGTTTGGAATATAAGGAGATCTTAATATTGAAGTTTTCTTGAAAAAGTCCAAGCATGTCTGAAGTGGCGACGTTTTAAGTAGTACATCTTTTTGATGCAGGCCGCCATGGAGCAATTGCCAAAGAACAGCATTTGTGACACGGAGCTGGTTGTGCGCATCCGAGAGACAGGCACTCCCGCATTTGAGTTCGTTGATCTGCCAGGTACTGTATTGTCCTCAATCCAGTGTTATTCAATTAAGACCCTTTTAGAAGGCATGCATCTCCCATCCATTTCTATGATTATGCTTTCCATGCCTTAATAAAAAAGTTACTTCCAAATGTGGGAATGAAGATGATGCAAGATCGTTCTCAAGGCAGAGGAATGATGTCTTACACCTCTACCCTGGATCCAGATTTTACTTTCCCTCAATAAACCTTGCATGGCCTGTGCTTGTGCCGGGATCAAACCGATTAGTGGCACTCAATTCAGTGTTCAATCTATTGAGGCATTCTGCATCGCCTCCTGCAATGATGTCCATTCTTGAAAAGGTTCTCAGCACCATGAGCAACCATTCGGGCATTCTGGGTGAGTTCAATTCAATAGAAGGTTCAAGCAAACCATGTGAAAGATTTTTTTTGGATGCCAATCAGAACGATAATGTTTGTAACAGACACCTCATATTTTGTCCACAAATTGTGACCCTGTGTGCCTATGGTAGCACATACCGTTCGTCCACGACCAATTTGTATGGTCTTCACTAGAATATTAATAAAATTTTCGATTCTAGTTTGATGGAGGCCCCACAATTGATCTTGAGATTATGAAAGCTTTCACATCGAATGGGTTCGATGGGCTTATGGCTGGCAATCATATCTCAATTGGAATACCCAATTCAAATCCTTGCTGCTGCTCCTGCTGCTGCTGCTGCTCCTGTGCCTGATGCTGATGCATGGAAGCTTTGCTGCTGGGAACTGGAGGAGCTCTGTTCAGGAGTGGAGTTATGCAAGCAACCCAAGCTATCCACAAACTGTCACACGGTGCTAAACACACACGGCAGCTGCGGCCAACCAAGCTGTCACCTGGAAGATGCCCCAGAGGGTTCTTCTGCATTGCTGGCTGCCGATTCTTGGATGCATGGACCCTGGCTTGGTCTGCTATGAGCTGGGTGGGGGTTACAGGCTTCAGCCACCTCGCTAAGGGGTTGGAGCTGGGGGCCTGGGAGGCCATTTTCCCCACAAGCCCTTTTCAGCCCCAAAATTGATTAATTTCCCAATTCGAATGGGTTTGAACGCCTGGCAATAATTAGTGAAAAAAATTCCGAATGTTGGCTCCAGAATTGATTATGGCGAGTCGCACCCGTATGTCCGGTGGCGGGTTGAAGGGAAAGGAAAAAAGGAACAAAAGGCAAAAAGATTAAAACAAGTCAAATAAAGCAATTGAGATAAGAGACAGGCGATTTGGTGGATTTGCAGAACCAGCCTTCCGTCCGCCCTTATGTAATGATTAAAATCAAACTTTATTACTTTCAATAAGTAATAAATCCGCAGATGAAGGTGCTCTGAGGTTGCTGCCTGAGTGTTGGTTCTGCAAACCCACCAAATTGCATGTCTCTTATTTCAATCGCTTTATTTGACTTGTTTTAATCATTTTGTCTTTTGTTCCTTTTTTCCTTTCCCTTCAACCCGCCACCGGACACTGCGGGTGCGAACCGCCATAATATTCGAACTGGTCGTGGACAAACGGTATCCCCACCTTTTGGCTTAGGTCACATAAATCTGCCACCACATCCTACACAGAGGGCATTTTGAACCAAATCACCTAAATTATTATTCCCTTACGATGAAAAGACCCTATGCACCCTGGCCCTCTTTGGCACCCCTGTCAGGAGGTTCATAGAGCCTACTTTTTGGGTGACGCATTCCAAGGGAATAAAAAGCCCAGAATGCTGACGTGGAGCTGCTGGTTTGTTCACACATGTTGTCTCGTACAAATTGATAAATGTAAAATTTTATATGAGAGACTAACAAAACGTGTATTGAGTTCTGTTGGAGGAGGTTGGGAGGGAGCAAGAGCGACTATTGATGCAACATGTGTCTTTTCCTCAATTCATGCCTTGTCAATTGGAAGTTATGGGTGTTACATGGCTAAAAAAGAGGGTCCGTGTGCATGACCAGGAGTCTGTCCGCATGCACAGGAGTGTAGGTTGTGGGAGGTGCGATGGGAGGATTGCGGCAGATCAATGCGAAGCATCAATAGAATGACAATGTATGGTATTCGTTTGCATGGTGTAGTTAGAGGGCAGTTTGTTACCTTGCAAGCTAGGTGTGGTGCCCATCAGGGCAGACAGGGCATCGCATAAACATCTGCAGCTTATTTCTTCCCCTTGATTTTGCTGTGACTCACCTTGTGGTTGTCAACTCCACCCAGTTTGGAGCAGCAGGCGATTTGGGAAAGAATGATGGTGACGAAAACTAGCATTCAAACTACAGCATTTTAAGCGTAGTGCCCTTGCACAAGATTCCCACTTGGGGCCTTTGGTAGCACTGTCTGGAATAAGGTTAGAGGTCCTGAGCATCTTGAAACTTGGTTTAGCACCTTGCCAGATTCTGTACACAAGTAAGTCACTCAAGTGAGGATATTTCTGGAACCACTTGCCCCCTCCTAGGGCTTTTCCATACTCCAAGAGCCCCCCCCCCCCTCCTCTTTGATGCCCGCAGTACCTGTGCAGACCTTTCTTTTGGGCAAATTGCCTAGCTTGCAGAAAGGTACTAGAGTCAAAATGACTTTCTGCAATTCAGGCAAGAATCTTTTGCATTTTTTGAGTTACACAAGGACTCTTGTACGCTGAAATTGCTGTCAGCCAAAACACTGGTTGGTCACTGAAAGGTCATGTAAAGGTTGCAATGTCCCATTGAGAGATTCTCTTCCTCGTTTTGTGCTTTCATATAGATGCATCAAGCGAATGTAAGAGGAGGGAGGGCTCTGAGAAAATGAAAAACTTGCCAGCTATTCTCATTATCTGACTCGATTTTCTACCAATCGTGCAATCCAACAACTCTTATTACTCAATTTTGCACACCCTTGCTCAAGCAAGCACCTCAATTTCTCCTTGAAACATTCCCAGTCTGGAAAGGCAGCATCGCCTTCTCAGGCTGGACAGTCTGCACAGCTAGGCTGCATTATGTTAGCAAAGGTTTGCCAAATACCTACTCGAAGAACAATGCCTCCAAGGGCTTGGACACACTGGCCAGAGGTTGGATCATGTACGTTGGGCAGGCCGAGCTGGCCAGAGGCTGCAATCATTGTCCTGTAGGAGTTGGGTGACACACACATGGATGAGGTAATTTTTTGTTGACCATGCACACCTTTGCCATCACCCTAAATGCTGCTTTCGTGCTGTTCTTGGAGCTGGCCCAAGGTGCGCATGTGTACAGGTTTGCTTTTTTTGGCTGTTTTGGCCGATTTGGTCTTAGTGCAAAAGAGGAAAGGCTCCGTTTCCCTGGGATCCACCGAACTGGGGATGAAAGCCCCATGGCAGCCCCTTGGGCTCCAGTCAAGAGGTGCCTGTTGGAGGGTTCCCAACCGAGTTGTGTGATTGAAGGGCAATAAAGTCTAGTGATTGCCGAAGGTTGGATGCTGCTGCACATCTGAAAACCCTGATGCTAGTGTTGCACCAAGGATTTGTAGACCTGCCCCACAGAGTGGTTCAGACCTGGCAAGGATCTCCCTGTGTTGTACAAAGTTATTTGCTTGAAAACTTTTTTTGCTCCTCTTTTCAGGTATCCGTGCCTACCCTCCTGATATGGCTCAGAAGACTGAGTCTCTTGTTCGCAAGTACCTGAAAATGCCAAACACGCTTGTTATAGCTGTGGTGAGGGCAACTGACACAAGGATCACCAACGACAGAGGCTACGCTCTAGTGCAGGTGTGTTGCATTTTGTATACAATGTAAAAATTTCTGTGCCTACTTCGAGCGGGGCGTTGTCCGGAACTGGCTGTTGTTGCACAGTGCAACAACTGCAAGGAATTAAATTGGAAATAGGGATGGAAAAGGGATTTTCTGGAGTGTCCTCCAGATTTATTAAGAAATCCAACTGAAAACAGATCTATTGCTTTATGGAGTTCTATGCATGTAAAAAAGTAGCAGAAAAAGAGGATAAATATCTGGAGGAATTGAGATCATGACTGCAAATGCTTTGCAGGAGTTTGGTTGAAGGTATTGCAATTATGTAGGCTTCTAACCTCAGCTGAATTTTTGTTTTTGTCCCTCCTAGAAATATCAAACAGTGCATTTCAAAGCAGAAAATAAAATAAAGCTCTCCTTCCTGAAGAATACCGTACCTAATGTGGATCATTCCGCACCCCTAAAAAAATAAATATTTTATGCATCCCGCCTTAATCCCGCACCCCCTTCAGTATTTATTTTCAAGTTTCCCGCATGTTGCCGCAGGGGCAATCAGCCCCCTTTTGCCCCAAGTACTGCATGTACATGCTCCATGTTGCTTCAACATTTGAATACTTGCAAGGATTGGCCAGCATGCAAATGTTTGCAAGGATTGCAAGGATCCCTTGCACTCAAAGGAAGGATGTTCAAAAGCGCATGAAGGCGCACACAATATGAAGACCTGCTCAGCTGCTGAATCAGCTGCTGAAACTCATTGGCCTGTGTCATCTACTGCTCCTGCTCACTGTAAGGGGGCTTTAGGAAGCTTCCTATTCCTAGCTGTCGGCGCCCCACCGGCACCTTCTTAACTCATGCTTCAAACAAATCTCAGAAACAATTATTTTTCACTTTCACGCACATTCCCGCATGCTCAAAAGTAATTATTTTTTCAGGTGTCCGCAGTCATCCCACACCCCTTAAAAACATTATTTTTGCGGGATGATATACTTTTTGTAAGGTACCACAAGCATAAATGACGTTTCTTGTCTTGTGATTACTGCGTTGGCAACTGTGCTGCTTGGTTTCACCATACAAAAATGTCCTAACACACGCATACATACATACATACATACATACATACATACATACATACATACATACATACGTACGTACGTACATACGTACATAAGTACATACATACCACACCATACCACACCATACCATACCATACCATACCATACCAAACCATACCATCATTTCACATACCCCATAAAAAAATTCTGTGCAACCACATCAACTACGCACCCCTGCAATGAATATTTTATACGGCTGCGCATCAACCACTCGGGTGCTTTTGCCCACAAAGCACTTGTAGGATTGCTGGAAACCTTCTCTGAAGCTAGAAAAACATGAAATGAATTTATGACAGTACAAGTCAATTAATAACCAAGCAGTTTACTCAGGGCAGGCATGTCGTTGCTCACTTGTTCCCCTTCCATACTCATTTGATTTGTCTTTGTGGCTGGTTGGGGACCCTGCTACTCCTCCCCACTGCTGCCACAACAGTGGCTTTCTTCCTCCCCTGCTACCACTGCTGCAGCTGCTGTGATTGCTGTCCTTGCATGTGCTGGCAGAATTTTCCCTGCTTATGCTCCTCTGGTTGGGGTGTCATGGGAAGGCCGTCCAAGGTGAGGGCTTCTCCAGGGAAGAGAGAGAGAGAGAGAGAGAGAGAGAGAGAGAGAGAGAGAGAGAGAGAGAGAGAGAGAGAGAGAGAGAGGGAGGGAGGAAAGACAAGATCAGGTTGAGCGCTCCTGGCCATTCATTCTCCAAGCTGTCTCTGAAACAAAATGTTTCACGACCATGCACCGCCGCACACCGTCAAAACAAATGTTTATGTTACGATCACACAGTCACTGTGCAAGGCCAAACATATTGAATTTGCGTAGTGATGTACTTAATCTACGGTGCATGCATACATATTATGTACGTACGTACATACGCATGCTTACTTGTTTATTTATTTCTGTACGCATGTGCCCTTTGAGGGTACACGCGTGTGCGTCAACATGAAAATGAATGTGCTAGGACAGTTAGAGGTAGGTCGGGCATCCGCACCCTGGACAGCAGTGCTGCTACGGCTGCACCCACCGGAGCATGCCCTCCCTCACGCAGCAGCCATCTCTGCAGCAGCCTCCACTTTGCTTTGTCAATAAAGCCTTGCATGGTTGACTGTCCAGTGCACGGTCAATGCATGCTTGATACATTAACTGTGTTTCGGGTGCGCGTTTCGTGTGGAAATATTGGGGGTGCGTAATCTCATAACAATGTCATAAAAATGAATAACAGAGGCCCAGATTGTAATTGCGTACCCAAGAATGAAATATATCGTTGAAGTTTATGCCTTCTTGGGTGGCGATGCCCTGCTGATCAGCTCACTTGTGTTCTTAAAATGTGCACGTGTGCAAAATTTCATTGACCCAGGAGATGGGCTTAGAAAGCAAGACAGTGATGGCCCTGACCAGGACAGACCGCGTCTCAGCAGCAGAGTTCCAGGAGATGGTGCTGGACCGCATCATGATGTCCACCTCTGAGTTTTCAAAGCCACTGTTTGCATGCATTGCCATCGTGAATCGCACAAGCGATGACTCTGTGACCCTGGCCGAGCACCAGGTCATGGAGGCGGAGTGGTTTGAGAAGTAAGTTAATGACATTTTTCATGAAGTAGGTGTGGTACAGTGGTATGGTTCCAGCCAGGTATTGTGAAGAAAGGAAGAAAGAAAGAAAGAGCAAAAAGAAATACATGTGCATCCCTTAATTTAGGCAGGAGAGTGGCCTCCTGGTTTACTTGATTTTCAATACTCCAACAAGCCCACGTTGCTAATAGGCGCTAGAGCTGCAAACCTTTTCCTCACAATTTTGCAGATGCGTGGGGCTTGTAGATTAATGATTGCCTCATTATCCTACAAGAGTAAAATGATATTATGTGCTGTGCTTCTGTTTGAAGGGGAGTGAGCAAAGGAGGTCACCAAGCCTGCTCTTCGTGTTAATGTTGAGGTAGATGCCAAGACCACAGCTTTCCATAAGATCTGTCAGGATGGTTAGTCAACTTGCCTGGTTCCATCTAGGCAAGTTGAGGCTCATTGGCAGGGCAGGCTCTGATAGGTGGCAAAGGTTGCATGTTGAGTTCCAAGGGGATTCATTGCAAACGCCTTTTTCGGAGGAGGGATAGATGTAGGAAAGTGGCTGGGGTCTCAACAAGGAATTTCACTGATGACAGTTGGTTTCTTGACAGCACATTGGTTTTTAATCGAAGAAAAGCGCCTCAGTAATTTTGGACTGCTAGCATCAAGATGAGGATGTTGTGCATAAAGAGATCAAACAGAGGGGGAAGGCCAAGGGGATGCTGTGCACAAAGAGATCAGACAGCAGGAGGACCAAGGGGATGCACAAAGAAATCAAATAGGCGGGGGACCAAGGATAAGGCAGGAATGCAGTGTATTTGTGTTTAGCTAGAGTATTGCTGTTCAGTGCCTGCTGTGAAGGCACTCCATTACCTGTTCTAGTGCAATTAGGCAGTGTATAGCAACCAACCATGCACATGGCGCTGGCATGCAAAGAAGCTGCTTGTTGATGCAAAGGAGTGCAACTAAGCTGAGGAACAGGAGAACTATGTAGGCAGAGGAAGATCTCACTACATTAAAAGATGAAAAGGAGATGCATAGGATCAAAAGAGCCGTAAGCCTCTAAAGAAAAAGGAACAGGAAGTGTTTGTGGGCATCTGGAGGGTAACCAGAATCACTCGGCTCCAGAACCTGGCTTTGAGAAGTATTCTTGTTTTGGTGGCAAATTTGGGAATACTGTACATGAAGTTTACGTGCAAGCTTAGTAGCCTACTGGTGACTGTCTATTTATACTTCCTGTCAACTCAGAGGCCTACTTACGGCTGGATGAGAAGGAAGGGGTGCCAAGCTTTGATCAATTAGTCCAGTGAGGGGGATTGGAGAGAAACCTGACTGGATTTGAGACATGAACTGAACATTTCCAACCAATGGCAGATTGATGTAAAGCAGTTCCACTTGGATGTCCCAATTGATTGCTTAAAAGGAGCAACTAGTCTTGGGTCAGGTGCAGCCTTTTGTTAAAATATGTTTCAGCCATATTTTCCCTACTGGGCCTAGACCTGGTCTACTCTTTATCCTTGGAGGGGCCTCTTTGGAAGATGGAGATGCTCAAAAATTGTCTTGATGCATGAGGTTAATCATCTAGCCTGCTCCACAATTTGACAGGGCTCTAGATGCCACAATTCACAGCCAATCTGTCCTGATGCATGCATGCATGCAGGCATGTCGGCAACTGGTACGCAGAGAGACCCCGTGAGCAATTAGAGGACATGGCATCGCGCATGACCTTGTTCAACCTCACCAAGCGCGTGGACATCTTGTACAGCCAGTACATCACTGCTGAGTGGAAGCCTCGTGCGCTGCAGGTCTGTTAGAAGTGGTGCATTTTTGAGGTTAAGCATAAAAGTGCCCATTTTCTTAATGACTGGGTGAATTTCAGCTCTGGAATCTTTTTGCAGAATGAGAAACAATTCATGCAAGAAAGAAAAAAAGAAAGAAAAGAAAGAAAGAAAACTAAAGTAAGCAAAAATAAGTCTCTCTACATCAATAAAGAAATAGGTGACACATTGGAACGATCCCGGTAGTCCTCTTCTCCACAAAGCAGGAAAGAGGGAATTCCTCAGAGGGGGTCAGCTGAGCATGCGCTGAATGTGCTCCTTTTTTTGCATTTAAAGTGCGCCAACTCACAGCAACTCCATCTGATTGGGACAGTTTGTGCTCTAAAGTGTAGCTGGCGTTACAAGCTACCAGAGCACATGATTTGTGTACGTCGCCCTGTGTGCTTAGATAGACTAGGCTAAAGCTCGCATGGGGCACATAAACCCTAATTCAAGGAAAATGGCTGAAATTGCAATATAACACCAACCACTGGGCCTTTGTACTCCAGTTATTTTGCAATGATATTCTTTTGTTACAAAGACCCTAAATCACTAAAAAGCACCCAACTTGGCGCAGTGGGTGGTCAGATGTGGTTTGGTGGTGAAAACTAGGGTTTACGCCGCGTGGTCAGATGTGGTTTTGGTGGTGAAAACTAGGGTTTACGCCGCGGCTGATTAGGCATGCTTCCCACGACTGGCAGTTTTGGAACCCTAATGCTATAGAAAGCTGGCGTAACAAGGAAGTTAAGCTTGAATCTGCCAGTTTGGGCGCACATGTGCAGGGGAGTATGCAAAAAAAACCTAATTGGGCCTCAGCTGACCCTCTGGGAATTCATCCATGTTTTGAAAAAATATGAATGAATCATTTGCAAAGTATGTATAATTTGAACCTCTTATTCCAAAAGAAATAGCCATTTCCAACTGCACACAAATTTCTCACTTGGCGTCACGCTGAGTTGTTAGGCTCGGCATTCAGCTAGAGGAATTGCATACAATTTAAGCACATGTGCTGCAATGGGCAGCAGCTGTACACTTAGCAAAGACTCCTGTGTGAGGAGGAGCGCGTGGCCTGGAGGAGGCCATCACTTTTGACCTTAATGCAAGGGCTGAGTGGCTCAAGCAGCTGTGGAGATGGTAGAGGCTGCACTGGAGGGAGGGAAATTTTGGCACAGCAAGGGAGGCAGAGCAATGCAGTTGGGCCAGCAAAAGTAAAAACAAAAAGAAAGGTCTGCATCAGCCAAGAGGCCGCGTACTGATGGTGGAATGTCCACCTCGACCGACTCCTGTTGCAACAATCTCCTTTACACCTTGGCAAGCCGTGCACTCTCTTTTTTATGCATAGAAGCGGGGAAAGGCGAGTCACAGGGGCACCAAGAAAAAAATGAGACAGGATGGACAGGGCTTTGCTGATTCAGTGAGCAAGCAAGGAGACCCTCTGATGACTGAGGAGCCCTGAAATGAAGTTTGGCAGAGGAGGGTGAGAGAACTGGCCATGTGATGTTTCCCAGCGCAGCATGCAGACCAAGCGTGCTCCAAGCACCATCACTCAAATCATACTTGTTCTTATCTTGCGCAGGCTCAATTTAAATAAATGGTCTCTCATCTGATGCACACCCAATCTATGCAGCTCATCAGCAAGAAGAAGGCAGACACCGCAGCTGAGCTTTTTCAGTTGGGGCCAGATCCAGCTATCTTGCTGGAATCGAGCATCTTGCAGGATCTGGGAGCAGAACTGTCTATCAGAGTTGAGAGCGGGCTGATACAAAGGGTAAGTCATTTGCTTTCCATTTAATGCAAGGCTGTCAGATGCAATAACAAAGTTGCATCAGAGAGCATGCTCCTTCTTCACAGCATTTCTCTTTGTGCGGTGAATGTTTGTAATGACACATCATTCACCAAGGAAATAACAAGGAGGGCTGTACAATTTTGTAAACTACTCGTTGGAAGGTGGATGGGAAATTGTTAATCTTCCATTCTATGCTTCTTATTATAAGGTTAAAATACATCTAATATGCAAGCAGATAGATGTGCTATTTCCTTGGCCAAAAGGAGCCAGCTAGAGCACCTTGGAATCCTGAAGCATCAATCTGGACCTTATGGGAGAGGAGCAACGGGTAGGAGATGGACAAACTTTGCTTTTAGGAGGTGAACAGGATGAGGGACCATCCAGTTAAAACTGTGGTCATAAGAGTATGGATGTGCTGTTTTCATGTAGGCAATTGATTTAGTTAGAGCTGAAATCAGAGGAAGCAATTCGCTTTTATGGCCTCAGATCACCCCAAAAAGGCCCACGGCTCTACCCTGGGACCATTCTTCATTCGCAAAAAACATTTTTTTTGGTTTTCTGAGATGTACTATGCTGATGTCCTGCGTATCAAATAAGCTCCATTTCTTTTGCAATGATCTTCTTTAGGCGCAGTGTGTGGTTGGGGCCGGAGATTAGGTGGTAGAACAACAGGGTTCACGCCGCGGCTCATTAGGCAAACACGCAAAAAACCTGGACAGTACAATTACGTTTGGAGGGGGGTGATTCGTCCACCTCTGAAATGTTGTGTCAAAAATGAGTGATCTCAGATGGGCAAATTGGCTTGACCAAGTATTCAAGGACAACTCTGGAGTCAGCAGAGATCAAGCCTTCTGATGGCGTAGCTCTTGCATGTGGTGGCCTGGCTGGCTCAAAGCTTTTTTCTTTTCCTTTAATGTTGACAGACATAAACATGTGAGGACTGAGCCCCAGGGGGTCCCACACCTGAAAGTTGAATCAGCTGCAAGGTCAGGGGCCATACAGATGTAAATCCTGAGCGTAGAAGTGTAGTGGACACAATTGACCTTGTTCATGTCATTTGTTCATTAATAATAATGAGCGTCAATAATCACGAACACGTTGGTTTGGCCTGAAAGCACAGACGAAACAGGTGAAAAAACATGACTTGGTGGGCTGTGACAGAGAAGGAGGGGGAAGGAAAAGGAGGCAACCAGCAGGGGGGGGAGAAGGAAATTGGAGAAATGGGAGGCAGCAGGGCAAAAGCAGTTGCACATTGTATTTTGATTCCTCTGGTATGGAAATGTTGACAAGCTGTTGCTACATACTCAAAACAGCCAAATTGGCGCTCACAAGTTCAAAGCCATTCTATTTCTTCTTTCAAATTTTGCTTTCTGCAATAGGACTTCGCCTGGACAGGCATTGGCAAATCTGGATCCTTCTACATTTCTACTGCGACCTTTAGGAACAAGGTTCCAGATTCCATACTACCTCAGCCTAAGCAACTCCTGTCAGGATTTCCAATTAAATACCATAAAAAAGCGTATCACCGCACAAAAAAGTGTGTTGCCCTGCGTGGTGACTGCATGCTGGGAACAAAATATCAATTTTTGGCGTTGCAAGGTAGCGTGCTGTCGTGGAATTCAACATTTGAAAGACAGCTCAGAAAATGAGTGGTAAGAAGAAGCGCCACACCCAACCTCATTTTGCCTCTCTCTCTCTCTCTCTCTCTCTCTCTCTCTCTCTCTCTCTCTCTCTCTCTCTCTCTCTCTCTCTCTCGAAGAAAGCCACCATCTTGGCAGCACGGGAGGAGCAGCTGGTTCCCCAATCAGCCATAAATACAGATGTGTTTGAGAGGGGACAGCTTGGGAACAAAAGAACACACCGTGCCTGCCCGGAGTGAACTGCACAAGCAGTGATCAGTTTGAACTTTCCTGCATTTGTTTTGATCGCTTTTTGCAAGGTAAGGTCCAGCAAGGGGTTTACAAGGGGTTTACAATGGTGGCCTACAGCCCGAGACTCTGGCTGATGGCAGCTGGTGAAACAAGCTCAACCAGTATCAAAAATTGAGACCAAGTCTGACACAAATCTAAGAAGTCTGTATGAGTCTTGGTTTAGGAAAGCATTGATCTCAGAATCAGTGATAGTATGATGGCAAGCCAAGAATGGAATAAAGTCAGCGTTTGAAGGCGGAGCAAACACACGCAAAGTCTTGAACATCTCCTCAAAAAGTTCCTTGTATCTCGTGCGTAGCTCACACACCTCAGTACATTTGCAAAAGAAAAGCACATGTTTTTCATCCTGGACTTCCCCACACTCACACTTATCACAGATACTTGAACCCCCAAGCCATTTACCAGACTCCACTCTCAAGTGATGAGCACGCAATCTAAATCTGCTAATGTTTCTCAAAGGTCCAGCAAGCCCTGCGTGCTTTTTGGGTGAGTGCTAGAGCGAATGCCCCTGCGTGGTTGCTGCGCAGTCGGGTCAAATAAATATTGCAGGGATACGTGCTTATGCTTGGTTGCACAAAATGTTTATCTAATAAAAGGTGTGTATTGGATGCATTTCTCTACAGTAGCTCATTGGACTGTAGGCCTTTATGGGTAAATATATTTGCCTGTAACAAACCCAAATTGGCAAATCAAAGACTCTATTGTGGGTCAAGTTGTAA
The DNA here is from genome assembly GCA_914767535.2 of Dunaliella primolecta. Taxonomy (NCBI): domain Eukaryota; kingdom Viridiplantae; phylum Chlorophyta; class Chlorophyceae; order Chlamydomonadales; family Dunaliellaceae; genus Dunaliella; species Dunaliella primolecta. The sequence goes on along the minus strand of OU611756.1, from coordinate 12,862,963 downwards.
ACTTCCCATGATGACACTTATTCTAGCAGCCCAGGTCTTAGCAAATTATCACACTTTAAACAAAAGTTAAACATAAACTCCCAAGATGACACTTATCTTCGCAGCCCAGGTCTCAGCAAATTATCACACTTTGACAGGGCGCTGTAATCAAATGTACTGGGCACATTTGCTCCATACATTGAAATGTTTGTTCGGGTAAATATTATATACCATATATTTGAGTATGCTTGGGTTCTTCAACAAATGCTCCTCATTATCATAGTGAACAAAGTAAAATAATTATGGAAGGGGTCATGAATACTGTTATGGGAGGGAATGGGGTGGACTCATTGCAGAGGTTAGATCTTTGATGAGGCAATCATCGGCCAGGAGGGGTGTACCATGTTTGTTTTGTTTGGCCCGACTGGTCTGTATTACTTAGCAATAGCAAAAGGGCAGAAAGAAGATTATGATCAGGAAAGGATGTTCGAAACTTATTTATTATGATTGTCAGCCTGCATCCCTCCCCCCTGAATAGATGCAGTTGCAACTTAAGGCTTGAAAGGTGGAGTGTATTGTCTCTTTTAAAATGTGCTGATGAATTTGTGCAATGAATTTTGATGTGTGCTGCATATTCTTGAGACATATTTAAATTCCATATGATGAGGCATGTGCAACACTCATGCTTTTTTTCACCATCTTCATAGGCCGCCCGTGGCTCTAGTCAACCTGGTGGCTTTCAGTTTGGTTCTTCCTCACATTTTCACGCTGGCTCCTTTTCTGCCCCACCTCCAGCTTTTTCCTCTTTCCAGGGTACGTGCTTCTCCTTTCTCTTTGATTTGCCAGCCTAGATTAGAATGCACAAAAGCTGATAGTATAAGGTGTCAATGCTTTTTTTGTTCCAGCCAAAAAACGTAACATTTGCCTAGCCCTTAAGTCATGAGTATGCTCCTTGCAATTTTATGTTAATTACTTCTCCTCTTTGTGTACTCCCAGGAGACAGCCTTGAACTATCAAATCTTGCAGTGAGAGGAAAATACGGGGAAAGCTTATGAGAGCTGAGGGCATCTCTATAACCATTGTTCTGAAGTTATGGAGTTCTGGAAAGCCTGCTTGTCAAGGCGTGGTATTGCTTGCTCACTCTTGCTAGCAGTCTATGCTTGATTTGATAAGGATCTGCAATTGCCGCTTCAGGTATCATGCCCACAATTTGCAATGATATGTAGGGATCGGCGTATAGCGCTATATGAGCCAAACCGGTAGCGCGATATAGCGTTATATAGCGATACAGCGCTATATGGCGCTATATAAAAATGCTATATTTTACCAGAACTCCCCTTCGCAAATAGAATTTCGGCATCAGACTCGGCAGGCTGGTGGAGCACCGTGCACAATGCTCCCTTGCAAAAAACGAAAGTCAGAAAGCAGAGCTGTTGAGCTCTGGCCGTCATCTGGCCATAATATAGCGCTATATCCGCTCAGGCCAAACGACCTACTGCACTGTAGGTGTGCCCTTAGTTGCCCACTCCCTCTTGCAAAGGCAATCCCCATTGGCCCTTCCCTTGACTATACAAGACAGCCCATGATAGCTTGTGTGTGTTGTGTGCCTGCCTGTGTGTGGGCATGCCTGTGTGTATATGTGTTGTGTGCCTGCCTGAGTGTGGGCATGCCTGTGTGTATATGTGTTGTGTGCCTGCCTGAGTGTGGGCATGCCTGTGTGTATATGTGTTGCGTGCCTGCTGTGTGTGCCTGCCTGCCTGCCTCTCTGCGTGTGTGTGCCCGCCTGCCTGTGTGTGGCTGGCTGCCTGCCTGCATGCATGTGTGTGCATGCCTGCGTGTGGGTGTATGTGTGCGCGCTTGTGTGCATATGCACGCCTGCATACATGCAAGTGTGCACGCCTATGTGTGCCTGCCTGTGTGTGGCTGCCTGCGTGCCTGCCTGCCTTTCTGAGTGTGTGTGCCTGCATGTGTGCGTGCCTGCATGTACATGCGTACATTTGTGCATGCATACTTTTCTATCATGCATAAGCACGCTCTTGTGAATGTGCATGTACAGCGCATGCTCGTGTGTGCATGCATGCACGTGCAAGGGCACGCATATGTGTGGATGCCTGCCTGCCTGCGTGTGTGTGCCTGCCTGTGTGTGGGTGTATGTGTGTGCAACATACACATGAGCATGCGTGCACGCGCGTGTGTGTGTGTCTGTGGCTGTGGCCTCCAAGTCCAGGGCTTTGCCAGGCCCTGCATCTCCCCCAGCGGCTCTCCTTTGTGTACGTTAGCCTCTAATGAAGGTCATTCTCCTGGTATGCGACGAAATTGAAGTGCTGCGGACGGGCTGATGGAGATTTTAGCCGTACTCAATTTTAGCAATCGCTATATCTGAAAAAACTCAGCGTTATGCTATATACAGCGCTATAGGCCACCGCCGATTCCTAATGATATGCAGGTGTCCCTACACCCACTAAACCTCTCCCTGAGGACAAAGTCTACAGCGCTGGTGCATTTAATGTTCAGGTTTGTCAACCTTCTGGCAAAGGGTTCGAATCTACGCGCTTGCTGGCCATTCCCTCTGTTCTTCTTGTTAGTAGGCTGTAGGGCGATGCTGGCTTGTATTGTGGCAAAGATTGTGCAAGTTGTTGGAGAAAGATGCGCGCTGCTACAAGGATTGATGTGGGAAGAGGTTCATGAGCTCATTTACAATAAAGATGCTGGAGTGGATGGTGGTTTCCATAGGCAGGGATATGTTTGGCTCATTGCCATTATTTAGGAGTTACCAGGAAATACGAGACAGCAGCGTATGGGAAGGGTTTGCCTGTGGCTTTTTGGCATTGGCCTGCCTCTTTTAACTCCTGTTCACATTCGTTTCTATGGTCATGGTAAGTGTTCATTGTTTAATGAGCCTCATATTGTGCATTAAATGTCGTAACAGGAGTGGTGGTCCAAGAGGTCCGCCCCACAGCGTGAGTCCCAGTCCACTCCCTGGCTAAAATGGGTGCGTCAGCAGATTGCCTGCGCCCAGGATACCCTCCAGAAGCTTAAAACCAAGGAGATGCAGCCTTTCCTCCCAGAGCTTGAGTCAGCTGTGGCAGAGGCATTTGCAAGTGACCAGTCCTTCTCAAAAAAAGCGCGTTTCCATCAGCTGCGAGACCGTGTCAACACAGTGCTGAAGAAGGAGTATGAAAGGCTCATGGAGGCGTGCATGGAAGACCTGGAACGAGTGGTTGCAGCAACCTGTGCATCCATGTACACCCCTCCAATAACGAAGATGAATCGATTTGGAGGCCAGATCCGTTGCCCGGAGGTGCTCGTGACCAATCCAGGGCTTTGTCCACAGCCACTGGATACCATCATGGGTTACATCCTTGTGCAAGTGGTGAGCAGGGGGTATCTATGACTTTGCAGGGTATATAGAAGCCTGAATGACATAATCTGCTTCATATTATTTTACTGCCCTTCCTCCACCGGTCATACCATCTTCTACCCACACTTTCTCAACAATCATTCACAGCAACCACCAAACATAGAAGCTTTTCTTTTGAGCCCACTGTGTGCATGTGTGTGTATGTGGTGTGTGCATGTGCTTTTAAAGGTGCGTGTGTACATTTAAGCCATTGCCAATAACAATGACAGCATTTGAACACCAAACCTCTGGGCTTAGGCATGTAGCATAGCTATATACTGGATCCCTGAAAGCTGGAGTGCTGCTTTTTGAGCCTATATCCTATTAAGCACTCAGACAATTTGAAGGACCAAGCAAGCAATGCCATTAATTTTTTATCTGGGCATGTTTTGTTTACCCTTTCAAAGACAGGATAGAATTGTCCCAGGCCTACATGCCCTCATCTGATCATGCCTGATTGATGTTGCGTTGGAAAATCTCCATAGCTACTGACGAGTTTGCATGTTTGAAACAGCTTCATGCCATCTGATGAATACATGTGTGTAATTGAACTAATATGTGTGTATGCCTGCACAGGTTTATGCCTGCCTAGATGCATTGCCCAATGCTGCGACATCCCCCACAGCGCACCCCACTGAGTGTGAAGCCACTGTGGCCAAGAGGAAGAGCATCCAGGAAGAGTTGACGCGCCTCCAAGGAGCAGAAACTGTCATACAAGGGCTGCAATGAGGGCGCTTGCTGCATGGACGATGGGTGTTGTAAGTCTTGCCCCTGAAGATGCTGCATTCACCCCTGGCCTTCTGTTCTGTGCACTAATGAAACTGGCACCCTTGCCCACCATCCATGTCCACCATGAATTGGTTATGCCCATTGAAGTTGGCATATGAATGCTCTTGTCAGCAATGAATGAATGCTCTTGCCAGCAATGAATTTGGGGCATTCCATTTGTTTATTGCATATTGAAGTTGGCATATGAATGCTCTTGTCAGCAATGACCTCGGGGCATTTGTTTTGTTTGTACAAGTTTCGGGATAGATGGTTGCTGCAGCAGGCATGACAGATGCCATACTGCACAATTGCAACCATCAAAATGGTTGTATGCTTGCATTTGACCACTAGTGCACTGGAACCAAGTTGATGCTTCCAAGTGCCAGCCAACTAACTCATCTCATAAGCGATGCATAAAGAACAAACGTGCCTCAGGCCTTTTGCTTTCCTTTAGACCACCTCTATAAGACTGCCCCTTGGTGTTCTTTGTGTGCTTATATGGATACATGCAGGGCAAAGCGAAGCCTCTAACAAGCATGGCAGGTAGATTGTCTAATAATAAGGGATGCAGATGAAAGGTGCTCTTCCAGCGCGTTCTTTTGGCAGTGTCGAAATAAGGTGCCTGAGAATTAGATGTCTGCAAGCCGAGGATCTTTGAGCCTCAATCTCAAAAGTGCTGCCACTTTTTGGCAAGTTGGCACATGTGTGGAATTTGTTACGGGTTCCCAGGATCATAAAGGCAATTGTTGCTGTTGAGTGATCAATCAAAAAATGAGGTGCCGAAAGCCAGTACCCATGCGATAACCACCCGTTTCATGCGTCCTAGTCAACTTTGGATGGAGCTAATAAGCCCTTTGACTTGATAAATAGTGCAAGCTTGTCTAAAATAGAAGCTGCCAAAGCTTGGCTTCCTTCCCATGCCTTTGGGTGCCAGGCCAGCGAAGGAACATTTTTGATAGAATTTGTTTTTGTGCAAGGCTTTTTTCTGGCAGTTCTAGGGAAGGTTAAACCATGGGGCACACCTTTTTTTGGTCATGGACCTGAACGTCCTTGTTTCAGAGTTGCTGATTGAGATACTTAAAGTGGCAAACCGGGTTGTTAAGTGTGGTCTACCTTTGTCCCTAAAGATGTTGGATTGGGATAGGGGTTACAAAGATGTTGAAATAAGAAGGCTTTCCTTAATGCACGCAGCTGGCTCTGGCTTGGATGGTCTTTTCATTTTTTTTTTCAGGTGTTTCCAAGGCGCTTAGAATTTTAACAGCATTCGCGAAGCGCAGCATGCACAGCATAGCGCCGGCCTTAGACATACACACAACGGCACTCTTTTCATCACACATTGTCGACCTCGTCCAAATCGCTTCTTAAATTAAGGACAATGTTGAACGCGTAAATTGAAAAGGTCTGCTATTACTAAAGGGCACAAGATCAAACAAAGCAGCTTCACATAAAGACATCCGCTGAGCCTTAGTAATGCGCGCCTTGGCTGATTACATTCACTTTCTTTTAAAAATCAACAAGGTTTTACAAGGTTTTACAAATTAAGCCATCAGTCAAGAAGTGCGACTGCTAGGCTGCTCATGTGAAAAACCGCAATATAAAATGTTCAGGAGTGTTTGTGTAGCCCGTGCATGTAAGTGTACAAAAAAAACCCTTGCCAAGAACAAGGGAAAAAATTTCCACTGGTGTTTGTATGACAAAGCAACGGCAGATAAACATCAGGAGTTTGCCAGGACCAACCGACTGCATCAAAAAAAAGGAGGAGAGCAACATTTGTTTGTTCGTGTGGTATCGTAAGGAAGAAGCGCGGTCCGTCACACTGAGCATGCCAAGAACAAAGGGGGCAAATAGGTATAAATAAAATTGACGTAAGGAGGAGCAGCACATGCACAATGAGAGGGTCAGGAACATCAAACATGGTCTGATTCATCACCCTCTTGCTGCGGGCCCTGCTGCTAGAGAAGCTTTGAACCAGCACTTGCCTGGCTTAGACTGTAAGTTGTTAATCAAAACACCTTGAAAAGCAGATTGTAAAAACATGCAGGCGCTCCCCTTTCATAGTCGTTTCAACACCCCAGCAGCAAGCACAGCTAGAAACAAGGACTTGTTCTCGAAACAGTGTATTTAGACTTTTTTTTCTTTGCCTTGGAACCAGAGCACCACGCAGCCAAGGTAGAATAATGTTTGTTCTTCACACAGGGGAAGCACTGCTGTATGTGAGTAAAAGCATTCTCTGTATACAGGCAAGCGTCAACATGATTGTTACCTCTCTCATCCATGCACACACCACGTCCTCTGTTCTGTTAACCATCCCATTCATTGTATCATCAAGCGTAACCCCTTGTAACCCTTGTATCATCAAGCGTAAGTTCAGCACTGGCACCTCACGTGTGTTGGAGGTCTTCAGTTGTAGGTTCTGTGTGTGCTCCTTCCTTCCTCCCCCTCTCATTGTGTGTGACGCCAGTGCTTGCATCCCGACTCTTGCATTGCGTGACTGGGAGGGCACTGCAAGTGGGATTGCCCGGACCTCATGAGTTGTGGTGTTCAAGTCAGGTTCATTGGTGTGTGTCTGGTCCAGGACATTCCAGCAAAGTTGAGAACAGCAGAGGAGCTCAAAGAGCCCTCTGAGTTGGCTACTTCCCGGTCATGAAGCTGTGTGGGGCGGATGCAAGCCTGGTCCGTTGCTTGCTTCGGTGGCCCTGGATTCTGCAGTGTCCGCTGCAACGTCGAGCTGTTTTAAGAGCTACATTTTTCTTTTTTTATGGCTGCATAAATATGTTTTAAGAGCTACATTTTTCTTTTTTTTTTAAAATCAACTAAAATTGTTGTGGTTGACGTGAGCACCGAAGGGAAAGAAAGGTCACAGGTTACAGGAAAAAGAAGGCCTCCAGTCAAAACGATTGACTGCTAGCCTGCTCATAAAAAACAATAATTCATGAAGAAAAGGAAAAAAGCTTGTTATTGCTTTGATTTAAGAAAGAAGAGATATGATAAGACTGTACATAGTGAATGCCAGGTACGTAGGGAGCCACGCTATTGGAAGAGTGTGATCAAGAGAAGAGAGGACCAAAAATGAGGAAGCATATTTAAGCAGAAGATAACAAAGATGGGGATGATTGCACTTGGAAAGAACGAAATCTTTTGCTGTTTGTGTCTCATGGGTTGTAACCAGGAATTTGTATCCAATATGCTAGTTGGCGAGACCTGAGATCCACAACAAGCTGACTCAAGTCCAAAGGATCAGCAGAGTGTATGTTTTGCTGGAAACAAATAAGCATGGTGTAAGCAATTCATGGTAGACAATAGATGAGATGTCCAACAGGAGGAATTCCTGGGGCTGAGGGAGATGTCCGCATGAAAAACCTTGTGAAGTAGAGTGCTGTTGCAATGGGTGAGAGAGTTATATAAGCGTGCACAGGCTCTGAACCAGTTGGATTGAATAGGTTCGATTCCGCACTCACGGAGGACACTCCAGGAAGGAGTTCATGTTCGTACACCCAGCATGGATCTCAAGAATCTCAAAAACCATTTCTGGATGCAATTATCCATCTATGTCCCCTTTGAAGATATGCAATGGCCCAGATCTGACTTGCATACATTCCTGCTGGTATGACATACGTCTTAAAGAGCCATAAGTAGGCATGTAAGCGGTGTGTACACATCTCATTAGTAATCTGGTTTTGATGGGCAAAAGTACAGACGCGAGCCATACCTGCCAGGCAGGGTTTGAGAGCTTCCTCAGCAGCATTGTGCAGATAAATGTGTTTGTCAAACTGCATCCCCAAGTAGCGGAAGGTATTTGAGTCAGGCAAGACCTCACCATCATAAAAAAAGGAGGCAAGTTATTGGTCTTGAAAGAAAAAGAAAACTACGTAGGCAGAGGAAACTCTCCCTGCGTCAATTAAGGAAAAGGGGACACATTGGCTCAGAAGAACCTTGAGTCCCTTCTACCACGTCTTGGTCTTGGAGTTAAAACAGCCGATAACAGATTTTTTGTCCCCTTTCTCATCAAAGGGAAGCTTTGTGGCCTTTTATGCCAAACCAATCCCCATTATGTACGTTATGTCCACAAACTTGCTCCCATGAGACATGCCATCAAGACCAACTGAAGCACATCCTGCCACAACTTAACGTCCAATAATACCAGCAAACCTCCTGGACCCGACTTGCTTTCTTTGCTTCTTTCTGGTAGAGGATACTCGTGGCTCTTTAAGGTAGGTAAGGTTGCATTGCTTTATCCGCCTACAAGGGCAGCTGAGCGGAAACACAGAGGCCCGTAACCAGACCTGGCCAAAAAATGCTCAACTCACAAAACTTGGAATGGAAAGAAGAGATAACAAAATTGTGTTTGTTGCGGTCTGGCGTCTGTAAAAGCACGGGTAGGTTATGCTCAAAGGCTTGAAGTTATATAACTGGTCCAATATATTGGACCAGATGAAATGCTCCAAACATGTGATGAACAATGTACTGCAGCCTATGAATTTTAAGCATTCATTTCAAATATGCCCATGCAATCCTCCATGTTCATTAGGATATTAGGCAGCATTTAGCATTCAAATGAAAGAAGACACTTGTTTCTTCTTCCATAGGTAAACGTCAACGTTTAGTACTGTAGTAAAGTAAAGCAAAGACTACGCAAGCCAGGTCCAGCTGCGTGCATTAAGGAAAGGTCCCCCAACTAGCAAGCTAGGGCCCCACCGAGGAGGTTCACAGGCCCAGCCTAAAACAAGCTATGAACCAATGGGGAATAACTAATGAGAGTCAGGTGGGTTGCTGTCAGCCATGCGCCTGCGGGCATAGACTCTCCTCCTCCTGCTCTGAACTGCCTCGCCCCCAGTGATGCCCCTGCCAGAAGAATCCTGCAAGTATAATGAGTGTCTGGTGTTTATAATTTGTGTTAATGATTGGAGTGCATGGCAACTTATTTGAGAGGCTAATTTTTCTGTGTTATGTCTGGTAAGACCCAGCTCAACCAGAGGAGTGATGGTGTAGTCATTATAGATAGAACCTGCTACACCAAGTAACATGAAGCAGTAGTGTTTTCCATAGCACGTCTAGTGGTAGCAAGCTTGTTAGCATACTGAACAGAATGGGCATGAAGTTTTTGAGCAAGTTTATTGGCCCGTTGATGTTCCAGTCCAAGTTGTTTAGGCTGGTTCAAGGTATGATCGGTGTAGCAGGTCCCACCAACACCCAGAAGGAAAGTATGGAAAGTCACAACTTTAGCATTAATGAGTTTGCAGAGGTCTGCATGCTACCGTTGTTCCACCTCCAACTGTTGTCCAGACCTCTTGTCTTCACGGTACTTAATTTCAATCAAATGCACGTGCCGCTGGTTTACATTCAGTTGGTGGGGCTATCATTAACACCAGACATGCTCTTTGCTTACTGGGGGCTTCCGGGGGGGGGGGAGTCGCTGGCGCGCGGAGGGGGATACAAGGTGAAGGAGAGTCCGGGCGTTTTGGGGCATGGCCGACAACCCGCTCAATCCTCATTAGTTCAGTCTCTTTCCCTCTCCTAGGCTAGCTGTAGCTAGTGTAGTTTTGAGGGACCTCTGGTGGGGCCCTTGCTAGCTTGCTAGTTAAGGGACCTTTCCTTAATGCACGTGGCCTGTGGCCTGCGTAGACTTTTCTTTTTTTTCTTTCTTTCAGTTGGTGGGGCTGTCTCACGCGGTTGGCTCGTGTGGTCCTCTGTGTTGGGTTGTGTCTGCTGCATAACGCATGGTGTGAGCAGGTGGAACAAGGAGAAGAAGGAGTGGGTTTGGCTTTTTAGGGAGTAATCAGTATAGCATCAGGACGACTGGATGTGAGTCTAGATCTCTTAGAAAAAATTTCTTGGAAAGAGGTAAGGGGGTATAATTCTGTTTGATGCATGTGCAGGGATTTGAAGGTTGTGCTGCGCCAACCTATCACCACTCCCTATGTCCATGTTAACCAAACCTGCCCCCCAAGGGCTTCTGCTAAAAGCTTTGATGATCAATCTTCCAGCAACATTGTGGCGTTCAGTTTTCATTCTGGAGATGATATGATTTTGGCAGCCTGAAAGCATGTGGAGTGCGCTGTCTAATTGATGACAGCCTGGGAGAGGGCATAATGGGTTAGTGAACCTTTTGAAGCGAGCCGTAAGTTTCTGGTTATAGAGGGTGATTGTGCGATATTGTAAGATGGTGCACTTCATGGGTGTGGATATACAGGACATATTCCTAAAGGCATTGCGTATTTTCTTATCTACATGTTGTGACACACTCTGAAAATCCGAGTAGTAGCCTGTTTTGGGGTTGGCATGTCCAAGTCTGTGTTTTGAATGCATATGAGACTTGAGAGCACTTTGAAGATTGGGGAGGTAGGTGATTTTAGGATTGGGTGTAAGAGCTGTGGACGTGCCAGCATTGTGTTCTTTTTTTCCTCCTTGGCTAACCAAAATAAATGAAAAAAAGGATTTCCGCCGGGGCCTGCACTAGGGATCCCAGTATTTGTCACATTATTATTGGCTTGACTTGCTTGATATTTTGCAATAGCATCTGCACATTCGTTACCAGCAATGCCAGCATGAGATTTTACTTTGTAGAAACAAATATTGGTTTGTGAGTTGATAATGAGGGTAGATATGTTTTTTAGGACATCCCCTTGGATATGTTGTTTGTGCTTCTCTGGGTAAGTAAGTTGTTTACGTATTTGATGAAGAGAGGTGAGACTGTCTAAAGCAATGTGTGAATAAGAGTGCGTGATGGCAGCAGCAGTTGCTGCTAATTCAGCTTGACATGTGGTGTTGGTAATTCCAGCACCGTTGGGCTCGACAAAACTTCTGCTGTCGGTGAGAGGGCAGTAGACGCCAGATCCAATTTCATGTTTGCCATTCTGAATTTGACAGCTACCATCAGTGTAAGCCCATGTCCTCCGGTCAGGGACTTTGAGCATGAGGGTTGGACTAGATTGGTTAGGTACAAAGAGTTCTCCCTGATCACTTATATGTGGATAGGTTGGGTTTCTAGATGTTTGTTGTTTCTCAGAGGGGAGGCATTGGCATTTATTGAATCCAGGCATATCAGTATGCATTGTTTTGAGAGTAGAATGGTTGCCCACACTGCGCAGCTTTCATTTAACTTCTGGTACAGCCAAAGCCAGGCCCTGTAGCCAAGCTGGGTTATGATTGTTTAGATGGATCCTTGCAGCTGTGTTCCAGACTGCAAAAATTTGTAGGTCCCAGGTTTGCTGAGAAAGAGGTATTTCCTGGTTGAGGCAAGAATGCGGATCATTGTAGCAAAGGTTGGCACGAGCAATGGTACCAACCAAATTCACAACAGAGATGTGGTTAGGCAGTGATGAGCTTAGAGGTGGGGTTAGTTATCATGTGTTTCCCCAGACAGGGAGGAACATGAAAGTAGGAGTGGCCTAAGTATTGAAAATGAAGATGAGAATGAGTACATAGAATGACGCAAGGCCTGAGTCATAGAATTATTCATAAATGGGTTATAAATATAATGGTGTTGTAGGCACTGTCATTAGTGACTACAATATTTAACCTCTTATCGACTTGTTGCCTAACCAAAGTCAGCATCCAAACTGAATTGCGATGCCATCCAAAGATTAACGTCATTCTTAACACCAGGCATGTTCTCAGAAGAAGGCTTAATTTCCATGGGGCTTCTGGAGGGATGTCTGTTGGGCGCCTCGCGAGGCGGTGGAGAGCAGGAGAAGGAGAGTTATGGCGTCCAGAAGCATGACCGGCAAGGATACCTTGGGTCTTTGCTGACACTGAGCCCCCCTCAACTCTCATCACCAAGGTCAGGCACGGGCTAGTGCTAGTAATACTCCTGATCCTCATTGACCTCTTCATTTTTTCTCTTGGTGGAGGGGGATACACAATGTCTCGGCCCTATGTGTCCTCTTTTTCTTAATTGATGTGGGGAGTGTTTTCACTGCCTGCACATTTTTTCTTCTTTCTTTGCCTGGCTCCTTCCGTGTTTTGCCCTTGTGGTTCTGCTCCCGCTTACTTCTCCTGCTGCTGGGGAGGGAGGGTGTCGGTGCTGAGGGGTAGGGGGCTGGTGTGCCCTGTAGCTGCTTCTTCCTCCCTGTTGTTGTTGTTGTTGTTGTTGTTGTTGTTGTTGTTGTTGTTGTTGTTGTTGTTGTTGTTGTTGTTGTTGTTGTTGTTGTTGTTGTTGTTGTTGTTGTTGTTGCTGCTGTTGCTGCTGTTGCTGCTGCTGCTGCTGTTGTTGTCGTTGTTGTTGTTGTTGTTGTTGTTGTTGTTGTTGTTGTTGTTGTTGTTGTTGTTGTTGTTGTTGTTGTTGTTGTTGTTGTTGTTGTTGTTGTTGATGTTGTTGTTGTTGTTGTTGTTGTTGTTGTTGTTGTTGTTGTTGTTGATGTTGTTGTTGTTGTTGTTGTTGTTGTTGTTGTTGTTGTTGTTGTTGTTGTTGTTGTTGTTGTTGTTGTTGTTGTTGTTGTTGTTATGGCTCTCTGATCCTAGGTGCCTCTTTTAATTCATCTGTGAAGTGTTTCCTCTGCCACGCAGGTTTCCTTTCTTTTTAGAGAATATTGACTTAAGCATGCCTTAACAGCCACATTACACAACTCCAGAAGGAATTGGATAAACATAACTCCATCCATTAGTAAAATAAATAGTAAATAGATGAAAAAGCACACAGAAATTCTGTCCTCAAGGTGTGAGCATGCAGACTTACATGTTTCTTAAAAGACCACAGACCACCGACTGGTGCTGGGCTCATTTATTCAAGACGTTGTGCTTCTTTGCCTTCCTGATTGAAAAGAAAGGAAAAAAAGTTTACGCAAGCCAAAGGCTGCGTGCATTAAGGAAAGGTCCCTTAACTAGCAGGCTAGCAAGGGCCTCACCAAGGGTCCCTCAAAACTACACTAGCTACAGCTAGCCTAGGAGAGGGAAGAAACAGAACTAACGAGGATTGATCAGGTTGTCAGCAGTGCCCCGAAACGCCCGGACTCTCCTTCCCCTGGTATCCATCTCCGCGCGCCCAGTGACCCCCCCACCTGAAGCCCCCTGTAAGCAAAGAGCATGTCTGGTGTTAATGATAGTGGTTACTTGAAAGCTAGGGACTTAGCTTTATGCTTGTTTAGGCCTAAATTGACAAGAGGTTTGACTGTGTACTCATTGTAAATCGTGCCATGTAAATCGTGCCATGTAAATCGTAATCCATGTAAATCGTGCCATGTAATCCATGTGCCATGTAAATCGTGCCATGTAAATCGTGCCTGGACAACAGTTGGAGGCGGCACAGCGGCAGCATGCAGACCTCTGCAAGCTCATTAATGCACAAGTTGTGACTCTCCACACCATCCTTTTGGGTGTTGGTCGGACCTGCTACACTGAGCACACCCTTAACCAGTTTAAACAACTGGGACTTGCCCACCAACGCGCCAATAAACTTGCTCGCAACCTTCATGCCCATTCTGTCATGTATGCCAACAAGCTTGTTATCACTAGGCGTGCTGTTGAAAACAAGAATACTTCTTGCAGCCTGGTTATGGAGCCGGGTGCTTCCTATAACCCTCCAGATCCCCATTAGAGTCTTCTTTTTGTAGCTTCGTGATGGAGGGGACTCACGGCTCTTCTGAGCCAATGTGTCTCCTTTTCCTTAATTGATGTAGGGAGAGTTTCCTCTGCCTACGTAGTTTTTCTTTCTGTAAATCGTGCCAGCCACACCAATCAGGATGATATGTAGAGTCACTTTGTTATTCCTGTTTGAGTTTCTTGAGATGCGCTTTTTAAGTCTTGGTAGTGTGTGGGCATGCTAGGCAGTTGCAGTTTCCAAAGTAATGGAAGGGTTGGTGTCTGGACAGAATTTCAGCTCAACAAGGTGGATATCCCTGTCTTGAGGAGGGATCTTGGAAAGATCAAGGTGGGCTCGTCGGCCTGGGATAAAGCGCACAAAGAGAGCATCCTTCCTGATTGCAGTAGTCCAGTGCTAACGTATTATCTTCAAAACTTTCCTTAATACACGCGGCCTGCGGCCTGCATAGACTTTTCTTTTTCTTTTTCAAAACTGTCTGCACGTGCTTCTCATTCAAACACTGATCACATCGTTATCTCCCCCCTCCTAGTTTTTGGTGATTTGAGCTGGTCCTGGCAGTAATTAAAGAAGAACTCAATGATGCATTGTTGCTTACAAATGATGTTCATTCTCTTTATCTTTACTGTGTCTTCTTACGTCAATTCCCTTATCTGGAATGGCTTCCCTACAACTTTCTTGATGTCTTCTGAACATCAATCACGCCTGAACTACTACTACTGTGTAAGCCCGGATCAAGCCTTGGATCAACCCTGAGGGTTGCAAGGGGTTGGCCTACAGCCCGAGACTCTGGCGTGCGTGCGTGCTTGCTCTTTGATACTTCTGCAATTACGACTGAAATACTGTTGCTTTCTGAAATACCTTCATGATGCTTTCTTTCTTACTTTAGCCTAGCATTTCGTATTCACGTCTCTTGACAAATGGCATCTTTGTGCTTAATAGTGAAAGTAACTTATCCATGCATATGAGCAGCTCTCCAACGAGACAAACAGGAACAAAGGGATTTCTGGGGGAAGGGTTTGCTGGGCGCGTGGCGGTTGAGAGCAGGAGAAGGAGAGTCCGGGCGTCCAGGAGCATGGTGGACAAACCTCCAGATCCTCATTAGCTCTCTTTCTGGCTTTCTCCTAGGCTAGTTGTGTCCACCTTAAGTTTGAGGGCCCTTTGGTGAGACCCTTGTTAGCTTCCTAGTCAGGGAACCTTTTATCCATGCACGCGGCCTCTTGGCTGGCAAAGAATTATCTTTTATTTTCTTTCATCGAGACAATCTGTAAAACCCCGTATACAAGAGCCAAGGCCTTTCCTGAAAGCACGCAGCCGGAACTAGCTTGCATACTATGCAAGACTAGTAGTCTTTCCTTTTTCTTTTTCTTTCAGCCAAGGCCCGCCGTGACCAGATTTTTAGGTACTTCATTGCCCGCGCCGACCATGGCAATGAGGCACAACCACAACCACAAATTTCACTCTGCAACTTTGAAAAAGGATTAGTATCTGAAAGAAAAATAACACATACATATACACACAACTCACATTGAACACACACACCTTCAAACCTGTGTTTATTCGTACATGACCACCATGATGAGGCATTGCACAACTTATCTGATGCCAGCGCAAACAGCCTTTGCACGACATTCAGAATATCCATTTTTCAGCATTGTGTCGCCTTTTGGAAGCCTTCCATTGTCAAGTTGGCAGTAAAAGCAGGTATGCTTTTAAATTTGTTGATGAACGTATCCACCTGCATTGCAATCAACAAGGGCTGGGTTAGCTCCAGGAAGGAGGAATTACAGGAAGGCCATTCTCAACTTTCTCACAAAACCTCTCCAAGAAGCAGCATTGATCTAAGTACTGATATGATATGCCTTGAGGGACAGGGAGGAAAAAATTTTAAATCTGTACAACTGTTATTATAACCAGGGCACCCTCACCTTTCATACAGTGGCAACATGCTATTTTTTCTTTTTCTTCAAAATTCAGATGGCATGTATGTGAGTTTGGGCATATAATGCCTACTTGTAAATAACCAAGGCAAAGCAGTCTTGGCTCTTCTGCTGCCTGCCTTCAGGATCATACACAAGGAGAAGGAGCTCAAGCCGTCTGTAGTTTCAACATGCCAAATGCAGCCAGCAATAACAGCAATGACGCGTGGTCACCATGTTGCTGATTTGATAACCGTGTCGCTGAGTTGCTCCTGGGGTAGGTGAGACGATGCGCACCAGCTAGGCAGCAGTCTTTCACCTAAGCATGTGCATCCCCTTGCTGGCACATCCTGTTCGGATGCAGCTGCTGCGACATGTACTGACAGCAGGCCAGGAAAGGAAGGCCAGGAAGGAAGGCCTCCGCATCTTGCCCACCCGGCAAGCTCTCCCCCCAGATTTGGTATACAATTGCAGGGTACTAAGATGCTTCTAACAGAAGCTGCATGAGGTCAAGATTGGTGGTCTGGCTGGAAGTCAGCACTGATTTGTAGGGTTCCACAGCATGTTTTCCTTATTGAAGCAGAAGAGCTCAGCCCTGGAGGGCTGAGATTCTGCTTATCTGACACCAGAGTCGAAGGGTACACGGAAAAGCTTTTGGGAATCGACGGGCTGTAGATTGGAGCGGCTGAGAAATTGTGGCTGCATAGGTCCGGCTACTTTCCTCCAGCCATCTCTTCATTTCTTTTCTGCAGATCACGTGGTGCATCCCACAGCACCCTCTTAGCACCTGCTTGCAAAGCACAGGTTTAGCTAATGTCCAACACAGTTCTACCACAGGGAACATCACAGTTTGATGGAGCAGGAATGAGCAATTTGTGTGGCTGCAAATTTGTGGACCCTCATTTGCCTAGGAATGGTGGGGTCCAGCCATGGGGAAGCCCATGAGGCTCAGGCCTTGCAATAAAAAGGTAAACCTATAATGTCGACTCCAAAGGACATCCTGGCAAATTTGTTGGCAACTTCTTCTCCTGTGTCCCAATCAATCAGGGCAAGCAAGATTGCCAGAATGCTCCTCTTTTGCCCATGGAAACAGTGCACACCTCTCTTGCAAGCTTCCCCGTCGTCCAAGAGGTGGGCACAAGCTCCATCCCGCGCTCGCGTGTCAGCCTGCAAGGGAGTTGCACAGAGTGTGTGGCATGCAAGCTTGCATGATGATCTGAGCCAATCACACAATTGACGAAAGGCGCTTCCAGTTGTGGTAGTTTTGGTGACTGGAGTCTAAGGGTAGGTTCAATTTCCTGTTCTTGAAACTAATAGATAAATTTTAAGCTTGCTTCCTTAGCGCCCTGGAGGCACAGCTGAAGCTGCCACGTTTTGCAACTCCCTCATTAGGGCTGCAGCATTCTCACCCCTTTCCGCCAGCTGACAAAGGGCAGCACAAAAGGGCAGCACAGAATGAGACTTGATTTGGCCCCTGGCACCCAAAAGTTTTGCAGTGGCGGGGACCATCTGGGTGCACTACAGGGGATGTCATGTGCTCATAGGGCCTGCCTCTGAGCAACACACCGGACCATACTTAGCAAAAGGTACGACCACTGTCCGTGACAACAGCTAAACCTGGCTTACGCAGCACTTCCTTTCTTCTTGACAGTACGCATGACTGTTCAGACCACGATTTAAACACAGCTGCTGGTGTTTCCATTTCATGGTCGTTGCTCCCAATGGTGGCATTGGCACTGGGAGGAAAACTGCTGGAATGTATGTAGGAGAGCTGCTTCTGTGTCCAAATGACAGTACAACGCTAAATGAGCAGATTCTGCAGGTTGATCAACAGAGCAGCACAAAGCCTTTGCTCACAGCATGCCCTACACCCTGATTCCTCCCTCCTAGGCTGCAAATGACTGTATTGAGGTATGGAATGACAATGTCAAAGAAACAACAGATGCCAAATTTGCCAGCCTGCTGTGCCTGACACCGACAGCCCAAAAATCCTCACGAGGCTTGCACACACATAACAAAACACATACCCACATTCCCATTTATACACATCGGCAGGCGGTTGATGATCAAGAAGGCGAGCAGCATATGGAAAACACACCTGTGAGAATGCAATTGCGAAAGGCGCTTGGATTGTACAGCAGCAGCACCTGAACCCCTTTCCACTAAAGCACACCTGAACACTAGTAGTGCGTCGGGCTCATGAAAGTGTTGTGGCCGTAAGCTTAGTGTGGTGGGGGCGCTGCCAGCATTGCGTGCTGCAGTGGCCTCCGAAGTCATGTCCACCCTGCATTGCGTCATGCAATCAATCAGGAGTCATGTCCGCCCAGCATTGCGCCATCTCCACCCAGCATTGCGTCATGCAATCAATCAGGAGTCATGTCCACCCTGCATTGCGTCATGTTCACCCAGCATTGCATGCTGCAGTGGCCTCCGAAGTCATGTCCACCCTGCAAATGGGTGAGTGTCGTGCATGCCAGTGTGTGCTCAGACGCTCATACCTCAGTGTATACATGGATGTGTGCACGGGGAGCGCTGCATCTGCAAATGTATGCTCTGTGCATGTCTGGTCGTACTGCCTGCTATATGATCAGCAAGCAATCCGTGGCAGCAATCTCTTCGCATGGGCATCACGCATTTCAGCACATGCAGCATGCACAAGGTACTTACACTTCCCACACATCCATGCGCAAGGCGATTCAAACAAGCCATTGCACACAGAGTTCCTATCGGATTCTGAACACAAATGAGGAAGCAGGGCCCCTTTCCCAGAACCCTCGCAGCAGCTAAACATGCATGTGCACAGCGTGTTCCCCCTTGCTCACCTGTAACCAAACAGCAAGTGCACTGCTTCTCTGAAAGCAGCCGCCCTCTCCTTAAACACCTCACGCAGGCGCACCATGGCCTTGTCAGCCTCGCCAATCTGCCACACCAATTGAAACCCGCAATGTTACACCAATCTGTCAGCAATTTGGCGACAACCTTGCCACGCCAGGATAGCATGTTCTATCATAGAGAGGTGCTTCCAATCAATTTCACAGAATTTGCAAGGTGCAGGTAGGTTGTCAATGCCTTGCTCGCCAAGCAAATGCATCACATTGGTCTTAACATGCGAGTAGGGCAACAAGGGTGCCCTCATTAAAGCGGCTTTGCTGGTGCTTTCCTATTCTTGCCTGGTTACAGTTGTACAAGTGGGTAAGTAAACAACTCCAGTGAGCACCTCCCAAGGGAGGTGCGGAGGAGTCTAGATACAAGCGAGCATCATGTCTGACATGAGCAGTCATGTTCACAAGTGCTAAACCCCCATCATAAAGGGGATGCAGATCGTCACTGCAGTGCTGCCGCTGCTCACAGCTAAGCGTGATCGACACAGAAGTCACAACAGTGTCTTGGCCCTGCTGGCTCTGAGCTCTGCTGTCCCACTCAAAGGATGTGCTTGAGAATTGGTTCCAGCACCATTCGTTGTACCTAAAATTAAATTCTACCCTTGTCTGTGCAAGCTACCTCTGTCTCAAACACATCCTGATCACTTTCGCTGCTGCTGCCTTTTACCCTCTGAATCCAACTCAAAGCATTCACACGAAAACTGAACAGAGGTTTCCCAGCACCGTTCCCTAAGCCCGATCTTAAGTTCTACCCTCAAATTGTGCAAGCTGCCTGTGTGAAGCACACTCTTCACTTGCCTGTGTCAAGCACACTCTACACTTGCCTGTGTCGAGCACACTCTTCTCTTGCCTGTGTCGAGCACACACTTCATTTGCCTCTGTTGAATACACTCTATACTTGCCTCTGTCAAATACACTTCACATTTGCCTCTGTCAAACGCACTTTGCACTTGCCTCTGTCAAATACACTTCACATTTGCCTCTGTCAAACGCACTTTACACTCCCCAATCACTGCGGTTAAAGTTGCCTGCGTTGTGGTGAAGCTGTTACCTACAAGGTAGAAACCGCAGCGCTCACAGGCAAACAAGACCATGCTGCCCATCCACATGACCTTCAAAACACTGGAAACCATCTTCCTGCACGCACCTTGTGACGCAGCACAGCAATCTCCGCGTCCTTGGCCGCCACCGCTGCCAAGCCGCCCCCGCTCACCCCTGCAGCACTACCTTGCCCCGAATGTGAGGCACTCCCACCCTCCCCTCCACTCCCTCCACTCCCTGCACCGCCCCCACTCCTGGAGCTTACATCGACACCACCTCTTGCATCCCCTGCACTGGCCCCAGCTCCACTTGACACATCTGCTGCGCCTGCTGCCCCTGCGGCAGCTCCTGCGGCTCCTGTTTCAGGTGCTGCAGGTGCTGCTGGTGCAGGGTCCTTTGTGCGCGCTGCCAAGTCCTCCACCTGCTGGCTCAGGCTGGCCACGCTGGCCTTGAGGGCGGCATTTTCTGCGCGCAGCACTCCTAGCTCATCCCCCCGCGCCTGGAAGAAAGAGTGTGTGTGTGTGTGTGTGTGTGTGTGTGTGTGTGTGTGTGTGTGTGTGTGTGTGTGCACGTGTGCTCAGTGCCCTTCAGACCTTGCCTTTAAAAAGAATTTTTCAAGGATGGATTCCTAAATGCTTGAAACCTTGCCTTTCCCATATGGAATTTTCCAGAGGAGGTCAACTGGCCTATATCACTGGATATGTTCTTTCCCAACTTTCTTCCTCACATTTAACCATGTTAATCATTATTAATCCATATAATATTGTTCACCAGAAATTCATGAAAATAAGAGGTTCCCATATCACTCTCCTGGCCTCAGATCACCTAAAAATGGCCCATAGCTCCACCTCAGGACCATTTTTCACTCCCAAATGTTTGTCTTTGTCACCACCATATACATAATTAACACCCTGCATATTCAAAACTAGGAAAGAAGGAATTCAACCATTGACCTTTTTGGCACCCCTTGCGCTGGATTTTCTCTAAGGGAATGGCTGAAATTCTGTATCTTACCAACCACTGGGTCTTTTCACTCCATTGTTTTTGCAATGCTATTCTTTTGGTATAAGGACTTCAAATCACTATAAATCACTCAACTTTGTGGTCTAGCTGGTCAGATTTGTGTACCTGGGTGTCAAAAAGTAAGGTCCACGCCGCGGCCTATTAGGCATGTGGCCCCACATTGGATGTTTAAAGCTCAGGTGCTATGGATAGGGGAAAGCATGAGCTACATCTGAGTGCTAGTTTTTAAACATCGAAACTGGGGCCAACATGCTTGGGGAACATCTTAGAAATACCCCCATTTGGGGCCTCCGTTGCCCCCCTCTGGGAATTTTCAAAGGCGGACACTTATGCATATTCTTGCATAAAATCTCAGGGAGGTCATAAACAGTGCCGGGTACCCTTTTTCTCGTGCTTGATCTTCATACTAGACCGTGCCAGTAATTGTCATTAGAAAACACATTCACCAAAAATGTTGGAAATTGGTTGACCTCAGATAACGGTCTAGGCCTCAAATCACACCCAGAGGACACATACACACATATATCATCTCAACGACCAAGTTTCATTTTTAAACTAGGGTGTTGTGACCCTATACACCATGCTAACATCCTGCACATTCCAAAAACAGATGGAAGAGGTCAAAATTAACATATGGCACTCATTCAGTCTCTTTCCCCCAGAAAAATTGCTGAGATTCTGTATCTGACCAGAAACTGGGTCTTTTCACTCCATTTCTTTTGCAGCACTTCCTTTTCAAAACAAGGACTCCAAACCACCAAATGCCCCAATTTTATGCAATGGATGATTGGGATGAAAATGTTGTGTCGAAAAGCAGGGTACACGCTGCAGCTAATCAGGCACGTTGCCCGTAACAGGCAAGCTTAACAATGCAGTGCAAAGGAAAGCTGTATCTAGCCAAAAAAATCATGCTTGAGTCTTGCCCATAATAGACAGCTTATGGTGGGAGCATGCACACAACGACTGTTAGTGGGCTTCAGACAATCCGCTTTTGAAGAAACCCACATCCTCATCCTACTGGTGCACATGCAAGTGCTTGCATGGAGAACCCCCACTGCACCAGTCACAATGATGAGGCAGTGGACATGAAGCATGGCCATATTGCCTGAGCACAGACCTGCCTGTGTGCTCATGGCTTCTCACCTGATTTTGATACTCGCTTTCGGGATTCATGCGCAAGTGCAGGACCCGCACACTGCCTGAGCGGCTGAACTCTCCGCGCCCCAACTTCTCCTGCAGCATGCGCATATGTTGTAGCCCACTGTCACTGACAGTGTCAGCACTATATATTGGCAAAAGCAAGGTCCCACTTTGGTTGCTGATGACACATACAAGCACAATTCAGCATCACACAGACACAGTACTCCAGCTTCCTTCACGCAAACTGACTGTTTTAGAGCTAATGACCCACAACTATCTACCTGCAAGCTACAGAGGAGCATCACACCATCAACTTGCAAATCAACACTAGTTTCACACACACACAACACAGGTGCACCTCAGGCAGCCCACACCCACGCACCTGAAGCACCCCCACCTCCCGCGCAAGCCCATCCGCCTCCTTCTCCAGCTGCCCCACGCGCTTTTCTGCAGCCTCAGCACGCATAGATGCAGAGGACAGCGCCCCCTGCAGCGATGCCTCCTTCCGCGCTAAAGCAGACATTTCCTCCTGTGGGCATGAGCAAACAGAATGAGGCACATGCAGGACATTTCACTTGCAAGGACACAGAAACACATGGCTGTGAGTAAGTGCTGTGGACCCCGTTTCTAAGGGGCGCGCATTGAGACATTCACAGCCCCAAGGGGGGGATCCCTTCTTCTCAGGTTAGTCTCATGCTCTTGCTGCCCTTTGACCCATCATTATTTTATCTCTAGCCCCTTCTCCCCAGCCTCACAACTTGTCTAGATAGGTCAGGACTTATGCACACACGGAATACCAAAGAAGGATTGAGGAGAAGGGGAACCAGGGGAACCAGGACAAGTAGAAGCAATATGCTCGACAACAAAACGTCATGCTGGGCGACCCCTCCAACAATGTGGTCACCTGGATCACCTACAGCTTCCTTATCAAGCCCATCGACACCACGGGCTACAATCCCTGCGCCATGTGTGGCATCATCCCATCATCACACACCTGCAACTTTTCTGCTTCATGCTGGAGGGTGGACACTTGGCTCTCCAGCTGCGCTGTCCGAGCGATGGCCTGGGACGCAGCCTGCTGAGCACCTATTTGTGTGTATGTGTGTGTGTGTGTGTGTGTGTGAGAGAGAGAGAGAGAGAGAGCCCCGGGGCTTGGTGCCAGTGGCCCTCTTTGTGTCTGACTGCTGCATTTGCTGCTCTTTTGCTCAATGCTTGAATCTCCCATTCCCTCGCAAGCCCCTTGAATCTTCACATAGAAGAAACCATCTCAATACCAGGACACATTGCTCCCTTGTATCCCTACAGCCCAATAGGTTAAGCCTACCTATGGATTGTGGTCCTCCATCAGAGTTGGGGGGAGGTTCGCGCAGAGCTCGATGCAATGAGTTGCGCTCCTGCAAGGATTGTGAACATTGATGTAATTCAATGTGCGCTCCTGCTTAGGTTGTGAGTTTTGATGCAATGAATTGTGAACCTGCGTGATTTGCACAGGGCTAGATGCAACGAGTTGCGCTCACGCTCCTGCATGGGTTGTGAGTATAATGATGCGACAAATTGTGCTCCTGCATTGTTCACGCAAAAGGCGCAATGCAATGAACCGTGTTCCTGCGTGGGTTGTGAGTATAATGATGCGACAAATTGTGCTCCTGCATTGTTCACGCAAAAGGCGCAATGCAATGAACCGTGTTCCTGCGTGGGTTGTGAATGTCGACAAAAGCCAACACTGTTGGCAAAAGCAAAGTGCATACGGCATGCACATTATGTAGAGCGTGTCCTCTTTGCACTTGAGTATGAGGTGAAGAAGAAATGGCCATGCGTGCCTATGCACACTTTCTAGCTTGAGAAGATCATTACAGCACTCAAGGTTGGGCACACATCACTGCCCCTTGTATGCGATTAGCTCCAACTGAGCCGAAAAACACAGCAACTGCAGAGCACCCTCCTATCATTTTACTCAACAAATGTGTACAGGTGCCAAAACAAATTGATGCCCAGGATGGTGGAATAAACCCAAAGGATTACAAGCTCACACTGCCCATGTAGTAAACCAAGTGTGGACAGGCTCACCCACGACAATGCTCACTCTGATGATGCTAATGTTGATGATAATGGTGCTGATGAAAATCTGAAGGACGATGACCAGGCTGCGCTTCTCACCTGTGTGATGACAGCCAGTTTGCGCTGTGCGATGGCCACGTCAGCAAGCGCCGTCTGAAGTTTGGTGGACGTGCTTGTCACCTGATCCCACAGGGACACGAGACAAAAACAGCACACGGTTCACTCCATGCTACTCGACTTCAAACAGCACAGGCAGTCTGCCATTGCCAATTCGCAGGGCTGTGATGATGAGGGCTGTGATACGGGGATTTGGAAAGCCGCAAGTTCTTTACGTACACCTGATAGGAAGTTAGATCTTGTCCTGTACTACAACCACAACCACCCTAAGCTACACCTTTGCCAGTGCAGGAGAACGAACTAATTGCACGCTATGCCTTGCAGGCTGAGTGAGAATAAGCATGGAACACAGATCCCAAAATAGCCCTTTCTGTTCCTGCTTTGTGGTGAAGGGGACTTATAACTCTTCCAAGCCATAATGTGTCTCCTTTTCCTTAATTGTTTCAAAAAGAGCTTCCCCTGCCTACGCAGTTTTCCTTTCTTTCATGGAAAGCAGGATTCATACCCTCAAATGACAAACTCACGGCCAAGCTTGCAACCCAACAACAGACAGGCTCAGGCATTCCACAAGAAGTGGTCAAGGATAGGAGAGCAGCTGCCAATGGCTCTCTCACTCTTGAGCGCATCACACATGCCAATGACTTGCACAAGCCCATCATGGCATGGTTTGTACATGCCAGTTGCCCATGCTTGAACGCAATCATACAAA
Source organism: Dunaliella primolecta (assembly GCA_914767535.2). NCBI lineage: Eukaryota > Viridiplantae > Chlorophyta > Chlorophyceae > Chlamydomonadales > Dunaliellaceae > Dunaliella > Dunaliella primolecta. The sequence continues at coordinate 12,838,392 of OU611756.1, read as the reverse complement.
TGTGGCCCGGGGAAAAAAGGGACAAACACCTGCGCTCATGTTAGCAGACATGCTACAGCAATAGGTTCAACACAGAGGTCCCATAGAAATCTGTGAGACAATGCTCCCCACCTCCCCACACCCCCTCCAAGTGTGCCACCACTCCATCCGACGCACATGCTCTTCATTCTAAAGCTCACCTCCGGCGACCACACGCTAACCCATGCACTTACGCCCACACCCAATCCCCCCTTGCACTGCACTCTAGCGCACCTTTGCCGAAAGCTGTCTCATCTCCACTAACATGGCATTTGCGGGTATCCTAGATTTAAATTCATCCTTGACACGTACTCAAGCCCAGTTGCAAGTCGGCTGACAAAAATCAAGCGGCCCACGTTCACCAACAGCTTCATCACCTCTCCCCCCGCCGAAGAAGTTCAGCACTGGACATTCTTCCGCAATCGACAAACCAATATGAAAAAAGTCAAGAACACATGGCTTCCAAAGTCCGTTCTTATTTGCCCGTTTTTATTTGCTGTAAGCAAGTTGCTGCACTATACTATGCATAAGCTGACTTCAAACAAATGCTCATGCCTTCAAGGATTGCCTCGATGGAAGTGCGGTTGATGCGGCTGCTGTCCATTACGCAGTTGGTTTAAACCTGCTCAACAACCAGAAGCCGGGAAACACCAACGTGACTTCCACTTGCATCCTTGATACAAAGTCAAAACCCAGTTATGAGTAGGCCAACAAGAACCTAACAGCCCACCTTCTCCGAAAGCGCCGTGACCTCTGCCTGTGTGGCATCTGCGCGTGCCCTCAGGGCCTCCCCCTCCTCCTCACGCAGCCGCAGTGTGGTCCTAGACTCTGCAGCCTCCGCCACTTGGGCTTCCAGGGCAGCCAAGGCAGCCTCAGGCCCGCGCACGCCTGGAAGTGCCTGCGAACAGGTCACACATAGCAAGGATCTTTTGCTTGAGGTTTTTGCTACTAGGGCCTCCAGAGCAGCCTCAGGCCCGCGCACGCCTGGAAGTGCCTGCGAGCAGGTCACACATAGCAAGGATCTTTTGCTTGAGGTTTTTGCTACTAGGGCAGCCAAGGCAGCCTCAGGCCCGTGCATGCCTGGAAGTGCCTGCAAACAGGTTACACATAGCAAGGATGTTTTGCTTGAGCTTTTTTGCCACTTTAGGGCCTCCAGAGCAGCCAAGCCAGCCTCAGGACCAAACATGCCTGGAAGTGCCTGCGAGCAGGTCACACATAGCAAGGATCTTTTGCTTGAGGTTTTTGCTACTAGGGCAGCCAAGGCAGCCTCAGGCCCGCGCACGCCTGGAAGAACCTGCGAGCAGGTCACACATAGCAAGGATCTTTTGCTTGAGGTTTTTGCTACTAGGGCAGCCAAGGCAGCCTCAGGCCCGCGCACGCCTGGAAGTGCCTGCGAGCAGGTCACACATAGCAAGGATCTTTTGCTCGAGTTGTTTTGCCACTTTAGGGCCTCCAGAGCAGCCAAGCCAGCCTCAGGACCAAACATGCCTGGCCACGCCTATGTACAAATCACAAACAGATGGCCGTGACGACAGCAGCGCAAGAGTGTTTGTTTGCCTGCCTGCACACACATGAGGAGGGCCACCAGAAGAGGAGAGCCAACATGTGTTGTTAGCTGACCCCAACCCTTATTCTCAGCAACTTATCGCGCAAGCAAGTGTGCACACACACAAACACACACACATACACACACAGACACTTGCCTGACCCACGCTTGTTCCTTCTTCATGAGATGTTTGCCTTCCTTGTGAGATGTCTGCCCGGCACACCATCAGAAGTGCGCCATGAGGGGGCTTTGACCACACTGTAACTGGGTCCCATAGAGGACTATTGTTCTTAAGACAAGACCTGATCCTCGACCTCTGTGTCTTGTCTGGGCATGTGCTTCATAGCTCAGCCCCCCCAGGAAAGCATGGCAACCCACCCGCTGCAGCTGCTGCCTCACTTATCAGCCCAGCCTCAATTTCCAGACATGCACACGTACCCTCAGCAGCTGCTGCCACTGCGCCAGCTCAGCCTGGGACCTGGCCAGCTCCTCCCTCAGGCTGGACACCATGGGCAGCACCAGCTGCTCTGCCTCAGAGTGCCCAGACCCTGCAGTGATCAGTGCCGTATCGTTCAGTGTCAGCATATGCTTGCAGACACGCCATGAACACCATGGGCAGCACCAGCTGCTCTGCCTCAGAGTGCCTGGTCCTTGGACTGCTCTGCATAAAGAGTGCCTGGACACTGCAGCCCACAGGATGCCACGGCATCACTCGCTGCCAACACATGCTTGCAGGCACGCACCAGCATTGGAGAGCACCACACCAGTAACCCCCAAAAAATAGACAACGCAGTGGAGCCTGCAGCAAATAACCTGAAGCATGCACAAGTCAGCTGCACACCAGTGCCAGCGGATGAGGCCTGGCGCATGTCATGGAGGACACACACACACGCACGCACGCGCGCGCACACACACACACACACACACACACACACACACACACACACATACACACACAACAAGCTGTTGTCAACGTCCCACCGTGCTGGTGCAATGGCAGGAACACTGTGAGACGTTGACCTTGTGGCAGAGTACATGAATTTACGTGCAGACGTAGGAAGGGCATATGGAGTTCATGGGCCCAAACACTTTTGCCAGAAAGCACTTCAGGGCACAGTTTTTTAAATGTTATAAGGATAGGGCACATAAGGAAACAAGCCTGCGTCCCATCCGTCATAACTCTCGTTCATCATGGCAACCATTGTGCATGAAAGCAACAAAAAATAGAGTAAATAGTTCAAAGTAGAGAAGCATGAAAACGACTTGATTCCGGAAACTTTTCATCCTGTGTCATCTCATTTAGCGGGGACAACATTTCTTTAATACAGTACAGGACAATAAAGCACGCTGGACATTCACCCACTGGGTGGACAGTTCAATATCGACTGAGTAAATCAAACAAAAGGACAATCAATGGAAAAAACCCAAAGAGCAGTCCAATGCTGAGTCAAATGCAACAGAATGGAAGTAAAGCTTGACATTGCAGCTGCAACAGATTGGTTTGAGAGGGAATCGTTCGGCAAAGCCTGGAGGCAGCTTGGGAATATAAGTAGGGGCACTTGCCGAGAACAGCGACAAACAGAAGATTGGGGTGCGATTGGAAGGGCAAGCCAAGTGGCAGACTTTTTTGGAGCACTGGACAGAGTATCATGGCCAATCCTACCTTGTGAAATCAGAAACCAATTGCACAACTAACAAAATGCAGAGGCGTGGGCACTGCGCCACGTGCGCAGGGAGAGCAATCAACAAGCCACACGCACCAGCAGCAGCGGAAGGAGAACCAGCAGAGGCCACAGCGGAGGATCCACCGTCAAGACCTCTGGTGCCGCCCTTGAGCTGCTGCAGCTGGTGCTCAAGGTCACGCACACGCTGCTGCAGGGTAGCAGTGCTGGGGGGATGGGCAGAGGCCTGAGTGTGCGGGGGACCGTGAGCATCGTTTTGTGATTTCATGGGCAACCAAAAACACCCGCACTGTGGCCTTTTGTCCCTGGATGGAGACGCACACGCCTTGGTGCATAGGCACGCGTGTGCACGCGCGCATACACACACGTACACATACACGTACACACAACCCCCTACCATGCGCACAGTTCCACCAGGCGGGACTCCCACCTGCTTGGCCAAGTGCTCTGAGAGCTGCTGCCTGAGGGATGCAGCTGTTCGAGCTTGTGCTGCCATGCCCGCCTCTGCCTGCATGCAGCCCACCATAGCGACACAAAAGAAAGTCAGGCAAGGCAATGCGAAACACAGCGAGGCAAATTGCTTGCATGCCTCCACCGGAAGGCACCTCACTGCATTAGAAGCAACAACATGAACAACAACAGCAACAACAACAACAACAACAACAACAACAACAACAACAACAACAACAACAACCACAACAACAACAACAACAACAACCACAACAACTACTACTGCAGCAGCAGCAGCAACAACGTACATACATACATACATACATACATACATACATACATACATACATACATACATACATACATACATACATACATACATACATACATACATACATACATACATACATACATACATACATACATACATACATATACATACATACACACATACATACATACATACATACATACATACATACATACATACATACATACATACATACATACATACATACATACATACATACATACATACATACATACATACATACATACATACATACATACATACATACATACATACATACATACATACCAGATAGAGCAAAGGAGTTATAACAGGAGAGACACTGTACCCGTGCTTCAATGCCTGCCTCTGCTTACATGCTATGCACAACAGCAAGGATATCTGGAGGCAGTAACAGAGCAAACAACAAAAGTTACAACAGCAAAGGCTGCCTGAGTGCGGCACAAAGCCTTTCTCTCCCTGCGTGCCATCATCGATAACTTACTCACTGCTCAGCAGCATAAGTAAGCGGAGCACTCTGATATTCTCAGCGGTAAACGCTGTGCGCGCTAGCATCAATTTCAGCACATGACTGTGGATGGAAAGACGAGCTTCTGCTGTTTTCACATTTGGCAGGCTCTATGTGGCAGATTGGTCAGCATCAGTAGTACTGCCCAGCAGCATGCGGGGTGCGCAGTGCAGCTGATGGAGTGAGGAAGAGGATTTAATAGGCATGAGCATCAATCTTAGGCTGTCCAAAGCTGCACCATCAAGTGTTTCGTCCCTGTTCTTCCGTTCCTCGTGCACATGCTTGTCCTTAGAGTACAATCCTTGAATTTCATTTACACTGTCCTCACATAAGATGCCGCTCAGTTTGAGCACCATACTGGTCATGTTGACAACAAAACATAGTGCGAGCGTTCATCCCCTGTACATTTATGTGCACTATCATCCCTCTGCCTGTGCTATTCTTGCATCCAAACTCATCATTCTTTGCTTGCTCATCCAAACCTTAGCTTTTAACCTTGCTTTTGTGTTCATCCTGCTCCTCCCAAGCCCCCAAGCTCATCTCCACCTCATCATACTTTGCCCAGTTCATGCTACTAATCCCTCCATCTTCAAGACCTCTCCCAGTCTTACCTCTGCCAGCCGTGCGGCAGTGCGCTGGTGGCTCTCAGCCTCCGCTGCCGCCTGTTGCTCTGCTTGGGCTGCTGACCGCTCCGCCTTGCTCAAGGCCTCAGCCGTCTCCGCACGGATCAGGTCACACTGGCGCTGTAAAGCATGGGCATGGGTGCATGTGCAAGAGAAAGGGTGCGGTGTTGATGCACGTGGAACGTGTGTGCAAAAGAGAGAGCATGTGCGTGTAGATGTGTGTAGAGTGTGCATAGGAGAGAGAGAGAGTGTGCATGTGTGTGTGTGGGGGGGGGGGGGGGAGGGGCACTGCATAGCACATGCACTTGGTTACATGCACACCTCTAAATGGAGGGTTGTAAGCCAAGCAGGAAATTGTTTAAGAAAGCGACATTGGACTACATTGACTTCATTCTTTTTTTTCTTGGTGAAGTGGATACGTGGTGTCTCAGCCCTAGGTAGTCTCTTTTCCTTATTGATGTGGGAAGCGCTTCATTGCCTGCACAGTTTTTTTTCTTGTCTGCAGTGCAGCCAGATACATCCTTCATAGAAAGGGAGGCACACATGGAGAAAAAATGTGTCTGTGCATAGAAAAACCTGCAGTGCTCTTAACAGAATTGACAAGGAACGCAGGTACACATGGAGGACATAGGTGTAGGGTGCCACTGACCTGCAGTCCAGCCAGCTGCAAGGCAGAGGCCCGGGCCGCCCTGTCGGCCTCAGTCTTCAGTGAGCGTATGGAACCTACACAGGGGCATGGTCATTGTGTGTGAGGGCCAAAAAGCGAGGGAATGGGAGAGGGAGGTGTTAGAAAGGGGGGCGTCCAATGAAGAAGCAGGTACGGTGCACTAAGAGAGGCCTCTGCCTGAAGCAAACCGCCAAAGCCATCTGGGAGCTCTGAGAGGATGTGGGGAGCAAGTGGCAGAGGTTGAAGGGTGCATGACATGGCATCAAGGATCAGAGAACCTTGCAGAGGCAAAAGGGTGGGGAGGCAGCGGCCCAAGGGTGAGGAGGTGCTTGGGCTGGTTGCGAACATAATTACATATCCTGCCCTCTGCATAGGTCACACATTTCGTGGCTGCACTGAAAAGGGGATGCCAGCAAGACAAGCTTGTGCCTGCATTGGCCATGAGGACATAAGAAATAAAGAGCAGAGGTTGAAGGGTGCATGACAGGCATCAAGGATCAGGGCCTCACAGAGGCTCGAGTGGAGAGGCGAGAAATGGGGTGAGGAGGTCCTGGTACAAGGTGCGCACATACATTTGCTCAAGTGCTGCAGGCGCGCTGCTTGCCGGCCTCTGCCCTCTGCATAGGACACACACTGATTGGCTGCATAGAAGGGGATGTAAGCAAACAAGCAAGCAAGCAAGCAAGACAAGCTTGCAATCGCACTGGCCGGTGCAGCATTGCACCACACACACTAAGCTATGTGTGTTCCCTTTGCACGTCTTTCACTCTGCACACCCACCTAAATCAGTAAGCAAAAGCAAGCCCACCATACCCATAAACACTCTGATAAGCTGATTCTGCTTTTGCTCTACGCAGCAAAGCCATGCCATGCCCACCTCCTCCCTTTGCTGAGTGCCAACTGTACAAGCAACTCATTGCCTCACTTCCTCTTTTCTCTCCTTGGAAGTGTTCTTGCACCCCGCTCTTCTGTGGCAGACTGCCACACTGGCAATCCTAATACCCACCTCCTCTTTCCTTCTTCTATATTCAGCCACGATACAGCTGGCAGGCATGTTGTACAAATGCATCATCACCCTCCACCCAGAAGCATGCTTCTCCTGATTAGACAGCCGCGGCAAGCCTGGATCCTGACATCACCCCCCCCTCCCTTCTCTGCCAGCAAGCTGGTATCTATCACGTATCTATCAACACTGTTGATAATACCTGACAAACAAGCAGGTAAAATGCAACAGAAGGACGACACCCTTGTTCAGGATACAAACAGTTTGCTCAGACTTTCAAGTCCCACTGCTGCTTATTACAACCCATTGTCGCCATGTGAGTGCGTGTCACCAGCGCCTGATCAGCCAGGGTACCAGACTGTAAGCCTCTTTGTGATCCCCCTCAAAGCAAGTAGGTACTGCTGTTGCAATCCCCAACCTCCTGCACATGGTGCGCACTTGTCTGCCAAATGACGCACATACATGATGTGCGCTTGTCTGCCTAATTGATGCGCACTTGTCTGCCCAAATGACGCGCATACATGATGTTCGCTTGTCTGCCTGACTGATGCGCGCTTGTCTGCCACAGGCACCTGCAGCACGCCTGGAAAACCACTCAAAACCCTGCCTGGAACTGCCGTTTCCCTTCCTCACCTTCAGCACTGGATGCGCGCTCCTCTGCCGCAGAAAGCCTCTGCCGCAGCGCGCCCATCTGTTGCTCCAGATCCAAGGACTTGGCCAGCTCAGCATCAAGCAGGTTCTCCACCTGCTGGGTGTAGGAGTCCTGTACAAATGCGTGCACATGCACATGCAAACGTGTGAGCACTGTTGTGCATCGCACACAGTCTCAACACAGATGCACAGCAGCTCAGGCATCTGGAAGGGCGTAATGCTGTGTTTGAACAGCATGCCCGCTATGCGGCAGGAGCTCAAGTTTATTTCAGACACAAACAGCCGGAAAAAGAATTGAGGCCTCACAAGCAAACCCTGCAGCCCTGGAAAGGAAAGAGCTTCCAGGCGTCAACTTGTATTGCCCAAGTCATTAAAGTAAAACAGAGGTGGCCTCATGGCCGTTCTGTGTAGCACCTTGTCTGGCCCAGGATTCTTCCTTTCTTCATGCTTGGCCCCCTACACTGCCAAGGCATTGCCACTGACACGCTCTAGCAGACTATGGCCTTTCCTCTGTTTCTGTCCACCCCCCATTTCATCACTTTGCTGAGTGGCAATGCCTCCTACCATTGCAAAGCCCCAACACATGAGTTCACAGGCTCGGCCACAGGCCTTCACTCAAGAGCTTCCCTTTCCCCTCAAAATTTGGCAGTATGCATTGACAAATGTGAAGTGCCGCAGAAACGAGTTCCCCTCACTCACTGGCAAGTGAGCAGCACAGATGCCGAGGACTGTCTAACTCGGGTGACACCGTAGTTGCAGAGGCTGTTCTCCCCAGACATCGTCTTGATGACACTGTTCCCCAATCAGGCCCTTTTGCTCGTCAACTTCTGAGGCAGTGCTTCTGTCCCTTTCGTTGTCCTCACCTTCCTCCACTGAGGGGACCTCTTTCCTCACCCTGGTCCACCTTTTTCCCTGAGGGGATGCTATCACCTATACCATCCCTGCCTTTTTTTTGGTCCACCTTTTTCCCTGAGGGGATGCTTTCACCTACCATCCCTGCCTTTTTTTTGGTCCACCTTTTTCCCTGAGGGGATGCTTTCACCTACCATCCCTGCCTTTTTTTTGGTCCACCTTTTTCCCTGAGGGGATGCTTTCACCTATACCATCCCTGCCTTTTTTTTGGTCCACCTTTTTCCCTGAGGGGATGCTTTCACCTACCATCCCTGCCTTTTTTTTGGTCCACCTTTTTCCCTGAGGGGATGCTTTCACCTATACCATCCCTGCCTTTTTCTTGGTCCACCTTTTTCCCTGAGGGGATGCTTTCACCTACCATCCCTGCCTTTTTTTTGGTCCACCTTTTTCCCTGAGGGGATGCTTTCACCTATACCATCCCTGCCTTTTTTTTGGTCCACCTTTTTCCCTGAGGGGATGCTTTCACCTACCATCCCTGCCTTTTTTTTGGTCCACCTTTTTCCCTGAGGGGATGCTTTCACCTATACCATCCCTGCCTTTTTCTTGGTCCACCTTTTTCCCTGAGGGGATGCTTTCACCTACCATCCCTGCCTTTTTTTGGGTCCACCTTTTTCCCTGAGGGGATGCTTTCACCTACCATCCCTGCCTTTTTTTTGGTCCACCTTTTTCCCTGAGGGGATGCTTTCACCTACCATCCCTGCCTTTCTCAACCTGGAAGGACTCCCCGGCACTCTACATGTGCCCTTTCTGGCATGTAAGATGAGATCTCACCTCACCACGTGTGTCGTTCCTTACCTGAGGAGAGCTGGCTGCACTCCGTGTGTCTGCTGCTGCTGCCCTTGCCTGCGCCGCCCGGAGCTCCACCTGTGCGTGCATCGTGCAAGTCAGTCACTGAGTGCTTGAACTGCAGTGTGTTGGGCATGATTTATCCGCACCTCAAGGTCTGTGCATGAGTTGGCTGCACGTGCATGAGTTGTGAGAGTTAAGTGCTAGAGCTGCAACGTGCTGTGCATGATTTACCGCACCGCAAGGTCTGCACATGAGTTGGCTGCACCATCCCTTACTGACTGCATGTGTCATGCAGATCAAGTTTTTCTCAATTTCAAAGCTGATAGTCAAAGCAAGTTGAAGCGAGTATGAACTGTTAAACAAGTTTGCTTGCATGCCCAGGCGTGGCTTCTCTTGCAAAATGGATTTCCGCCTACGTCCTCGAGCAGCTATCCGTTATCTCCTGCATTCCCAACCTAGCAACTTGTTCAGGACATCATTACGCCACTGTCTTGGAAACTGATAGAACTGCGTCCTTCTAAATAATCCATATTTGGTTCCCAGATTGGCCATTCAAGTGTGAGAGAAAATGCGCACTCAGGACTGCAAATATTTCCCTTCCATTGTTCCTCTTAATTCGCCTGTTCCTAGCTAAAATAAATCCACCAAAAAGTTGTCATACGCCCGCTCAAAGCAGCCACACATGCCATTGATGAAAACAGAGCCCAGTTCAAGCCTGACAAAGTTCTGTGGCTTTTCGGTGCGCGAGTTTGGGGAGCGTTCAAAAGCTGCAACCTGGCATGTTCATGAATCTGGGGAGCCAGAGGCCAAACTCGGGACGACTGGGCTCTATTGACCAGGAGTTGGCTGCCTTAGCTCAGTCAGTGTCAAGTGCTTTTGCTGCCCACTAAGTCTCCAAAAACTGCTGCCTGTCTTAGTAACGTGGCATGTTTGACAACTTGTCCAGAGAAGGATAAAGCCAAGAAAATTGCGATCCACCTCTGAAGTTCATGCAATGTAAGACAGGATTCCTTGCTGCTTGCAGACCTGCCCACTTTCGCCTATCTGTGCTCTGCCAGCACCGAGTGTTCTATGCCCAATCTACATCACGTTTCATACAGTGTTGCCTGGGATATCTCACCTCCATGCGCCGCATGGCCTGCTGCGAGGCTGACACTTCCGCACGCAGCTGGGCATGGGCGACCTTGCTGCGTCCCAATTCGTCCTCTAGCTCCTTGATCTGCCCAATTGCATCGGCACGTGGGCATGAGGTGCTTGTCCAGCATGCAGGGGCAGGTGCTTGTCCAGCTTCCATGGTCCAGCACATGGTGCTTACATAGACTTTTTGGTCTAGCACAGGGTGCTTGGAAACTCAAAAAACTCGCGCAACACGGGCACATGGTGCTTGTACAGCTTACAATCCAGCACATGGCGCTTGAAAGTCCTACGGTCTGTACGTCTTGCGGTTCAGCATATGGTGCCTAAACATCTGCGCAAACACGGGCACGCGGTGCCTGTCCAACTCACGGTCCAGCACATGAAGCTTGCCCAGCTTCTTGGTCTGTACATGCTTTGAAGCATGGTGCACCCACGAGCACCTCACATATTGCACATGGTGCACCCACAAGTGCACCCAAAATGCACCCACGTGCTGCACATGGTGCACCCACCAGCACCTCACACTTAGCACATGCACTGCACTTCAGTGCCTGTACTGCACCAGGCCTGGGCCATTGTGTTAGATCCAATAGCACGGTGGTGCTCATTGCCCAACCTACTTCAAAGCCCGCATTTGGAAGGAGATCTAAGGCGTACAAAGGACAACACAAGAATCAGCACGCGCACAAATGTGAATGCTGTTCGGCACAAAGCAACACTGTGATGGTCATGTTGTTAATAACACCTGATGTGGGGCTTGCGCAGCCTGTGCTCATTGCCAACCTTGCAGAGATGGCATGTTTTTGCTGTGCTTGTGGCACAACACGATTGTAGCTTTCTGGCTTGCTGGCATTTGAGAGCATATTTGCATATGCAGGCATTTACAATGCTTTCTTAAGAAGAGTCACAGCAGCCACACTCTCCCCAAACAAGTGCTTTCGGAAGCGAAAGGGCTTTGATAAGGGGTCAAGAGCATCTGGGATACTTGGCACACACACTTGTGCTTTCTTGCTAAGAAGTCATGCATGAAATACACATTCATGCACATACGACGCTGGTGTCAAATGTTGGGAGTGATGGTCAGATTGCAACCTCTGCACCATTTGAATAGATGGACAGGTGAGGCGCGAGTGTATGGGTTTGAGCGCGGGACATACAAGCATGATCACACAGACATGTTACTTTCTCTTAAGCATTCCATTCTAGACTTAGGCTTAGACTCAAGAGCTCACCCTGCCTCCTCTTCCTCTCAAGTAATCCAGGAGCTCTCCATTCGCTTGTTGGCTGCGCAGCAAAAGAATGAATGAAAGAAAAGATGACTTTCTGTTCAGATGCACATCTTCAATCCAGGGTTCCATAACACACGTAACATGATGTATTTCAGGCATGAGGTAGAGGTAGTTAAGGTTACGACAGAGAACAGACAGGAAACCCTCTCGCATTCACCTGCCAGGAGCTGGAGTGAAAGGCAGGGCTGTCTGGGAGGGTGTGCGCACAGCAGCAGCCAACGGAGTCACTGGCACCGTCTTTTGCCTCTTCTCCGGGCCTCCCGGGGTTTCTGCAGGAAGCTGCTTGAGTGCTGGACGAGGATCCTGGGCCTTAGCTTCCATTCTGCAAGCACTGCTGATTTCCAATGCTAACTGCCTTTAATGGCATTGAAAATTTTATAAGATACTTAAGGTACTCTGACAGCAAGCATTTGTCATCACCCTCTTCAATTAAAAGGATGACAAGTAAAAGGATGTAGTGTTATCCCCTCTCGCAGGCTAGCAATCATTCCCTTAATATATATGTCATGTTTTTGAACCACCCCCTGCTATTTCCAATTTCGCCCAGCTGTCTGTGCGCCCAGCTGTCAGTGCTCGCAAACCCCCAGAAAGGCCGCCACAGCTCATGAGCGAAGTTGTGTCGCTTTCCAGTTTATTCCTTGTAGAAAATGGTCTCTTGCTCGAAGTTTTAGTCTGGCCTTGGCCTAGGCTGCACACGCGCGCGCGCGCACACACACACACACACACACACACACACACACACACACACACACACACACACACACACACACACACACACTCACGCACGCGCACGCACACACGCACACACGCACACACGCACACACGCACACACGCACACACGCACACACGCACACACAGTTGTGTCGCTTTCCACTTTATTCCTTGTAGAAAACGGTCTCTTGCTCTCGAAGTTTTAGTCTGGCCTTGGCCTAGGCTGCACACGCGCGCACACACACACACACACACACACACACACACACACACACACACACACACACACACACACACACACACACACACACACACGCACACACACACGCACACATGCACACACGCAAACACACACACGCATGCAAACACATACACATACACACAAACACATGCACGCAAACGTGCAAATGCATACACATACACACACGCACGCACGCACACACATACACTTGCACACATACACACGCACACACACACACACACACACACACACACACACACACACACACACACGCACGCACGCACACACAAGCACGCACAAACGCACGCATGCACACGCACACGCATACGCACATGAACACACAAACACACACACAGACACACAGTATGCTCTTTTCATGCTAAATTGAATATGCGTTTTTGTCTCGTTATCTTCAGCTCACATACAATTGCTGGCCCTGAGGGGGCGCAATGCACCCAGGGTCTATTTCCCTCTCCTGTCGCTGCCAGACCAGTTGGTCAGTGTTGCTTGCTCGCAAGTGCGTGTGTGTGCAAGTGTGCGTGTGCTTTGCTTGTTTCCTGGCGATTTCAACCTGCCCTGCCTGGTGTTTTCAAAGTCACGGCACGGCAGCTGAGCTCCCTATGCTGTTATTTATCCAGCAATTTCTGCTTGCCTTTGAAGCACTGAACCAACCCAAAACTTGATCGATCAGACCAGAATGCATCCCTGTCTCTCTCACGCACACATACACATACGCGCACATGCATTGCCTTTGCTTCCATGTCCAAGAGATCCTCAGTTTCCTCAGATGCTACCTTGTCCAAGAAACCCTCAACATCTGCGGAAGTGCTTGCATCTGCAGTTGAGCGTCATCTACTCTCACCTCCCAGACAGAGTAGGTGGGCGTTTGCTGGCTGCTGCAAGACAGTGCACTCCTCAAACAGTGTGCTCAATCAAGTAAGGTTAGGGAGTGGTACAGAAATGGAGTGGGCAGAAGCGAGTTGAAGTGAGCTCTGGGGACATTGGACAATGAGTGCCAACTGCGTGCCAATCAGTTTTGGTATGCATGCCAATGTTGCAAGCAGCCCGCTTTGCCAGGGCAGCCCAATCCAGAGCATACACATAGGGTTTGTTTGCTCCCCTGGTGCTTTATGCTTCTAGGAATGGCCACCTCGGTGTTCCACACTCTAAGACGCCATGAGCATCACAAGCATCTTTCAGGAGAATAGACATGCGCGCAAAAGATGCAGAGCATCTCATGCAAAATTTTGATCTACAATCGGTGGGTCATCAAGCAGCCCCTAGGAATTCACTGTGAGGGTGGTGGCTGTGAACTGGGCGCGTTTTGTGAATGGTATTGAAACTCCAGTGAAAATTGGAAACCAAGGAGGATGAACAATAATTTCCCAAGGCGGTCAACTGGCCTACATTGCGAGGCATGCTCCTTGTTGTGTTTCTTTCTCAAATTTAACCATGTCAACCATAATATCTCATCAGAATACTACATTCACCAAAAATGATGAGAATCGGATGACCCCAGGTCACTCCCCTGGCTTCGTATCACCCAAAAAGTAGTTCCGGTGTAGGGCCAGGAGGATGGTTGCTCCTTGCAAACTTAGATTGCAGGTGTAAGTCGCCCACAGCTCCACCCTGGGGCCAAATACTACACCCAAAAATATGCTTGTATAATCTCCATATAATATGTTTACATCCTGCATATGCCAAAAAAGGAAAGAAGGAAGTCTAAATTGACCTTTGTGGCACCCCTTCTGCTGGATTTTCTCTAAGGGAAATGGCTTAAGCTTATACCATATAAATCTCGAGCCTTTTCAATCCACCTCCTTTTCAATGATGTTTTTCTGGTGTAAGGACTCCAGATTACCCAAAATCACCCAATTTGGTGCAATGGATGATGAGGTATGGAGGTTTGGGGGCCAAAAGGTGTGATTCACAACTGCAGCTAATTGGGCATGTGCGCCCCAACTTGCAGGTTTTACCCTAGTGCTACCGAAGGGGCGCACATTTGCAGGGAGCATGCAAAAAAACACATGTTTTCAGGCCTCAGGCAACTTGTTGTTGAAACCCCCTTTAATTGATTTCCTCGATAATTGCATTCCATTTTGTTCTTCAAACAAAACTCCCAGGGAGGAAGACAGGGAGGCCCTCAGCACCTTGGCTATGCTGTTCGAGGACTCTGCAGACAGGGAACAATGCTTCTGTCTCGTGAGTATACTTTTGCATCACAGCTCAAGCAATGGTTGAATGAAGCCGACACCTCTTCTCAAGATATTTCTTTGGTTGAGATTGACATTGGTGGGCTTTGGCCCCAAAGCATGATATTTACTCAGAGGGGGGCAGCTGAGGCCCAAAATTGTGTGTTTTTTGCATGCTCTTTGTGCATGATGCCCCTGACGGGCACCTTTCAAGCCTGGGTTCCTCTGGTAGAGTAGACTTCTGTGCTTGCTCTTTCTCTTGGTCTGTGTGGTGGGGCCCTGCCTTTCAGGACAGGTGACCTTTCCTTAATGCACGCGGCCGGACTTGGCAAGCGTAGTCTTTCTTTCTTTCTTTCTTTCTTTCCTCTGGTAACATTCTGTAGCACTGGTGTTTCAAAGGTGCCAGTTGGGGGAAACATGCCAAATTAGCCGCGGCGAGAACCCTAGTTTTCGCCATCAAAACTCCATACCTGACCACCCTTTGCACCTAATTGGGTGATTTTTAGTGGTTTAGGATCCTTGTAACAAAAGAATAATATCCTTGCAAAAATGATGGAGTGAAAAGACCCAGTGGTTGGTGTTATGTTGCAATTTCAGCCATTTCCCCATAAAAAGCACCGAATAAGGGTTTACGTGCCCCATGTAAGCATTGGCCCAGTCTATCTAAGCACAATGGGTGACTTACACAAATCTGAGCATATGATCTGGTAGCTTGTAACGCCAGCTACACTTTACAGCTAAAACTGTCCCGATCAGATGAAATGGCTGACAGGAAGAGCATTTTTGTTAAGATTCTTCTTTGGCCTGAGGTTGCAAATGGTGTCGTCTTTGGCCCCAAAGCATGGCATTTACTACCAAAGCAGCATGCTCCAGAACGTTTGCAGCATGAATTGAGATCAAGTAACGCAAGCGACTTTGCATATCATATATATTACATGGAGGTCGACTGTTGTGATCCAGAATTCACAAAGTCCAATTCCAATAATGTCTGCTTGTGGGTTCGTGGATTAACACAAAAGGTGGCCTTGTTGCGGAGGTCATTGTCTAGCTTTTGTTTCCATGTGTTTGTCCCGTCTGTTTTTTCAAATCCTTGCCTTTCAAGGTTGTTTGTTGGAGGTCAGCAGCAGGAATGGACAGGTCCGGCTTATCCTTGTAGGTCTCGAATTCGAAGATGTGTTGGAGAAAAGCGGGCCATGTTCCTTTGACGTCTTCTGGTTCCCAGCTTGGCTCCCAAGCAATGTGTACAAGCACTTAGCTGAAAGAGTTTGATTCTCGATTGTGTTTTTCATCTTCCTTGAGATGAGCACAGGCCGGGCAAGCCCAATAGTCATTGTTGTCTATATCGCGTCTCCGCTCATCAGTTTAGCATCCGAGCTCCTTCATGCACAAACAGTGGTAATTTTGGTGGCAGACATCGCAGATATACATGTCAGGGTAAGGGGCCTCAGAGTTTAGGGGCTCCTTGCCCCGGAGTAGTTGCATACCTCACAACAAGCACATTCGATTTCAGCTTGAGCGGCAGGCTTGATTTTGGCAGGTGTGAACCCAGCGGTTCTGAATATTGGCAGGGCCCATTTTTCTATTATCATGGGCGCAAAGTGGGTTTGGTATTGCTTCTGCTGTAAAGGGGGATCGTTGCTCCTGTCCCTTTTTCTTGGCTGTGGAAATTGTCCATGCACTGATGTGTGTAATTGTAAACAGTATTAATTGCATCTAGGGGGGCTGCCAAACAGCATTTGCTCTGCGATGAGATGACAGGGCACCATCGTTTTGTACGAGTTTGTTGCATTCATTCAAAGAATCTCTTGGGCTTCCGTAGATGTTGTCAAGTATCCATCCAAGATACTTGGATGACATAGTCATTGCAGAAGATTGTACTGCTCGCTTGCACTGCGCCTATTTAAGCAGCCTTGTTCTGCTTATAGTTCCAAAGCCATTGGGCAGCGTATTCAGTGATAACACTCTTACATCAGTTCAGGGAAAAAAGGACTCCTAGGACCTAGGCCAAAGGAAGAAAGAAAAGAAATGCCAGTGGGGATCAGGAAGGTTGCTGGCAGTACCCTGTGCCTGATCTTGGTGGTGAGAATTGGTAGGGGCTTTCTCAAGAGTGCATCCTGTTCTTAAAGCATAGGCATTCCTTCAATTTTCTTTCTTTTTCTTCTCAGGACCTGTTTGATTTCTTCTTTGTGCTATAGCCTAGCAGTCATACATTTTGACACGTGGCTTCTATATGCAAACCCTTTAAACCTAAGCATAGGCTTAGGCACAGGCATAGCTCCAGCAATCTGCATGACTTATCCGTGATAATGGAATCTCCAATGTATGGGTGATGTTCAAACAGAACTATTATTTGGTTCAAAAGCAGCATTTTACACTCACTGACACAACCCCAGTGCTGCATGCAACCCACTTCGTTCCTTCCGAACAGTCTGGCTGAAGGTTCCCCCATTTAAATCTTTAAATCTGTCCCTTCCAACTGACCTGCACAAAGGATTGCTCAATCACTGAACATCTCATCATCAACCACTGATGGCATCCATCACCATCAACAGGAGGCAAACCAGCAGTACGTACACTTAATAAAAATGAAATGCTGTGAATACACTAGGCCTGGACGTTTTTTTGGCAAAAACACCAATCATGCCTTTGCCATCAAGAAAATCAACAGTTTTTGGTATCTGTTTGAC
Organism: Dunaliella primolecta; assembly: GCA_914767535.2. Classification (NCBI taxonomy): domain Eukaryota; kingdom Viridiplantae; phylum Chlorophyta; class Chlorophyceae; order Chlamydomonadales; family Dunaliellaceae; genus Dunaliella; species Dunaliella primolecta. Next base: position 12,820,976 of record OU611756.1, on the reverse strand, counting down.
TCACAGCTCATGTTCCCTACCATCATCACAGACGACAAAAACTCACAAAATCGGGGAGGCATGGCTCATACCTTTGAGCTCTTCACCCTTAAGCACAAAGCAAACCAGGCTGGTCACCCTTGCACACAGCCATACATGGAAGCTCAAGATAAAGCGTTTTGTCTTATACATGCTTTCAACATGGCCATGGGCTCTCACATTTTCTCTGGCGACTCTGTTCTCTCACACATCAGGTTGTTGGAACATACCCTCACCCAGCGCAATCTGACACATATCTCCCTACGCCACTTTTACACACCCAACATAGGGAATTTCAATATCACAATTGTCAACCACTACCTGCATTACTTACCCTGGAATGCAAATTTCAGTTTCTACCTCCACTACTCCCGCACAGACCTCCAACAGGGCCAAATCAATCAAAACCTTGTAGAGTTCCTATCAAGTGGCTCTGCTTACACATCAGCGATCATCCTCACCTCCAGAAATCGCAACGGCCAGCTCCATGCCAAGGCCCTCAGGAAAGTTGAAAACGCCTTCCCTCACGCCCAGAGCAACTGGTGCCTCCTGGACTCTGAGAACCCATACCCAATATATCTGACAACAGAGGATAGCTGGCACCAGCTTAGCGGAAATATTCTCACCATTCAGTCTGGCTCCTTTTGGAGCCACTTAGCTACTACATCTGATCTTCACCGTGCTGATCCACACATTCCCTTCCTAGGGGAGACCACTGCGAGCCAAAATGATAGCACCATTCATGAGCCTAATGCGGCTCCTCTCCCCCAGCACCACGCAAGAGACCACCAGAGCAGCCCCGCAACAACCCCTCAACATATAGAAAGTGCACCAGAGCAGCTTCACACCTCAGCAAACATATCCACAGGTCCCAATCAGACGTGGCATGACCACCTCAAAATTATTACCATGAATGTCCGCGGTCTATATAAAAGTAAGGATGATGTTTATGACCTTATCACCCATCATGACCCAGACATAATCTCTCTTACTGAAACTAAAATCACTGAAGGGATCAAAACGCCGCAATGGCTTGACCAACTCTTGCGCGACTACGCTTGGTGGCATAGCTCCCACCACCACTCCGGCACAATCCTATGTGTCAAAAAAAGTATTGCTATTACTACCCAAGCCACTCAAGTTTCATTCCAAGGAAATATTGAGGGAAGGATGGTGGCTGCCAAGCTGAAGACCACCAGCAAGCCCATTCTCCTGATCTCTACCTACTGGCCATCAGGCGAAAAGCGAGCAGCCCTGGAAACAAGAAAATGCATGGAGGAGGCCCTCAAAGGCCTTCTCAACTCCTGCCACTGCATCCCCATTCTATTGGGTGACATGAATGCTACACTTTTCCCACAAGATAGAACCAGGGGTATACCCTATGAACAAGACAAGCTTTTCCGCAACTTCATCTCTGAGATGCAACTATGCCCCCTTGACTGGCACTTGACACAAAGACCCTGGACATTCAGGTCAGAGATAGCGCCTTACTGCCAAACCTCAGAGGGTCACACACACAGCCGCATTGATGACATCCTACTGCCCTCCAACATCATCAAAGCCAACAACTCCAACCCTCACCCCCAGATATTCTGCATCTCTGCTGATCAAGGCTACAAACACAGCGATCATATTCCACTTGTTGCCAATGTCCCCACTAACATCCTAGGAATCAAAATCAAAAAGTTTACAGAGCCTACACCTCTACATCAAAATGAGCGTGTGCTTGTGCGGCCCATAAAACCCTCTGATATTGAAAAGCTGCATTGTGCCCTCAATGATCCTTCCTATAAACCTCACACCTCCCATACAAGCATTTTAGAAACACTAAACAGTATGCACGACGCTGCTCTCTCCCACCTGTCTGCTATAGAGAGCTCTTGTGCTACAGAACCTGCTCGTTTAAAGCACCTGAATGGCCTCCCTGCCAGGGAAGGCGTTGAGAACATTGCTGCCAAAATTGTCAATCTTATCAAAGAATGCCACGAGGCGGCTCTGCAGGTGTGCACCACCAAAATTAAATCCACAACATCCAAGCACTTCAGGATTAGGAGGATCAGCAACCTCCGCAGATCACTATGTAATAAACTCAAATCTGTCCGCCACGTGCAATACAAATTGCCCACAAATCTTCCGATCCTTACCTTTTCTGAGGCCCTAGCCCTTTTCAGCCACGACCCCAATCTCCATAGGGCCATACTCTTTGTCCAAAGCTTCTCCCACTCAATAGTAGCATCCTCTGCCCGCAACTCAAACAGCGCAATACCCCCCCAACCAACACTGGAGGCTGTCCTCCAAGACCATCACAAAAATCTCAAGGAGCAAATTAACAAGATAGACGCTGACTACAGCACCCAATGCCACATCAGGGCACGAAGGCGTCAACAGAAGAAAATTGCAAAACATCCTGCTCTTGCCAATAAGGAAATCTTCAATGGCAAAAACACTGCCCCTCCCCAAGCCCAAGTGCTCACAGACCCTGAAACAGGCGAAATAGAAACAGACCCATGCAAGATAGCTGGTATTGTGGAAAAGTTTTACACTGACAGCATGGCTGCCCCCAGTATTAAGACTGGGGCATACCTTCCATCTGAACCCCAAGCCAGGCGCAACTACCCCTGGATGGATCGACAGTGCGAGGACCACTTCCTCCTTGAAACTCCCATCACTAGGGCTGAGAATGATACCCAAAGGAAGAGGACGTGGCTCCACAATTCCATCCTGGACAGCTGCTCCTTCCAGGAATGTATCCAATCCCTCACAAATAATAAAACCCCAGGACCTGACGGCATAGCCAATGAGCTTCTAAAACACCTACCGCACGAATACAAGGAATCTATCCACAAACTCTTTGTCATAATGTGGGCAACGGGAATCACCCCCAAAGCCTGGAAAAAGAGTGATACCATTCTTATCTTCAAAGATAAAGGCCCTGAAACGGATATCACGTCCTACCGCCCTATTGGCTTGGCCAACACCCTCTATAAATTATGGACACGCCTGGTTACGACCACACTCTATGAATACGCGGAGAGCCACTCCCTCCTCAGCTCTATGCAAGCAGGTTTCCGTAAACACACAGACACAATACACCAACTCCAAAACTTAATCATGACCCTTGAAGATTCCAAACTCTTCAATAAAGATGTTTATGCTCTTATTGTAGATTTCACCTCTGCCTTTAATACAACAGACCACGACAAGCTGCTCTGGATCATGTATGACCTTGGCTTCCCCACAGATGCCATTGACACAGTCAAGAATTTATACCAGGAGGCTCACACCAGAGTCCGTCTAGCTACTGGTCAGTATTCCAATGACATCCCCATAGAAAGGGGTACCATCCAAGGGGACACCCTCTCCCCCTTCCTCTTCCTCATATACATGGAGCCCCTCCTGCGCTGGCTCCATGCAGGCGGGCGAGGCTATGAATATGAATGCCTCATCAAAAACACACAGACTGTGGAACAGAAAACCCAGAACAAAATTAGCAGCGGGGCATTTGCAGATGACCTCATCTGCCTCACAGGCACGTATGCTAACCTGCGTATCCAAGCCAAGAAATTGAGCCTCTATGCTGATTGGGCACACCTCATCATCTCTGGCGCAAAAACAAAGGTTACATGCAACCTTCTTAGCCAACAAACAATGCAAATCAGGGGTAACACGTCCGTTGCAGATTTCTCTCGACATCAACTCAAAGACAAGATACTAGTCCAGGGCAAGCCAGCCCAATTCATTTGCCCCGGGGACCCATTTACTTATCTGGGCGTTGAAATCACCATGACATTAGACTGGAAACCCCAGCTTGACAAAATGAAGGAAAAGCTCTCCAAAAAACTGGCAAGCCTGACCTGCTCTTTTGCCACACCCAGGCAAACGATGGATATAATTCGCACAGCCATTATCCCCAGCATTGCCTATGCTTTTCCAGTGACACCCTGCCCTGAGAAAAACCTTGCAGACTGGGACACTGATATACTCAAGGTCATCAAAGAGAGGTACAAGCTTTGGCATAGCACTGCCACAGCCATCCTACGGGAAGACAAAACTAATTATGGTCTTGGCTGTACATCCATTGCAGTGGAATATAATGCGAGATGTGCAACGGCACTCACCAGCAGCCTCAATAACACAGGGAGGCACGGCCGGCTCACCAAGGCAATGCTTGAATCACAAATTAACCAACTGAGACAATATGTACTCAGGAGCATCAACCCAGACCACCAAAAATCCAGCTTCATCCTCAAGCAATTACCCTACATGCTCCGCGTCAGGCAATACCTCTGCATTAATAACAGCGACCTTGACATCTCCTATCAAGGAGCACCCTACCTCCTCTCCAGAATCACCCCCATAATAAAAGTCCTCTCAATGCCAATGCAACCCACCCTTAAAACCTTAGCCTGTCACTGCACTTATGCCCTCATGGAAATAGGCATAAACAGGCTCTCAGCCTTGCTGCATGATAGCCTCACACATATTATTGACGGGAACAAACTCACATTCCTGTTTGGCCGAAAAGTCAAAACGAAACATGTTACAGCCCTAAACAAACTCTCCCATACTCTCAACACCCCCACTCTGGCTGAGGACAGACCTGACCTCATTAATACAATCATACACAACCAAGACAGCTCTCCCAATAAAACCCTTGAATCACGCTGCATAAATAATACAATATATGCTGAAATGATTAAAACTGAGCATACACCCACAGGATGGAACTGGTCAAAGCTCCACCGAAGCAATGCTGACCCAGATCCCCTCAACCCCAATCCAGACAATGGAAATCATGCCCCTAACACGCTCACACCTCCAAACCTCAGGACTCATAGCAACCCACTCTTTGATGCTGAGGATATGGAAGTAGAAAATGCTTCCCCTAGCAGCCAGGAGAACCCATCCCCTAGCACTCAACCAAGCGCAGAGATGCACTCATATCAAGGCAGAAGCACTCGCAAAAGAAACAATCCGCACGCAGAGCAGCCGCAAGCACAAGCACATAACAGAGACTCCACTCAGACCCCCCAAACTAGAGGCAGAATGCCCAACGGGAGCCGAGCCCCAACAACTTTTTTTGACACCAACCACCAACCCATAATAACACCTTGTCCCTCACCTCCAGACATTCCAAGCACCGAAATCCCCCAATGGCTCTGGAACTATAAACAGAATACGGCTAATACTTTGAGGAAAATTGAAGCTAGCAACACCATCTTCCGCTACGACCATGTTATCCTAGATATCCTAGGCTGGCAACACCTCCGGAAATACAAGAGATCTTCTCAAGAAAAGGATCAAAAACAATACAAAGTACAGTGGCACCCTGTCACCATTGAGAAATGGGCCTTGCCCATTTTCAAAAATGATAGGCTGCATCCTGCCTCTACAAAGCATGTACCGAGAAGAACTACAGCAGACCCATGCTGCCAGCTCTGCTGGAGCCCTGTGAGCAAAGAACACACAGCAATATCAGAAATTTATGATGACATGCCTACCTGTGACACCTGCCATCGCACATACCACTGGGCCTGTCTCATACATGTCAAGGCCTGCTCCCAAAATGACCGGGAACTGTTCAATCACAGTGAGCACTGGGACTGCCCTGCTTGCGCCTCCCTGTCAGACTCTCAAAAAGCGGAAAGGATCAACTTCTCTGAAGACTGCGAAATGATCTATGTAGAGTGGCATCCGAAATGGGAAGCTGAAGAACAGCTACGTATACATCCAGACCTGGATGTTCATGTGCAAGCCTTCAACTTGGAGGAACACCCAGAGCTTATAGAAGACCCCTCCACCATTGATACAGACCTGGACAATCTTGTCAACCAAGGCTTTGAAGGCAATCCCCAAAGCCTAACTGACTCCTCATGGATCTCAACTACCGGCTGCGCGATTCGCAAAAATGTCACCTTTGATTTCCAACCTACCAACCCACAGATAGATATCATGCCAACATGGCAATGTGGAATCATCATAAGAAGTGTTGATCTCATGAAGGAAAGCCTTCACCCTGACACATGTGATGAGGTCGCCATGCCAGCACAAATGCCAGAGATAACCACCTCTGAATGTGCCTGCGTCTACAATTCCAATGGCAAATGCATGGGCATGCTCACTATAGACAGGCTCAAGACCCTGCTTGAAGCCTACAAAGCTGCCAAAAAGGCAGGCATCCATGACACCATCCAGCCCCCAGTCCAGGATTCAGCAACTGAACTTATGGGTCTGCTCTCCCGCCAAAAGGCTCAACAAAAAAATCTTTTTGCTCAGAGCAAAAAGATCTTCAATTCAAACATGCTTATTACTTCCTCTTGCATTTGCTCAGCCCTGCAAAAATGGTGCATGGTCTCAGTAGAGAGGTATTCCAGCCCCCTTCATTTTGAAAACACCTACAACACCTATTTCAGTACAAACTGCCGAGACCAAGTCTTCGGTGCACACACAGACGCCCTCTCAGTGCGCTACACCGGATTCTCCTTCTGCCATCCACCCCATGATGATGAAGTAATGTTTAAACTCATGCGCCATGCAGTGCATTCCTCCCTCCAAAGCACAGACCCAGCTGCCACCTTCATGCTCCTGCCTCACTGGAGAGGCTTCAGCTGCAACGCGTATATGACCTGGATCAGACAATACCCAGACGTCGCAAGAGTACTTGCCAAATTCCCCGCAAGAAAAATCCAATTTCAGGCACCACAACACTGGTTTGATACCATACCCAATCCTACCCAACCATCCTATCCTATGCAGCTCATTGTTGTGTGGAATCATAATGCCAGAGTTATGCTAGACAGCGCAAACAGTGACTGGTTTCAGTCCTTCCAACAAGATATAAAACAAGTTGTACCAGAAGCTTGGTGGCTACCCTTGGATTTTCCAAATCCTGCCACGCCACTGCGTACCCACCAACACCTTGCATCAAACACTTGGAAACAGAAATTCCAATCACTCCCCCCTGACACACATAGCTGTACACACAAGTGTCCTCAGGCAAGAGCAGCCTTCACCCCTGCCAACTACAAAAAGATGTTCACACCTAAAATCAAGGACTGGAGGGAAATGACATACACAGATGGCAGTGTGATTAAACACAAAGATGACGATTCCCCACCGCTGTCAGGTTCAGGCGTTTACAAACCAGGTATAGACACTACTCACCCCCCTCAACACCTACAACTGCACATAAAACCCAACGGCCATGGGCCTACCAATACTATCACGAGAGCAGAACTAGTGGGTATCCTGGTGGCACTCCAACACGAGCAAACCAAAATTGCCACTGATAGTGCATCCTGCATTTTTCAAATTTCAAATCAAACCCTTCATCCCATGCGCATGCGATATCACCTACATGCAGAGTTGATACATGCAATATCAACCATAATAGAGCACTCCCCTCACCCTATCCATTTTTATAAAGTCAAAGCCCACTCTGGCATCATAGGAAACGAGGGGGCTGACGCTTGCGCTCGCACCGCAGCCCTCTCTGACACAGTAGACATTACACTTCCGGATGCCAGGGACCCTTTCCACAACTTTTATTGGCTCTCATTGAAGACCTCTCCCACACAAAGTGATGGCATACACCGCTCCCATACGTCCCCGATACACTACCTCACCAACCTGAGTGACAAACTTAAAACACACATGCACAAGAAACACAAACTTGGCTCTGCTGACACCTCTGTCTACCACTACCAAAGATGGCAGAAGCTTAACGATGCCACACCATCCACCAACAACACAAACAATGAAGCTCACAACTCAATCTCTCTGCTTGCAAACAAGGAAATCAGCAACTCCTTCTGGAAAAATCCAAAGATTACCCTTAAACAACAAATAAATCTCATGAAATATCGAACGGATACACTGTACACACAGGGCCATGCCTCTCAGTTTAACTTTTCCAGTTCTGATAGGTGCCCACTCTGTGCAAATACAGATAACATTTATCATGTTCTACTTAGGTGTACCAACCCAACAATGAGTGGGATGCACACCAACAGACACCATGCGGCCCTTAGTCTCTGTGTAGAAGCCCTCAGCAAAGGCCGTTACGGCTCATCCCTCATTAGCATGGATGGCTGCAATCATGACAGACTTCTGGATCAAGGCATACAAGTGCCTGAAAACACCTCTCGCGCTATTCCAGACTGGGTTTTCCCAAATGGCGCTGCCTCACCTGTACGGCATACAAGCCGCCCTGATGCTCTTTTTGTGCGACACATCCCAGGCAGACAAGCCCACCTTGATCCTACCAAGATCCTACCACAAAATAGAGACATTCACCTTGTTGAACTTAAATTCTGCTCCGACACTAATCCTGTCAGCACCTTGGAGCGTGCACAAACTCAACATTCCCCCATCATTAACAGACTTAAAACACGCAGCTTAAGAAACCCAAACAGGAATAATAAAGTGACTTTGCACATCATCTTAATTGGTGTTGGTGGCACGATTTATAACAATTATACAATTACACCTCTCATAAATCTGGGATTGACCAAACAAAAAGCTGAATCACTAGCTTCCCAACTCAGTGTCCATGCCATCCAAAGATTATCCACCATAATTAACACTAGACATGCACTTTGTTTTCAGGGAGCATCTGGGAGGGGAGGGTTTGCTGGGCGCGCGGCAACGGCTGAGGATGGCAGAAGAAGAGTCCGAGCGCTCAGGGGCATGGCGGCCAATCCCCCGGATCCCCATTAGATTTTGCTTCTGGCTCTCTCTCCTAGACTAGCTGTGTCTAGTGTAGGTTTGTAGGGCCCTTTGGTGAGGCCTCTGACTTTAAGTTAGGGGTTCTTTCCTTAATGCACGCGGCCTCGAGACTGCGTAGACTTTTCTTTTCTTTTTCTTTTTCTTTTCTGGACAGCAGGTGGAGGCGGCACAACGGTAGCATGCAGATGTATGCAAGAAAATAAGTGGAATAGCTGTCACGTTAAATGCCATCCTTCTAGGTATTGGTGGGCCTGTTACACTGAAAAGGAAAGAAAGGAAATATCTACACTTGCCACTGAGCGCACCATCAAGCAGTTTAAACAACTGGGGCTTGACCACCAACGTGCCATTAAACTTCCTCACAAACTTCATGCCCAGTCTGTTTACCGTTTACCAAGGCACATGCATTTGGATTTGTCTCCACATGTCATGAGGAATGTTAGCCGTTTCAGACTTAGGGCACACACACTGAAGGTGGAGACAGCAGCTTGGGATACTCAGAACACTCTTTTGTGTGATCGCTGTTCTTGTGATGAGATTCAAGATGAGGCTCATGCCCTTTTGGTGTGCAGAGATGCAGATGTTTGTGCTTTGAGAAGTAAGTACGCTTACCTGTTCAACTGTTTCTCTGGTGATGTTTCAATGGAGCAACCTTTTTTACAACAAGCCAGTGTCCAGGATGTTTCTGATTTCCTCTTGCAACACAACAACAAGCTTTTTTCGTTTGTTTCTGAGCTTGTGGACATTATGTTGGCTGGTGAGGACCAGTCACAGGCCGATCAGCCGAACAGTCTGGCTGAAGGTCCCCCCGTGTAAATCTAAATCTAAATCATGCCCAGTCTGTTACTAATGTTTAGTATTTACATACATACATACATACACACACATATATATATTATATGCCAACAAGCTTGTTTCTACTAGGGGCGCTATTGAGAACAATAATACCTCTCACAGTTGGGTTCTGAAACCGGGCGCTGTCAGTAACCCTTCAGATTCCCATTAGATCAGCTGGCTAGCAGTCGCACTTCTTGACTGAAGGCCTTATCCTTGTAAACCTTGTAACCCTTCAGATCCCCATTAGCACTTTGTTTTAGCCTTGTGGTGGAGGGGACTCACAGACCCTCTGAGCCAATATGTCTCCTTTCCTTAATTGATGTAGGAAGACTTTCCTCTGCCTATGTTCTTTTCTTTTCCAGTTATCCCCTCCATTACCCCTGGATTTCAATTTTTCAGTTAACTGCTTAAAGTTTTTCGCCTCCGTGTGCTGGAAAGTACCAGCACCAGGCCTATCAGCCCAACAATGTGGCTGCTGGTCTTTTCACGAATCTTGTAAATCTGCCTATGTAGTTCCTCTTTTCTTTTCTCCTCTACTTCTGCTTCTCCCTTTTATTCTTTCTTGGACTTTTGATGAGGGTTCCCCTTGGGGTTGAGCAGAGAGTGAGTGAGTGTGTGTGTGAGAGAGAGAGAGAGTAAGCCAAAAGATGCAGTAAGAAACTTGTTACTAAGAAAGATCGATCACGAAGGCAAGAGGTAAATATGTTAAGCGTCCTCTTGTTGTATGGCTGAATGCACACACACACACACACAGTACCCAGTCAGTGACTTTTTGGCTCTTGTACAACAATTGAAGTTATGACATATGCCAAGCTCTATACGCCTAGTTTTAAAAAGCCAGACTGGGTGAATGATATAAAGCTTTGGAAGAATGTTTGACACAATCATTAAAGCATACTGACTTTTAAATACTTCTTGCAATCCCCAAAGCAGAAAAAAAAACAGGATACACATGAATACAGTACAGATTGAATGGAGGAGTTGATGTCTTGTGTGATCAGGGCCCCAAACAGGACTTGATTGTCTGCACACACACACGCGCGCGCACAAACACACACACACAAGCACTCCACAAAGAAAGAGGGGAGTTATAATACAGCAGGACAAGACCCACCGGATGGCACTGCCAAAAGACAGCACTGGCTGCATATCACATGTTGTTCGGGACTGCATGATGCATGTCGTCCAGGATTATTAACAAATCAGTGACCATCAGCCTAACATACACAAAGAAAGGACCCAGATCCCAGGCTCCCGTGCAATCACACCTCAAACTAAATGCCCACGCACGTGTATGGTGCCTAAGTCATTTCAAGGTTGAATTAAAATAGCATGTAAGGCATGCTGAGGGTAAAGACAAACAAATTGGCATTCTCCCACAAGCCGCTCCACGCACTTCCTTGACCTGGGGCCATGCCTTCCTTGACCTCTGGGGCCATCTTGCAAGACCTAAGGAATCCTGTATGAACAACAAACAGACTCAGAAGCAAGGGCACACAAGAGGCACCTGCTGGGCAACGAGGTGGATTAAAAAAAAAAGTGCAGATGGTGCTGTGCCTGGGCCTAAGACAGTGGTGTGTTTCACGTTTCGAATTGCCAGGATGCCTCAGTGCAACCATGTGGGCAAGGCCATCACACGGACATGCCTCTGCCAGGGAGGCAGTGCTGCACCACATGCCGTGCAATGCTCCAAACAAGCCTGCTGCACATCAAATGCCCTGGGGCATAATCCATCGCCTTCTACAAAACTTCTGCAAGGAGGCGCAAAAGGGAACCCACGCTGCTGTACATCGAGTGCCCTCGAGAAATACCCTATGAGGCATTCACCTTTCTAAAGGCTTCTGCAAGAGGGCACCAAATGGACCACTGGAATTACACTGACGTCACAGCTCGTAGCCCCCAAAGCACTTCCCACTTTGTAAGAAGCAACTGAAATTCCCACAATGCTGCCACGCACAGGTGTATGCTACAAAATATGATCACATTGCTCTTGGCCACAGACGGCCAACATTGGTCGCACTGACCTTGGCTACAGTCATCTGCAACAGCTTGCTATGAGGACTTGAGGGTATGGACCGTGAGTGCTTTGCGCCCAGCAAGGGTTTTGACTCCCTCAAGTAAGCTGCATTCCCTCACATCCTACATGCGTGCCTGTGCACAGAAATCACAGGGCACTGCATGGGCCTGAAATGCCATATCATTGTACACTTATGAACCTGGAAACAATGTACGCATGTACAATGGCTCATGCCTGCCATTGCTTGATACACTCACCAGACACGCTGCAAGCCCATACACATGGGACCTTGCAGCACCAAAAACCCCATATTTGGTGGTCAATAATAATACTGATGCATGCCCATATTCTATACACAGGTTCTCAAATTTATAATAGGTGACCTGATGGACAGTAGCCCTTTCAACCAGTATGTGCCCATGCCAAAGTAATGAGAGTGCTGGAGAGAGAGAGAAGGACCTGAATTTCCCGCGTGCACGTCCAAGCTGACAACTCAAACACTAGAGTGCTCACAAATGCAGGGGTTGCTCAAACACAGGGCTGCCCCCACACACGCCCGTGCCCGCACTGGAGGGCACATCACACCTGCCCAAATGGCACATGGAGGGACTGCTGCTGCTACTGCTGATGCCACCACCACTGTGGGCTGCGCCCATACTCCTCGCAGCCGCTGCAGCCGCTGCTGCTGCCGCCGCTGCTGCAGTGCTGCTGCCGCTTCCTGGGTGCTGCCCCTGCGCAAACTTGGCTTCCTGTGGGCACAGTGCAGAGCATTTTGCTATTTGTCATGCCTTTGTGCTAAGATGGTGTATCTCCTTTGTCGCAAACAAAAGTAACAACAGGGCACTGTGTCGCCGCGGCAAAGAGGCACTGGTCCGCCAAGATCACGCAGCTTGCAAACCTCATTGCGTACACGCGTCAATGCACATCACATGCCAGTTTAAACACATGTCAATGCGCACCATACGCCATGCAGACACACACGTCAGTGTGCATTAAACAGCACTGTATACGCATTTCTGCGTGCATAACTTTGTGGCAAGTGGGTCATGGCAAACGGCTAACTCGTGCCATGAGTCCTGGCTTGCAAAGGAAAGGAATCAGGTCACGGCAAGCTCATGGCAAATGGGAATAGGTAACGGCAAGCTCATGGCAAATGGGAATAGGTCACGGCAAGCTCATGGCAGATGGGAGTAGGTCACGGCAAGCTCATGGCAGATGGGAATAGGTCACGGCAAGCTCTTGGCAAGTGGCAAGTTCATGGCTTGCAGCAAGGGAAGGGCTTGCAAATAGAAATATGTCAAAGCAAGCTCGTGGCCTGCAAACAGAAACGCGTCACAGCAAGCTCATGGCAAACGAAAATAGGTCGCAGCAAGCTCATGCCATGATCCAGGTTGGTTTCAGTGGGGCAAGAAAGCAAAGCTGACATGGCTGACCTGCCTTATGGCGCATGTTTGATGAGGCCCTTGCTAGCTTGCTAGTGAAGGAGCCTTTCCTTAAGGAACACGGCCCTTTGTTGGTGTGGTTTTTCCTTCTCCTTTTTTTCTATCCTACACCTATGAAGCACGTGCCAGAGCATGTCAAGGATGCCGTATCCTGGCTTGTGAAGTGCCTTTGGATGTGAAGTGGAATGTACAGACATCGGCCAGGATAAACTAGCCGGTCTGAGGGGATGCGTGCGGCAAAGCCAAATGGAAAAGATACCTCTTTTTGTCTATCTTTGCTCGCATACAAAGCTCTCACTAAACACAGTACAGTAATGCAGTTTTTGTCTGCAAACAGCGAATGGCCTTGGCAGGATATCATCGGCAGCGGCAGAGCACAACAAGCATCAAGCAAAGAAGCACAGTCCATGAGGTAGGAAGACCAGGATGAGGTGCATTGCATAGAGGGACAGGCATGGGAGTATGACCTGATGATTGCAAGGTTTGCAAATGTCGACAATGCTGCTTTAACTGATCAGGATTTGGTAAACATGCCATGGAGGCAGTTCCCACAGCTTTCAGCAGCAAAACAAATGAAAGAAGCAGGACCAGACTTGTCAGGCTCAAAAGAGCTGAAACACGGAAGTCAGTTATGGGGAGAGAAACACTGCACAGAGTTTGAAAAGGAGGAGTTCATGAAAACAATCGTCAAAAATGTACATACCGCCTGTTGCAGGGCCAGGATGCCATGCATGGCGTAGCCCAGGACAGCCCAGCCCCAACAGGCCAGCACCCGCGATGTGACCTGCGCCAGCAGAGGTTGCAGAGCGCAATTAGAGCTTGTACACAAATGCAAGAAAAGGTACATACACTGGCAAATAAGACTGGTCAAAGTTAACGCGAGATCTGCGCTCACGCAGTTTACGCAGACCACTTAAAGAAAGATGGCGCGCCACACGCACCTGTCCACCCCCTACCAAACGGAGCACCCATAGGGTGTACAGCACCAGCGCAGGCCACCAGAGCAGGCGCGTCATGGAATTGTGCACCGGCTCACACATAAGGCTAGCAGGCAACCTGCGTGTATGTAAAAGGAAGCAACACAACTGTGTATGTGTGAACTTTCGCTGCTCTCCTTGGCATTTCGGATTACATAAGATGAAATCAGTGCCTCGTTGGAGAGATCGTACCCACAACTGCTAGCACTACTGCTTACCTTTGAGCCACCTCATCTGTTTTGTCTGACAGCCAGCGCATGGCTAGAGCTGCGAGCATGATGCCCAAGTGCGCGCCCCAGGCCACCTGCACAGAGCACAGACGAGGGAGTACTGGGACCTGTTCAAGCAGCACACCCAGGAGTGCAACGCAAGCCACGGCACCTAGTCATCAAGCATGAACAAGGGAGATATGTGAAGGAAAGTTGAAAAGGGGAGGAGGGAGCTGCGAGCCAGGGCCAGCGGCACAGAGCAGGGACCACAGGGAATACGGGGAAGGGAGGCTGGAGATGGAGAAGGGGCGGGGGGGTTTGCAAGATCAGTCCACCGGCACGTGGCATGGACTAGGAGATGGTGGTGTCCAAGAGTTGAGTGAGCAGGGAAGCAGGAGCAAAAAGTAAAGTGCGTGCACCATGCACAGGCAAGGCCAGCCGACAAGGCAATAGCGCACAGGGGGCGAGGGCAGCCCAGAGAGGAAAAGGCATGTTGGGGATGAGGGTACGCTTTCACCCCTTGACTGACCCTCAGCATGGATGCTCCTAACTTACCCTGGACTTGCTTTGCTCAGACCCGGGCCGTATGTTCCAGTGATGGCACTGCTGCTGCTGCTGGTAGTCGTGCTGCAGCTGCTGTTGTTGCTGCCGCTGCCTTGCTGCCTTACTGCGGCCGCAGACCCCATTGCCATTGCTGCTGAGGTTGCCATTGCTGTCTGCATTCCCTGACGCCACACTGTGCGCGCCATCATCATGGGCCTGGTGCGCGCCACCCATGCCGCTGTGCTGATGCAGCAGGTGGTTCAGGCCGCTGAGGTGCGCGTGGGAGGGTGAGCTGCCATTGGCATCCACGCTCGCGCAAGCGTGTAGTGTGGAAGGCAGGGGTGGGAGCTGCTGGGATGTGTGGTCGTGGGAGGCTTGGCGGGAGGTTGCAGCGGCAGACTGACTGGTGTCCAAAACGCCTGCAGGTCGGGGCAGAGGTGTGCTGAGGGCAAGTGTATGCGTAGGGCATTTGTATGGCACAGGATTGGGTAGGTCACGCAACTGAGCATGGTCTATGTGTGTTATGGCGCAAGGTGTGCAAACATCTTATTTGTAAGCAGAGCCTTTGCATCTGCACAAGAGGGATAAAGACAAGAGGTTGCTCCAGTTTGTTGCAGTACCTTTCAAGGCAATCAAAAATATAGCTGAGGAGCGTTGCAAGGGAGGGAAAAGAAGAGCATTGTAGAGCAAGAAAAAGGAGCAAACAAAGCTGAGGAGCATTGCAGGGCACAGAAAGGAAGGACTAAGGCAGAACAATCAGAAATGTTGCAGGCGACAACCGTGCTTCGTAGCAGCATGGGCAGCGCGGACACACACAAACACACGCACACACATAGAATTATACTTGACAATGATGCCAAGTGGGCTAAATATGCACAGGCGGATATAGCGATGTCACACCCTACCTAACTCTACCTTACGTTAGACATGCACAGGAAACCCTCAAGCGGCAAGGAATAAATTGCGAGTGCACAATGACATTCACACCGAGCCCACACAGCACTAGCCCAACAGCATCACACTAAGCCCACACAGCACCGGCCCACACAGAACCACAGAGTCAATGTCATCCACACCAAGCCCACATGCTGTATCAAGCAAATGACAAGCAGCACCACGGAGTCACCCCTTCTCAACAAGCACATGAAAGCTCCGACATCAGTTAGCTAAGCTGCCTTCGTAGGCAGGCACAGCTATGGGGCTTTTCCTTTCACATTCACCATCATTTACTTGCACCTGCATCGGAGCCCTTGCTGTGGCCCCGGTGCTGGTGCTGCATGAGCGCAGACTGCAGGGACTCTGTCAGAAGGCGCTGCCGCTCCTGGCTGGCCTTGCACTTATGCACTGCGCGTGCGCGCGAGTCCTTGAGCTGGGCGATCATGGCTTGCAGTGCCTGTAAATGCAGGGGTTGGAGCAAGACTGTGATATCAATGATTGAGGCGTGCAGCATTGCAATCAGCGAGGGTGATATGAGTGATGGTGGTTCCAAAAGGGTTAGCCAGGGGGGGAAAGCAGCCACTCAGGCTGAGGGACAGCAGCCATTTAAGCACCAAGTGCTGCCCAGACGGCAACAATGAGACGTGTGTGCATTGTTGCACCAAGGGGTAAGAGCTGGGTGCTGGCAGCTGACAATGCTTGCAAATGCGGGTTTAGAGGAGTTAATTCGCGACGGCAGCAATAGATCAATTTTCCTGCAAGAGAATAAGATCTTTTGAGATGCCCAAAGAAGAGGACACAAATCTAAGCGCAAGGGATCTTTAAACAGATCTGCCTCTGGCAGCTGGGTGGTCATATCCAGCTGATTATGCCAGCTTCTTTCAAACCATGGCTGAGCTGAAAAGAAGTTTACTGTGCAACCTGTAACACACTATAACGGCCTTGCTCGTTAAATTATTGCTGCTCGCATGACCTTTGCGATGTGCTCAAAACATTGCCTTAAAGCTGCCTTTGAGCTGCCTGACTTGAAGCTGCCTGATTTGAAGGGGTCCAGATTCACCCTGAGGCTGAGATGCGCATGCCATAACGTCTTTATCACGGATCTGTGCTCTAGGTGTTGCCCATAATTCATCTTTCAGGAGCAGTAGGGAAAGGCATGGTGAACATGCACAACGCTGGGCATAGATGAGCGCATCTGTCCAAAATGCATGTGTGTGGGGTGTGTGTGTATGTGTGTGTGTGTGTGTGTGCACGAGCATATGAGAGGGGGGAAAGGGGGCGCGTGTGCACTGTGTGCGTGTGTTTGTGTGTGGGGGTTATTGCGTGGGAGTATGGGTGTGTGTGCGTGCGAGGGTATGGGTGGGCCACTTGGCAGGTGCCGGCATTGGCCACCCAACAGCTGTGAATGTGGCACATCTCTCCCAGTCTTTACGCCATTAGCACTTTTTATTAAGGGTTTATTAAGGGTGATTCTCTGACAAAAAAGGTTCTGTTACCATTTACTGTTTGTGCCTTGAGTTCTGTCAGCAACACCATGATACGTATGCATAAAATCGGGCCATTAGGTTTGAGCCTTTGTCATAAGAGGCTCTATAGAGTTCAAAAGAGGCTTAAAGCAGCTCAAGCACTCAACCATCTGTACCCAGCTTTATACGCGCATTAAAATGGACAGACATATCATCTGACAAGTGCTCGACTTTCCGTTGGAAAGGTCATGTAGATACCTGCCTACGAGAGCAGCTTAGCTAAAGCAAGAAAGTGCCTGTAGCAACACACCAAATCAGTGCTCAACCTTCTGTACGGAACCCCATAAATCACGTAGTGCATAGAAACAACACCCCAGCTGAAATCCACTTGCAGCAGTCAAAAAGCATCTGGGCGCAGTCATCTGCAAGGTAACCATGAAGGCACCTGTACACAAAAAGCACGGCCATGGCAAACACCAGACGCCCCCCTTGGGTGTCTCAGGCTCCCCCGCCGTGTGTCTCAGGCCTGCCTCTGATTTCAAAATAAAATTGGGTCCCAGTGTCCTTATGGAACCTGAGTGCTCACACACCTGGGCCTCCATTGCCTGGTTTGCGATCAGTTCGGTCTGCCTGGCTGCTTGGAGCCTGTCATGGCGGAGGACGATAGTGGATCCAGGAAGGTGCGTGACAATCATATCTCAGTATCAACAAAAGCCAGAAGCAAACAGGATTGCGAGCACTTGGAAGCTGGCGTGAGCAATGCATCATTGCCCGTCAAATACTTGCCTTAACACCTCCACTTGTAGTGAACTGGAGTAGCTTGCTGGCGCCTGACCGCACAAGGCTAGGCCCTGAGATTGATTATGAGCGGTGAACAGCAAAAGATAAACATCATCATCATCATCATCATCACACACGCATGCGCGCGCGCGCACACACACACACACACACACACTCTCGCACACACACACACACACACACACACACACACACACACACACACACACACACACACACACACACACACACACACACACACATACACACACACACACACACACAAACACACACACACACACACACACACACACACACACACACACACACACACAGGTCACTTGTAACCAGGTGTACAAGCTGAAAGCAGCAATCATGGACCGCCTCATTCCTGACCAAGGGTGGCAGAATCTGCCTGCAAGAAACCTGAAGATCTTGTGCAAGCACTCCTCACCTTTGCAAGCAAGTTCAATGACCAGGCCAAGCCTGCAAGACACAGCCTTATGGGAAGGAATGCAGCAACCTTAGCAGTACTGAAGAAGTATAGTACCCAGCGAAGGGAAAGTTTAATACCCCATGCTAGCAGCAAGAAAACAATCATTCGTCCTTGCTACATGTCTTTCATCACTGTAATTGATTCATCATGTACACAAACATTGATAAATCAATGCTGGATCTGCAGTGTTGTGGCTTCTGTGCTGCGCCGGCGAGTTGGAAAATTATCTTTTTTGATAAAAATATGCATTAAAGATAATGACCGCGTTTCCACTGGGCCCTGTCCGGGAAATTCAAAAACAATTTCCCGGTCCGAAATTCAATTCCCCGGTCTACCGGGAAAAGAATTTTCTGGTCAGTTTGTTCCAGTGGACATCTGTACCGGGGAATTCCCTTGCCACTTGAGAGCCCTTAGACATGTTACAATGGTGATTGAAGTTATTATCGAGTTTTTCAAAGCATTTGGGGTCTTCTGGAGGCTTTTGAATCTCCCGGTCCGCCTGAATTTATATGTAAGGGGGGGGGGTCCGCATATAAATTCCCCGGTCCGGGAAATTCATGTACCGGAAAATTCATTTTCCCGGTCCGCCGAGGAATTTCCCGGACCGCCCAGTGGAAACAACTTTTTATTTCCCGGTCCGCCAAATCAATTTTCCGGTCCCAGTGGAAACGCGGTCAATATTACACTCTTGCCACGCGTAAACCCTGGGGAGGCCTGAATCCTGTCCAGGTCCCTGGACAAAAGTAATTGGTCGGAGTCCCGCATTTTCTCTGCTTCTAAAGCTGGCCTGCCCCAACACAATTCGTTAGGTAGTGAAATCAAGGAAGAAAGAAGAGAAGAAAAAAGAAAAAGAACTATGTGAGGCAGAGGGAGCTTTCCCTGCATCAATGAAGGAAAAGGAGACATTGGCTCAGAAGAGCTGTGAATCCCCTCCACCACAAGGCTACAGGAAAGAAAGTGTTAATGGGGATCTGGAGGTTTAGTGGAAGCACCTGGCCCCAGAACCTGGCTGTAAGAAGTATTCTTGTTTTCAATAGCATGCCTAATGGTAACCAGCTCGTTTGCATACATAACAGAATGGGCATGAAGCTTACAAGCAAATTTAAGGATATGCTCAGTATAGCAGTATGCTGGTTAAGGATATGCTCAGTATAGCAGGTCCCACCAACACCCAGAAAGATGGTATATAACGTGACAGCTTTTCCACTTATGACTTTGCAGAGGTCTGCATGCTGCCGCTGTGCCGCTTCCAACTGCTGTCCAGGCCTCGTGTCTTCACAATATTTTATTTACATAAAATGCACATGTCGCTGGTTAGCATTCAGTTGGTGAGGCTGTCTCACGCGTTAGCTACGCTGGTCCTCTGTGAGGTGTCATGCCTGCTGCGTAACACTTGGTGTGAGCATGAGGAAGAAAAAGAAGAAGAAGATGTGAGTTTGGCACGATAAGGAGTAATCACTGATTATTGGCAGTATAGCATCAGGACGACTAGATGTGCATCAATATCCGATATTAAGAGAGTCTCTTTGGAAAATTACGTGCAAAGAGGTAAGGGGGTATATTTCTGTTTGATGCATGTACAGGGATTTGGAGGTTGTGCTGCGCCAGCCTATATGTTTATATGTAAGGATCTGGATAAAGGAGTTAAAAGGAATGTGAGTGGGTTTAGGCGTTGTGCCCACTGCTTGAAGGTCGAGTACTGCAAATGGTTGGGTGGTTCAAATATTTGTGATAAGTGTGGGTGTGCTGAAGTCCAGGATAAGAAACATGTCCTCTTCTATTGCAATTGAATTATGTGAGCTGCGCAGAAAATATAAGGACCTGTTCATTGATCTTGTAAAACCATTACATACTTTTGCCCAGCTTCCAAACACTGATTTTATTCCTTTCTTGGCGAGCTTTCACATTTTGACTGATCTTGAGGTCAATGCTCTTCTAAATCAAGACTCATACAGATTTTCAAAAATTTTGTCAGAATTGGTTTCAATTTTTGATGCTGGATGAGAATGTTTCACCAGCAGCCGATCAGCCAGATTCTTGGGCTGTAGACCAACCCCCCTTGTAACCCTCGTAAAGGATATGTTTCGGGTGGCTGGCATTGTCCAGCAGGCCGAGCAGCCAATCTACCTGGTTGAAGGTCAAATTCCATTGTGACGTTTCCTTTTGCATTTTTTGCTGCAGCTAAACATGGATCCAATTGTTTCAATTCCAGGATATTGTTTCTTTGTTTGGCTGGCGCAGACCAGCAAGCCGAGAGCAGGCAATGCCTGGCTGAGTGTCATATCCCATTGAAGACCTTGGCATCCTCAGCTGCCCTCGGGAGCAGTTCCAGGTGCACGTTTTCACTAAAAGTTTGGTTGGAGGCCAGGCCTTTTTATGCTTCAGCTAACCCAACGGCACCAAGGAAATAGGTGCCCATACGAGCTTAGGATTCGCAACAAATGCGATTGGCACACTGTACAAGACGAAGAGCACGCTGCCCATCTCAGGATTTAACAGAACTGCGCGCTCAGTTCCAGCATCTGTTTAGCTCTGCACCCCCAAGTAGTGCATCACGCCTTAGAGACTTCATGAATCAGGCTGATGTCCTAGGATTAGCCAAGTTCGTGTCTGCTTGCCTGAAATACTGTGACTGAGCTTCTAGCTTGGGTGTGCCAGAGCTCTGGGCAGACAGGCTGGGACATTGACAGCAGCCTGTGGCCTTTCCGCTGAGTGTGCTGTCCGGCCTTCTATTGGGTTGAACCTCCACTTGAGTGTGTGCCAGAGCTTCCGTGGAACTGTGGTCTGACCATCTCATTGCCTCTTGTATCTCCTGTCACAGATGAAACTTGGTGCTCAAACTCGGAGTTTCAGGCGCTCTCTCTTGTCTTGATTTTAGTGTTTTACATCTGAGTTCAAACATTTCAATTGGTTTCAAACTAGGTCTCAACTCTGATGCTGGTTGAGCATGTTTCACCAGCGACCGATCAGCCAGAGTCTCGGGCTGTAGGCCATTGTAAACCCTTGTAAACCCTTGAGCTTCTAGCTCATTTTGCTTTTTAGTTTGGACTGGTTTGGTTGCAGGCTCGTTTTGCTTCAGCTAAGCTGCCCCCGCAGGCAGGTACAGCTATGTAGCCCTTCCCTTCCCTTCCC
Organism: Dunaliella primolecta; assembly: GCA_914767535.2. NCBI lineage: Eukaryota > Viridiplantae > Chlorophyta > Chlorophyceae > Chlamydomonadales > Dunaliellaceae > Dunaliella > Dunaliella primolecta. The sequence continues at coordinate 12,799,399 of OU611756.1, read as the reverse complement.
TTCCAACACGTCTTTTAGAGACATCATGAACCAGGCTGATGTCCGGGGATTAGCCAAGTTTGTGTCTGCTGTCTGAAATGCTGTGACTGAGCTTCTAGTATTGCGTTTAGATTGGACTGGTTTGGTTACAGGCACATTTTGCTTCAGCTAAGCTGCCCCCGCAGGCAGGTACAGCTATGTAGCCCTTCCCCTTCCCTTCAGCTGAGCTGCCATCGCATGCAGGTACAGCTATGTAACCCTTTCCTCTCCTTTCACTAAACCTATTTTCACAAGTCCAGGATGAAAAACATGTGCTTTTCTTTTGCAAATGTACTGAGGTGCGTGAGCTACGCACGAGATACAAGGACCTTTTTGAGGAGATGTTTAAGACTTTGCGTGTGTTTGCTCCGCCTTCAAACGCTGACTTTATTCCATTCTTGGCTTGCCATCATACTATCACTGATTCTGAAATCAATGCTTTCCTTAATCAAGACTTCAGACTTCTTAGATTTGTGTCAGAATTAGTCTCAATTTTTGATACTGGTTGAGCTTGTTTCACCAGCTGCCATCAGCCAGAGTCTCGGGCTGTAGGCCACCATTGTAAACCTTGTAAACCTTATTTTCACAAATAGCCTCTGTGCTTCCGCTCAGCTGCCCTTGTAGGTGGATATAGCAATGTAACCTGACCTCACTTTTCTCTCATAGAGGACCTCTAACATAGTTTTGGCGCACCAGACCTTATTACAATCAAATTGCCCGGCTCGGTACGCTCGCAAAGCATGCTGTGCTGCTGTCCACAACCTCCAAGCTGCCCCTGCCGATCTTACGATTTCTTAACTTTCTCCTTTGTTGTGCCATGTGAGAGAGGCATGGGGGAGTTTATTGCTGCAGTCAGAAACCTGAAGCAAATGAGTCTCCAATCAAACACTCCAGGCCTTGCAATGAGACAATGCCCTTGACCTTGATCTGAGGACCAGCAATTCGCATCCACTTCCTCCCTGGAATTTGAGTTAGACACCAAAATTTGAGTGTGCCCGGTCCTCTTTCACCTTTGGCTTTGGTCTATGGCTGGCAAGCCTCCATTTAAAGCAGCATGCAGAACCCCCCATGTCAACTCGCTTGAGCTGGAAAGCATCCATTCAAGGCCCGCATGTGGGCATGCGCATGCAGAGCCCTTCATGCTGACTTGGTTGAAGATGCCAGAGCCTATACAAACTCTTATTCCTCCACAAAACCACAATATTTGTCCATTGCCCTTCCAGTCTGGCTGCTTTCATGCAGCTGCTGTACCAATGGCTCTACACCTACACTAGAAGAAGTCTGTGCAAAGGCGTTAGCATCTGCAGGAAATCCAGCAGTCTGTGCTGCTGCAGACTCTCCAACTCCCCTCCTCCCTAGATTTGGCGATGCTTGGGCAGCATCAGGGGTCTCTCCCTTCTTCTGCTTGTATTTGTGAGCATCCTTTTTGCCTCCAACACCCTTGCGCTTGCCATCCTTGTTGCTAGATTGTCGTGGAGGGACAGGGGGAGGTGCTTGCCACCATTCCAGCACATCTGTAACACCCCCTATGCCAACCTGCACATGGATGTGATAGAATGAGGGGAGAGTGTAAGATGTGACACAGCAAGCAAGAAATCGCAAAGGAGACGGTATGTGCCCCGGTTTTGGGCATCCTCACTACAACAGAGACCATCGTGAGGAGGAGCGTCGTGGTCAGGGGACTCATGCGCTTTATGCCAATTTGGAGCTTTCATGAACTAGGGTGTGCCACGCAACCTTCCTATCATTCTCTTCATTATTTCTTGGTGATCATGGCAGCATGGTGGTGTTTCTTCTAGCAATTTCAGCGTATTACTTGCCGGCAACCAATTGCCTGCAGAAGTCAGGGACACGAGTTGCCAGGACCAATCGAGGAGAATTCATCAACTTCAGGCGTGACATTCACATGTGTGCCTCCTTCAAAACAAAAAGCCAGTAAGCATGCAGCTCCCGAGCCAAACAAACGCAACATTGATGTGACACGCCACAAAGAGTTCATGGAATGCAAGACTGATGCTAGAAAGATGATCTTCCGGTATCACCGCCAACGCTCACCACATAGTTTTTCTCTCTGATGATGAAGCTGCCCAGCACCTGGCACTCCTCTCGCGGTGTTACCAACACAGGCCACAATGGCGCAAAATCCACAACTGCAACATCCCCCTTGGCCAGCAGGTTCCGCTGCTGCTCAGGCTCCTCAATGGGCTTGCCTGTTTTGGCACAGCACATGCAACACTCCATACCAGCTGTGTCAGTCGTTTGTGGCTGTAAACCAAATCATGGGATGGCAGCGCGTGTGCCTGGTTGCCAGCGTCAGTGAAAGGCCACGCTATATAAGTGATGAGGCTCAGCCAATCCTTTAGAGAGGGGAAGACAAAATGCGCCAGGAATTCAGGGCTATAGTGTTTTTGAAGTGCAAAGACAAATGTGCAAGAAACCCGGTAGCTATGGGCGAGCCAGAGACAGGCGCAGGATCCTTCAGTGGCCCCCAAGCTCAGTTGCCTTATATTTCAGAGGGGAGCTGTGCACTCTCGTACTCTTTGCATTGTAAAAACCATCACAGCACTTGCCTTGCTTAGCTTTAAGAAAAGGAAAACAGTGCTGCTTCTTGGCAATGAAACAATTTCTATAAGGCCCCCAAACTGATACCACGATGTAGCCACAATCAAATCAAATTAGCACGGCAACAGTATTCTTTTAATGTTCAGCATTGCATTACATGGGTGAGTTTGAACCCTTGGACCTGCGACTAATCGGAAGTGATCTTCATGGAACATCACGCTTTACACCAGCAGTAAACCATGACCAATACTGAAAAGCGTGACCAAGTTAAAGCTGGGTGGACAGCATGCAAGGCATTGGATGCCAGAAAATTTTTGCCCTGTGGACATAATAGGGGTGAATATTTCCAAATCCAGCCAGATTTCCACGCACGGCAAATGATGGCATCACGGCAGCGCATGTAAAATCAATGTAGGCAAACCAATACTTTTGTAACAAGTGCAAGTGCTGCAAACAGGGCACTCCCTGACAAAACGTTCCCTCACCTGTCTTCCCACTCAGCTTGTGCACCACAGACACCATTCTGCATTGAATGTGCGCGGCGTGCATGTCCAGCACAGGGCAATAGTAGGGGGCCTGAAGCAAGCAGGATGTATAAAGTGGAGGTGTGTGTATGTGTGTGTGTACGCGCGTAAAGGGGTAGGGGTAGGGGTGCGCATGCACTTTTCATGGGGTTGAGACTAGCATTTTTGAGACAGGAAGAACTGATGAAGCTGACATCATTGAGAAAGCAAAGCATGTGCACTTCATCGATATTTGCTTCGGTAATAGGTTGGCCAACACCTCACACAAGTGCTGACAAAGATATCACATAAAGCGACCGATCTTGGTTGCGCAACAAGGCCAGGATTTACATTTCTAATCACAGTGCTTGTCGTGTTGGTGGCAGTTGCAATGACATTGCTTACCATGCTCTTGATGTTATTACCTAGAACATCAACAATGATGGCTGGTATTTCTTTGCGCATGACCACAATCAAGAAGCTTAAGAGGTCTCTAGTTCACACCCCACTCATGCTGTCCACCATGTTTTTCAATGAAACAATTGTGAACAGAAACCATGAGCAAGAAGCAGTCTAATCTAAGCCGTTTTGGACTTGCATGCAGGGCACAATTGTTGGCAACTGTTCAAGCTTACAAATCCCCACTGAGCGCTTAAATGTTTGTGCTAACGTTCTTGAGCGTTGAAGTTAGAGTTTCCACAATGTATCAAACATGTACATGCAGTGAGACCTCAATTCAAATTTGTCAGCTCCGGAAGCAACACTCGCCGCTCTTATCTTTTTTGCACCATGCATGCCTTTGTGAAGGTGCCCAAAATCCTCAAAGACAAGCATGGAACCTGGTGGCAGGGAGTAAAAGTGTTGCTATCAATGCTGATAAGGCGTGCCACCAGCTTCAATATTTCATACTCCCTGGCGCACTTTTTTACAGCCATTCAAATGGATGTTTACATGGAAGTACCAATGTTTTACCCTTTTTAAGAACAGGAGAGGTGCATGTGAAACAGGCCCTCTATGGTGAATCAATGTAAGCCAATGCATATGCTCACATACACACGTGTGTTTAAGTGTGTTTAAGTGTGTGTGTGTGTGTGCGCGCGTGTGCGCGTATGTGTGTGTCTGTGTGTTGGTGGGGGGAAGAGGAGCATTGAACAATGCAAAGGTTCCGCTTCAAACAATTGAAATGGATGGATGCAATGATAACACAAGTGCCCCACCTGCACCACTGGCTTGCTTGACAAGGCCTCCTCAGGCACACAGCCCTGCGCTGCTCTCTTGGTCGCCCTGCGGGCATGGCTGCCTTTGCTGCCACACGCATGGCCCGATGAGAGTGCCCCATGAGTGCCCGCAGGTGCAGCACGAGTCCAACAGTTGAACAAGTCATCTCGCTTGATCAAGATGCGTGCACGGAACAAGCTAACCTGCATGAAGGAAACAGAGTGGTTTGGCTGCAATGAGTACGCAAGCGGTAGACCCTGAGTGCGGGCAAAAGGACACCTGTAGAGCGCGACATGCAAAATCTTTGGTACTGTATCAGCAAGTGCTGAAGCAGCTATGTGGCTGCTATCCCATGGTGTGCACAAGGACTAAGAGCTTGCACATAAGGTACAGACGCATCCATCCAATTCTTTTTGCATACGTTTACTTGAGCAAGCTGCAGAGCCCATGGAGGGAGTCTACGGTGTCAGCCCTGAAAGTAAAGCAGTCAGCCATCCATCCTGTTCAACCAAACAGCACGCAATGCCATCCACGCATACCAAAGTCCATGCTTTTCAAATGAAAGGGAAAAACCACTTTTGTTTGTATAGTTCGCTGAATATCTGTGCGCGTGTTGGCACTCCATCTGATGAGCTAACATCGCACAGAAGCACAAACATCCTGGCTGCACCAAGGCGCTGGTGGCAGCTTGCATTTTTGACGCTTCAATCAGCGACAGGAAACCAAGGCGAGCAAATGGTTCCGTGCTTTGAAGCACGTTCTTTAAGCACACCAAGAAAGAGAAGGAACTCCATCAAGCATGTCCTCCTCTTGAATGGGTGCACCTCGTCAACTAGAGCATCCCACCACGCCCAAAGCGGCACACAGGAAATGCAGCCGCATCTCAATGGCACCCACCAATTGACCAATTGGGATGGGTTGTCTGCATCCACCACCACCCATCACCACCCACCCCTTGCCAACCTGCTGCCTCTGTGTGATGCCCCTTTTCCATGCCATTCTCACATTGACACATACACTGTTACACTGACCAACAGCATCTACCAGCTTGGGGTAGGTTGCCCGCATCCACCACCATCATCCCATATCCAGCTGCCTTTGTGTGATGCCCCTCAGTGCCATACCCACATTTTGCCACAACACTGATCAACAGCTCTCACCAGTTTAGGTGGGTTGTCCGCATCCACCATCACCCATCCCTTGCGCAGCTGCCTCTGTGTAATACCCCTCAGTGCCACACCCACACTATGACCCGGCCCCAGGACCCCATCATGGCTGCTGCTGCTACTACTGCTGCTGGCACATACGAAACTCTCACAGTGCGATTCCAAGGACTTGATCTGTGCAAACAAGAGTGCAAATAGAAGAGCATGTCAGTGGGAGGTCAGTGCAGCGTGCGAGGGAGGTCAAGGAAAGCACGACGCACATCAGGCCGGTGTGCCGCAATGAGTGTTTAGGGGGAGAGGAACCAGGCTTCCTTCTTTTGAAACCTACCCTCATGGATTCTCAACTGCTTTTGCAACTCGAGCTGACAAAGCACCAAGGAAAAAAGTACAGGAAAAGAGAGCACCCTTAACATGGTTGAAAGATGTAGTGAAGCAACTGGGCAAGGGGCACCTTCAACCCAACCCTTGTGCCCCACCTGGCATGGGAGGATGAGCCCTGTGTGCCTAGACATGCAGGGCAGGAAGCCGACCTGCAGTCAGACAAGCAAAAGTGGCACGTAGGGCAACACGAGCTGAAGGATCGAAGTGACACAGAGCAGCATGTTTCGTAGGAAGCATAGTGACACAGAGCAGCATGTTTCGAAGGAGCACATTGACACGGAGCATGCTTCCTATCAGCAGAGTGACACAAAGCAGCACGAGCTGAAGGATCGAAGTGACACAGAGCATGTATTGCTGAAGTAACTGAGGGATGGATGGACTTTGGAGAAGGCTCGAGAAGGCCTGGGATACAGCTGATCATGCTGCTGACAAGGCAAATGAACAGGTTGAACTCAAAGGGCAGGCTGCAAAAGAGCAGGTTGTGCTCAAAGAGCAGGTTTCAACGAGCACCATACACGCAGGGGCGAAATCACCTGCTTTCGTTCAAAGCTCCAAGAAAATTCCAATGACAACAGGCACAGCTGGCGATGCAGGTGGTAGCTGCTTTTGTGTATGGCCAGCTTTTATGTAAAGAACAACTCCCTCGCCCACACATACACATACACATGCGCGCGCGCGCGCACACACACACACACACACACACACACACACGGCTTCAAGAACTATGATGCACTCACTGCCTAAGCATGTGACAGCACGTATATTTATGCCACTTTGCGGCAACTTCCTCTATCCTTTCCATCGCTGGAATCGTGAAAGTTTTAAAGCCCCAACAAGGGAGCAAGGCAGTAGAGCTTGCCCAGTCTGGAAACCCAGCGCTAACTCCACATACCTGCATGCCAGCCCTCGCAATGCCTGCCTCAATTTGCCCCAGGCACACAGTGCCGATGCCACTGACTTTGATAATACACTGCACAGGACGAGAGGAGCAGACGGAGGGGTGGGTCCATCTGGAAAGGGCAAGCACCAGAGCTGGAGCTGGGCCGCATTTGCAGCAGGATTTATCCAGGGTTGAGCTATAAACGTCACAGACTGCAAAGTGCTGGATGCTCGAGAGAGCGTGCTTGCAAGACAGAGTGTCATGAGTGAGGTGCACACGTACTTGCACAGGCATCACTAAGCCTGCATAGCCACCGTTGGCCACAGCCTCCTTCCCATGCTGCTGCTGCTGCTGCTGCTGCTGCTGCGGTAGTTGCTGTGGCAGTTGCTCCGGCTGATGCAGCGGCTGTGTGGGACGAGCCAGGGGGCGAAAGGCCTCGATCGCCTCCAGCAGAGTGGCCCCCTGCATGCGCTCAAACCTGCACCAAAATAAGCACCATATACGTCACCCTGTTTATCCAGGAAGGGGGGCATTTGCTCTTACAAGCATGCTTCATACACAGCCCCAACCAGCAGCCACGAGCTGGCTGTTCCCCCAGGGCCTGCAAACCATCCAACAGCCCAACTTTCACCACATGGCGCTTCCCAGCTTAAATCTCACTTTTACTCAACGTGGCATGTAAGCGAAAACATCCCCCGACCTCTTGTCATGTCTTTAGGCAACGACATTTAGTAGTGGTGTGTGTGCGCGCGCGTGTGTGTGTGTGTGTGTGTGTGTGTGTGTGCATGCGCGTCTTGACTTCATGCGCGCATGCACTCACCATGGCATGCGCCCTGAGAGCTCATTTAGATTGTCACCAGGGAGGCCTGCTACGGGCACAAAAACCACCTGCAAGGGCGCAAGTGAGTAACCGTCAAGCTTTGAGTAAAGTCCTCAGGATTTCAGTATTTGCAAGTGCTTAACAGTGGTGCAGGGGGTGTGCAGGGGGAAGGCTTCTGGTAGGTGGGAAGGTAGGGAAGGGATGATACAAGTGGATGCGTGTGGTGGACAGGGGGCATGCATGGGGAGGGGATGGTGCAGGAGGCGTGCCTGCAAGGAGTCCCATCAAAAGCCCAGCAAACCCTTGGGGATAGGCTTGAACGCTAGGTCGGAGGAAGACTGCTGGTGTGCTCACAGGTAGCATGCACTTGTGGTCGACCAGATCGATGGCATAGCACAAACCCCTCCCTGCCCATACCTACTCAGCAATCCTTAGACTGCAACCTCAGAGTGCAATAGTCTGAGAGGACGCCATGGATGGCTTTGCGTGTGCTTGGTCGAACAAAGTACTTGTTTGCAGCGTGTATAGCACAAAGCTTTGTCACAAAGGGTCATTCAAATGCAGCGCTTGCTGGCTTACTAAGACTTTAGAACACTGGGGTGTGCATTTCAGGGAGGGAAAAAGGGAAGGGACGATAGACCTGGCTGAAGGCAGGCATTCCCTCACTCAAGAGTCTGGAATGGCCCTCCAGGCACAGCTACACCTGAACTACGAAGGCCGACAGTGTGGCATCAAGAGACACACACGGTGTGGCATCGGTGAAGACCCAAAGGGTGGCATCAAGACACACACAATGTGGCATCAAAAGACACACAGTGTGGCATCAAGAGACACACACGGTGTGGCATTGGTGAAGACCTACAGTGTAGCATAAAGAAAGACACAGAGAGATGACACATGCGCTGATGGTGAGCGCCACACTCCAGCTGTGTGTGCACCCACCTTCCGCCGCTGCTCCTCATTGTAGTTAGCCTTCTTCAAGACCTTCAGCACCTCTGCTTGAACCTCCCTGGAAGGCAGGCAAGGTGGACAGCAAGAGACCAAGAAATCAGTGCGAGCGTGCAGCAGAGGAACCTGCATGATGGTCACTTAAGCTACCTCGCTAGCCTCCCATCTGCCTCCAATTCCTTTCCCCACAAGTCTCGCGGTATGCATGGTCTGAGGATCAAACGAGGACCCCAATTTCTATCTCTTCTTTCCCAACCCTTAACCCCCCTCTTTTCACATGCACACACACACACACACACACACACACACACATACACACACGCGCACACACACACGCATGCACACACACACACACACACACACACACACACACACACACACACAAATGGCAGCAAAACATGCCAATGAATACCAGCACTACTCACTCAAAACGCTCTTGCGAGAAATTTACGGCGTCCATTTTGTTGATGGCTACCACCAATTGGCGAATGCCCATGCCGTAGGCAATCAGTCTGCAAAAATCGCACAATGGCTTGTTCTATAATGGAAAGTAACAGCAAAACATTACGGCATGGGATGCGGTGTTGTGCGACCCCCGAGCACAGGCGCGAGCTGCATTGCTGAACTCGCTGCATGGTGCTCACCTCAAGTGCATACACTTTGCTTGATCTGTTACGAAAGCTTCCTGATGCAGAGCATGTGGCACAGGAAGCGTCCTTGTCATCAAATGCAGACACACATGCCGGCACCTGGCCATTTTTAACAGCATTCATGACAGCCGCACTGCGACCAACTGCCCGTGCCCAAAGCTGCATCCCAGTAAGGGACAAATCACAGCCAAGACGTATGTTGAGGGGTAGATGTGCAGAAGCAGACCACCGCCCCGCAGGAGCTGCCAGCCTCAGGAGGTCAGCAGGAAATGCATGCAAGAGTCCATGCGGACAAGAAAAGGGAAAACACTCTGCTCCTTCAGACAGCAGGCATGAAGTTTTTGGAGATGCCATGCGAACGGGAATCCACAAGCCGGCTCTTGTACACTGCTTGCACTGCCTCCAGACATCAACAAACAAGATCCTCCAGCCACCGCTTGCTCTCAGGAGCCCACCCCACAGCTGTGTTGAGGTATTTTGGTTGACACACCTCCAAGCAGTGCACACCCACCAGCAAACATTTCATCATGCAAGCATGCATGCGTGCATGCATTCATGCAACGCATCACACAGCATCACACAGACCATGCAGTGCATATGCATGTACGTACACATGAGCATACAATGATACGTGCGCGCACGCACGCGTGCGTGCACACACACATATGTATTTAGCTCCACCATCACTCACACGTGCTCATACAGCAAGCCCTGATCAGTGTCCGCCACGGCTCGCTCCCCCAGGGAGTCTGTGCACGAGGCATCCACCACCACCAATGCAGCATCTTGGCCAGCCACTCCCCGTGCCAGGAAGCGCACAGCCTCACGTGTGCCTACAGAGGGAATATGTGCGCAGCAATGCCATGGGTGAAGCGCACAGCCTCATGTATACCTGGAGAGGGAGCACATGCGCAGCAACGCCATGGATTGAAGCACATGGCCTCACATGTGCCTGCAGAGGGAGCACGTGCACCGCAACGCCATGGAATGCCTCCTACCCCTTGCTGTGTGCAGTGGGAAGTATGAGCACATGGCGGTTTGCATGTTGTCCACATGAGGACATGCTGGAGTGGTAAACCAAACGCTTAATCTTCCACCCTTGCCAACCCTGCCATCCTTTCGAAGAAGTACCTCTCATTTGCTTGTTTTACAGTCAACCGCCAGACGCCCTCAACAACAGATACGTGACTGAAAACAACCTGAGAAATTCTTGATATTTGCAATGAACCCTTCCAAAACTTCTGTGCTGTAACCTGCGACATTGCCAGCAGGTAGAGCATCTTGTTCCAATGTGCTCGTGTGCTTTGTCCATGTTGGCTGTTACCCATACCAGCCTGAACCAAGCATGCCCAGTGATCTATGCCCTCATCAAGAGGGCATTGGCATGCTAAGCATGCAACCTCACATGTTGATTGCTGTAACGAGATCAATAAGTGCTGCTTTGCTTGATCACTCCTGCACTCAGCGCAGGCTTCGCTGCCACGCACCTGGCGTGTCTGTGAAGGTGATCTTGTGCTTTTTTGTCGAGCAGCAATGGACATTCAGGTCTAGTGTCGAGCTGAGATTCCTCTCCGCTTTGCGCTTGTACACCACCTGAGGGGCAGCAGGTGAGTGGTCAGAGGCAAGCAACCAAGCTATGCATGCAGATGTAATCAAGGCTGGGTTGGCGGAACAACTTGAGTGAGCCAAGCCCCGCCTTCCACAACTCATGTGCGCGTACATGGCATGCATGCTTACTTGAGCAGAGAGGGTTGCATGGATCATCAGGTTCCTCCACACGTGCCGTCTTCCACAACTCATGTGCGCCTAGGGGCTGATGGCACTTCATCACAGGCCTTATTTGTGAACCAGGATGGCGTGTCACCATCAAATAGTGGTTGGCAAACTTACCCAAGCATAAGCCGCGTCCCTCTGGCCTGCATCATTGGCATCCTGCTCCGCTCGCGCCAGCCTCTGGGCCATGCCTTGAGGCTCCATGCCTCCAATCTTGACCAGCAGGTGGCCCAGCAAGGTGCTCTTGCCTGCATGCCTGCTCCCCAGCACAGCCACGGACAAAATGCCACGATGTGCTACGCAATGCTGCAGTGTTGACGATTCCATGTGTTATTTTTATGCAGCCTTCTTGTAGACTCCATGTGTTATTGATTATCGCGGGGTCAGACATCAATTTTTGCATTGTTGCAACCAACCGAGCAAGAACGCCAACCACCTCTTCCTCACAATAACATTTAAGAGACACAAGAACTCCCCTTCGTACCACTCATTCTCCCAACCCAACAGCAGCAATGGCCGCCGCTCTCGCATCCCGCTCCCTTAACAGGATGGCAACTGCCAAGCCCTGCCTGGCCCGCCCAGCCCGCGCACAAGTGGTGGCCCCCGTGCGTGCATCCGGTGCTGTCGGTGAAATCGTGAGTACGTGCAGCAGCCGCGGCGTTGATCCTGTTGTGTTGATTAGGGACCGGGGAGGCGCGCTTTTTGTGGTGTTTCATGGGTGGTGCCCGGCGGTGGGCCGGTCTCTGCGGTGGTGAGGCGGGGATTTGAAAGCGCTGCAGCAAGGAGGACTGCAGCAGCAGTGTGGAAAGGCTCTGCAGTGAGGGGAGGCGGTCTGTGCGCTGGCGGTGTCCACACACTGAGGATAACAGGACTGCCTGCCGCTGAAGAGGCCCTCGCGAGGAGGTTCCCCATGCCACCTTGCTCAGCCTTGCGCCTTGGATGTAATGATTGCACAAGTCTGTCGTCATTGTGGGAGGGATGATGGGATTGCTTGGCAAGACCAGTTGCCCTCACATGCTTGCACACCTTTGTGCTGCTCCCTCCTGGAATGCACGCAATTATATTTTTCCTGCCTTCTTGCCGTTGCACAGGTTGACAAGCTGAAGACCCTGACCCTGCTGGAGGCTAGCGAGCTGGTGTGTGTGTGTGTGTGTGTGTGTGTGTGTGTGTGTGTGTGTGTGTGTGTGTGTGTGTGTGTGTGTGTGTGTGTGTGTGTGCGTGCGCGCGCGCGTGCGTGCGTGTTTGCATGTTTGCGTTTGCGCATTTGTGCGTGCAGGTGTGTGTGTGTAAGTTTGCATGTGTGTAAGTATGCGTGCGGGTGTGAGAGTGTGTGAGTGTGCGTACATGGGTGCACGCGTGTGTGTATGTGCATGTGAGGCTATGTGTCTTGTTGTGCGCTCGTGTGTGAATGGGCATGTGCACAGCAGAAAAATTCAAGCGTGGTTGTACTTCTTCGCACTCCATTCTCATCCGTACGTGTATGTGTTGCGTTGCAATCTCAAAAAATGAGTAGGTGTCAGAGATTGAGACCACCTTCGGCGTGGATGCTTCTGCGGCAGCTGCTGCACCCGTGGCCGTTGCTGCTGCTCCTGGTGCTGGTGCTGCAGCCCCTGCTGCTGAGGAGGAGAAGACTACCTTTGATGTCGTGCTTGAGGAAATCCCTGGTGACAAGAAGGTGAGGCAAACAGTAGGTTTGACACATACAAGCAGCCGAGGCAAACAGGCTGCACCAGGATGCTGGCCTCTTGTTTTTAAAGGCATCAATTAGCTTCGAAGAATTTTTGCTCAAGAAACAGGGCGCGCAGAAATGCTAGCAGTTTTTGGTTTAGATGCAAGGATGTAGAAAAACACTGAACTCCTGTTTCTTTGTAAGTTGGGGGGAAGGTGGACAAAACGGTATGCTTGCAAATGGGATGTTCTAATTTGGCCTCCGGCTCACGCTCCACTTGCTTGGATGTGCTTGCAGGGGGGGTAGGGCTCTGTGAGGTTGAGAGCAGCCAGTAATCAGTGTTAACTGCTTTCTATCTTGAAAATTGCTAGATGCACTCTACACTTGTTCCAACCTCGCAATTGACGAATTCCTTTTGCTGCTGTATGCAAATGAAGTACTAAAACCGTGCAAATGTTTTTGAGTTGCCTTGGGGGTCATGCTAATATTAGTTAGTTAATCGGCTTCTTATGTTGGTACGAGATGTGCTTTGACATTAGTACGAATTCCTCTCTACCTCAATGTGCTGCTTGAGAAGGGTAGGACCTCATGGCTGTACACGCTGACAAGCTCCTGGATCACTTGCTGACCTGCAGGTGGCTGTGTACAAGGCAGTGCGTGCCATTGCTGACATCCCCGTGAACCTAGTGAAGGAGTGGACTCAGACTCTGCCTAAGACCCTCTTGGAGGGCTGCAGTAAGGTGCGCAAGACTTGACGAATGCATCACAGTTTGGAAACAGACATTTGCATCGCACAAAGGCTAGAGGCTACTACCAGTAGGTCACTGCGAGCTGCACAAGTGCGCCTCAGGTGACTAAGCCTTCTTGCGAAAGGAGTGGAGCAGCTGCGTGCTCAAGATGTGTAATTTGTTTTTGTCAGTGCTCGCTGCTGGGTCTTTGTTCCCGTTAATTGGTCTCCGTGCAGATTTTCATGCGGATATGTGTGCGATCTCTTTACTTGCAGGAGGATGCCGAGGCTGCTGTGAAGCAACTCACTGAGGCTGGTGCCAAGAGCAAGGTCAACTAAGCATGTGTGTTACAATGGCAATAGGGGAGGGAGTTGCAGGATGGGGGAGGTGCGGAGGGGAGTGTAGTTTCATAGATTTTTTTCCCTGTGCGACCTGTGCGCACAGTGGTGCAGATACTCCAGCTAAATGCAGTGTGCTGGCTGGGGGCTGACACCTGTTACCGGTTTCAGACTGTTTCTTTTTCTTCGGACCTACACGATTTTCTCAGTTACCATTGATATTGCATTGAACCAATAACTTGTGAGAAACGGCACAGTTCCTGACCGGGGGTTACATAGGCATTCCACAGTTCTCCAAGCAGCTGGCTGAAGGGGTTGTTTTTTCTCTTTTCCTACTGAAAATTACCTTAGATCACAGGTAAAGAAACTGAGTAGTCTGGCAGTTTATAAGTGGAACCATGACCACTAAGGGAGGACAAAAGGTCTGGTTCATCACTTCAAACGCAGGAGCAAATGGGCGGAAAAGAAAGGAGAAGATAGGAAATTTTTGTTGGCAGAGACAATTCTCCCTAAATCATTTATGGAAAAGGAGACACATTGGCTCAGAAGCTGGTTGAAAAGATCGAGGCCTGTAACCAGACCTGGTCCATGAGTGCTCAACCTATAGGTTATAGCTATAAAACTTGGACTATGGGAAGAATAAGTTACAAAATACAAAGGGGTTTGACCTTCAGCCAGGTAGTTTGGCTGCTCGGTCTGCACAACAGTTCCAACTGCACAAAAAATATCCATGAGGTTGGAAATAACACGATAAGTCTCATTAGTTTGGTTCTGCAAGAAATGAATAGCATCCTCAGAGCTAGCTTGAGAATAGTAGATTTAGATTTACACGGGGGGACCTTCAGCCAGACTGTTCGGCTGATCGGCCTGTGGTCCTCGCCAGTCAACATAATGTCCATAAGCTCAGAAACAAACAAAAAAAGCTTGTTGTTGTGTTGCAAGAGGAAATCAGAAGCATCCTGGACACTGGCTTGTTGTAAAAATGGTTGCTCCATGGAAAAATCACCAGAGAAACAGTTGAACAGGTAAGCGTACTTTCTTCTCAAAGCACAAACATCTGCGTCTCTGCACACCAAAAGGGCATGAGCCTCATCTTGAATCTCATCACAAGAACAGCGATCACACAAAAGAGTGTTCAGAGTATCCCAAGCTGCTGTCTCCACCTTCAGTGTGTGTGCCCTAAGTCTGAAACGGCTGAGAATAGTAGAAAGTGCCTGAATCGTCCAGAAAAATTCTATGAGAAGAGGGGAAGTCAGAAAATAACTGTGTGTAAGTCCTTCAAAGAGAACACACAGAAGCGCAAGAACAAAGGAACACAGCATGCTTTTCATCTTGGAGTCCTCCTTGGTCACACCTATCACAAGTTGATGTGTGCTCCTGCCAAAGTGATGTCTCAACTCTTAAGTATGAGCATGTAAGCGAAAATGTGCTATGTTTCTTAGCATGCGCTTGCCCCAATCAAGATGCAAATACCTGGGGGTAGAAAAGGGCGCACCATGAACAGACAAGGGTCTCAAAGGAGGTGCCATCCAGTGATGATACTTGGCTAATTTGTTCGTGTGTTCACCATGTTCTGCCAAGGCATCAGCATTCCACACACCTCGCAGCCTTTTTCTCAGATCAACAACAAAGTCCCTCATGACTATAGGCTGCGCTGACCGAACGCAATGAGTAAACACGTTGCACCTGGGAAGGATAGCAAATCATTTTTTATACGGATAGGGCTACATAGCAGTACTACTGGTAGTACCTGACTACAAGGGCAGCTTAGCTGAAGCAAAAGGTGGCCGTAACCAAACCAATCCAATTGTACACATTTCAACTGCCTAAATACTGTACTTGGATCTTCCCCATCATGTCCTTCGCAACACTGCCAGATTCAGGCTGCAGGTACGCGCCCTCCGATTTGAACGGGCTACTTGGTCCAATAGTACTTCTCCGGTCTGTGATATCTGTGATTCTGATGACATACAAGATGAAAAACATGTGTTGTTCAGATGCTCCAATCCCCAGGTCTGCTCTCTCCGTCAAAAGTATGCCTCACTTTTTGAGCACAACTTCTCTTTCCTACACCTCCACGTCTCCCACAGGATGTCCTGTCTAGGCACCATTCACCATGTGAATTCCCAGGATATCAATATTTTTCTAAACCAAGATAACAACACATTTCCTTTTTTTCTTCATGACCTCATGTGTATTTATGAACAGGCTCAGCAGTCAAACGTCTTGACTGAGGCCTTTTTCCCTCGTAACCCTTGTAACCCTTGTACACATTTCAACTTGGGCAGACTGGGGAAGAAAAAGATTACATAGCTTTACCTTGGACATGGGTTTACATTGTGAACCTACAGCCCAAATCTCTGGCTGATCGGCTGCTGGTGAAACATTTTCAACCACGCTTTCACAAGGTAAACAACTGAACCTTTGAACCAATGTGTCTCCTTTTCCTCAAATTGTTGTAAGAGCGTTCTCGCTGCCTACATAGTTTTTTCTTTTTCTTTTCTTTCTAAACAAGACCTAGGACAAGAAGGCCTACGAGTGTCCAGTGGCTGGTCGGGCAGTCATGGTACTCGCTGACCAGGAAGGAGGAGAAGTGTTCGTGTTAGTAACACTGCTGATTCATCCTGGTACCACCGCATATTCCATACGTTCCTGAAAAATATGAACACTTCATTGAAGGAACATGAACACACCCGGGAGTCACACATCCTGTCAGTGCCCTCGAGCAGGGGGGAAAGGAAGGGTTTAGGCTGTCTCATCTTCCAACGAAAATGCATCTTGAGCAGACAGTCTGATTTTCTAGAAACGAACCTTTACGGGCCGTTCGCCTTCTGGGCAGGAACTGAGGAAAGGTTCCTTCCACTCAACAACATGGAACGTTCATTTTGTTTTTTTGTCAGGATTCTTGGTGACTGCTGCTGTGTGTCCATTGCCTCGAGAGTCAACGCTTCAAGGAGTCCGCTTGACAAGGAGGCCCCGAGGTCGCACACAACACAGAGAAAATTCAGTGAGCATGTTCTCCGTGCTGCCTCGGCTTCTGCCTCGCGCAGGCGCTGCGTGGGGGGCCTGCGTCGCCCAGCAGCAAGCGGGCCTCGGACTGTTGGGCTCCCAGCTGGGCGGCAGCAGCACGAGTGGGGCGGTGATGTCGACGTTCACGGCGTACGACGTGGGCCAGTCCAGCAACATCAAGTGGCACGAGGGCGCGGTGCCCACAGCGGAGAAGGAGAAACTGTTGGGGCAAAAGGGGGCTGTGCTTTGGTTCACTGGCCTGTCCGGCTCCGGCAAGAGCACTGTGGCGTGCACGCTGGAGCACGCGCTGGCTGCACGCGGCAGGGCCACCACGCTGCTAGATGGCGACAACATCCGGCACGGCCTGAACAAGAACTTGGGGTTTTCGGCCGAGGACCGCGCAGAGAACATCAGGCGCATCGGGGAGGTGTCCAAGCTGTTCGCGGATGCCGGCATCATCACGCTCGTCTCCTTCATCTCGCCCTACAAGCGCGACCGCGACTCCGTGCGCGCCCGGCTTGATCCCGGCAAGTTCGTGGAGGTGTACATGAAGGTGAGTCGTGCAAGTTACTTTATTTGCACTGGCCTTGTGTAGGTGAAACTGGTTGCAACATCTGCTGGTCGTGGGCTGTGTGCGGAAGAGAAGCATTGCGGGTGGGTGATTACAAGACCGACAGCTGCAGCTGTTTCGAAGGAGAGGGGATTCATGCACTCATGCACACACACACACACACACACACACACACACACACACACGTACATGCACATAAACACGCACTTACAAGAGCGCACACGCATGCGCAAATGCACATTCATGACACACACACACACACACACACACACACACACACACACACACACACACACACACACACACACACACACACACGCACGCACACACGCACGCACGCACGCACACCCACGCACACAAACACACACACAGCTACATGCACATAAACACGCACGCACAAGAGCGCACACACATGCGCAAATGCACATTTGTGACACACACATACACACACATACACACACATGTGCATGCACATAAACACGCACGTACGAGAGCGCACATGCATGCGCACATACACATTCATGACACACACACACATGTAAATGCACATAAATATGCATGCACGAGAGCGCACACGCATGCGGAAATGCACATTCATGACACGCATGCACACACACACACACACACACACACACACACACACACACACACACACGACACACACATGTACATGCACATAAACACGCACGCACAAGAGCGCACACGCATGCGCAAATGCACATTCATGACACACACACACACACACACACACACACACACACGCACTCACGCACTCACGCACTCACGCACGCACACCCACGCACACAAACACACACACATCTACATGCACATAAACACGCACGCACAAGAGCGCACACGCATGCGCAAATGCACATTCATGACACACACACATACACACACATGTACATGCACATAAACACGCACGTATGAGAGCGCACATGCATGTGCACATACACATTCATGACACACACACACACACACACACACACACACACATGTGGTTCTGTTAGGGCCCCTAAGCATGAAGTTGAAAGTAAGGTCAGCCAAGCTTTGTGTGGAAATGCGGAGGTAATGCGTAAAAAATGTGCAGGATAGCTAAGGGGGACATAGTCAGCCCTTATGCCAAAAGAAAGAAAGTTGGCCAGGGGCCCTAGAAATGAGCCAGGGACCTTTTTTGAGGCCTTTCAGGCCATTGCTGACCATTTCCATGGGTGCCAAAATGCATGCTCTGACCCAGATTTGCCCCACATTTTGGCTCCCATAATGGTTTTGGGTCAAACCTAATCTATGGGGCTTCAGGTCTGCAATTCTCAATGTTTGAAAAATGTCCTACACGCTCTGGGAGCAAAATGGGCAAAGGCCCCTGCATGGTTGATGCGCAGCTGGTGTAAAAAATTAGATAAGGTACAAGATTTATTGCAGGGGTGTGTGGTTGATGCGGGGCTGGATAAAATATTTATTGTGGGGGGAGTGCATGATGAGTACACTTCTATAGTATGAAGACTCCAGCAAGTTTAGCAAACCTCCCAGGTTTGCCCTGCCAAATTTTGGGGCCCAGGTGTACAGGGAGTGGCTGTGACAGCTGGGTACTTGACTGAAACATCAGGCCCTGGTCAGCCCGCCTGAGCATATGCTCACATGATAGACTCATGTCTTTGCACCATTTGATAGATTTCGCTGACTTAGACCTCTGTGTCAGGGCTCTGGAAGTGGAAAGCAAATTTTGTGTGTGTCATCAAGAGGCTTAAATAGGTTCTAATGGAAGGCGCGCGAATTTTGGTCTGACCCCCTTGACCCCCCACCTCCCTCCTTTGCCCCTAAGCTGACAAAAAGGGTATCAATCTGCTCCTTTTTGATATCTACATCCATCTGCATACTTGCTGCTGCCATCAAATGGACTGCAGCAGAGTTGTGGGGCATAAACTGAGTTACGGGCGCGCATGCATGCATGTCCTACTAGGCACCCACAGGGAGTTTGCAAGTCCACATATTGCCTTCCCCATCCACAACCCAATTGAACACCTTAAGCTGTCACTACCCTAGAAGCTTGGTACGATTTCCTGCACCTTTGCCTCCATGCCACCTGCTGCCCACACCCTTGCGCACATGGCACTGACTTACAGTCATGCACAAAGACTCCCCCCCCCCCTTTCATCCAATTTGCAGCGCTGACTCAGAGTCATGCACAGAGACCCACCCCATTTTATCCAATTTTGACTTAAAGGGTGCCAGTCAACAGGTCTTGAGCCCAGGAATCAGGTGTTATGTGTCTTGCTCCGTAGATGAAATTGTCTCGGAAAAATTCTGGGGAGGGGGGCCCAAAAGGTCAGGGCCTCCCTGACCCACCCACCTCTGCTGACCTCCCCCGATCCTCCTCCAAAAGGACCCATATGTATATACAAATATCCTGATTGTTAGCTCAGGTTTCTGATTATATAATTCTTACGCGGATTGGCACGTGCAGTCCAAAAAAATTTGCTTGAGACGCCCCCTGATGTTGTGTCAAACTCCTTGGTGGGGACCCTTGACTCTGCATTCCCACCCACTCCCACTCCCCCCCTTCCAGTGCCCTTGCCTGAGCAACAAGGGTGTAGCTCCCCTCCATGAATTCTGCATGCATCTGCACAGTGATTGGACTGACTTGGGAAGGCTTGAATAGGCTCACGCACACATATGTCTTGCCAGGTACGCACAACTGGTTCGCAAGTCTACCCCCTACCATCTTGACATCACGGGCACAGTAGTGGGCATCGTGCGTGGCCACTATCCTGAAAGTCTGGATTGACTCTGCCCTTGCGCACCATGTGGCCCACACCGATGCAAACGAGGCACTGCCTTCTTGTCATGCACGGTCCCCGCCTTTCATCCGCTCCCAAACGGCACCTATTACCCTGACTCCCTCCATGCCCCCCTGTTTTCCTGTTTACTGTTTAGAGCTGTCTTTGCAATATCTGACTTCCATGAGTGAATGTGTCCCTGATTGGCACTCAGAAGGTGTATTTGTCCGACGCTCTCTGCAGGTGCCCATTGAGATCTGCGAGCAACGTGACCCCAAGGGATTGTACAAGAAAGCCCGCGCTGGCCTGATCAAGGGCTTCACAGGTGCGAGGCTGGAGAAAATAGAACCCAGGACTTGAATGCCTCATTGTGCTTGCTTGAATCACGTTGCGTCTCTGTTGACCTGCCTGCCTGAGATGTACCACATGCATTAATTTTCCAAGCAAGGTAGCAAAGACCAGGGGCATGACCCTCACATGCTGGCATCAATATTCCTGACAAAAGGGAAGCGCTCATGACCCCTAGCTGACCCCGGGCACGCAGGCATCGATGACCCGTACGAGGAACCAGACGCTGCGGAAGTGGTCATGGATGCGTATGATGCTCAAGGCAAGCAGCGCTCTCCGGAAGTGCTGGCGGCGGAGCTGATCAATTTCCTAGAAGCCAAAGGCTACTTGGAGGGTCATAATTAGGGGGGGCCTGCATGCATGCTGGGCCTTCACCTGCTTCACAAGTTGTTATGGGTGGGTGGCGATCTCTTGTGCTTGAGTTCTTTTGAGTGATTCCATGTCAATGTATGGAGTTGTGCAGAAAACAGTGATTTGTTTTCTGTGAGGGTCTAGCTCTACCTTGTCAATAAGGATGTTCCGTTCAGGGCAGCTGCTTGATCCCAGAACTATGAACGTGGCAGCATTGTGGTGCACAATTGTGGGCAGGATCAGCAGGGATGGGCAACGTATGGCGCGGGCAAAGAAAACGTGGGCTGTCAGGCATGTTGTGTTACTGTTGGAGATCACAGCCAACTGAGAGCTCTCTTTGGCTGCATGCTGTTGGTTTTTCTTGTACTTTTTTTAATTGCTAGGCTGTGCTTGCTGTGTGCTTGGCTGGAAACAAGCTCTCTGGCAGGTCAGCATTATTCTCTGTTAGCACTGCATTGATGACAGAGTTACATAAATTTCATCTCATGAATAACTTGGAAGCAGTTCCTTTGGATTCATGCTTGAGGCGTTTGGCATGACTGTGGTCGGTGCGTATGAAAGACGCTGTACAGAATCCTGGCCACTGAGCGCCCCTCAATGTAAATCAATGCATTGCTTCCTTTGCGCAACCCTTGCACATCCTTGACGGTCCAAGAGGTTGTCATAGCTCCTTGCGCACTGTCATTGCGCGACCTCCTTCACAGCCCTTGGCCACGCTCTGCCGTCCGCCCTTGGCAGCCCTTGGCTCCTTCCCAGCACAGAGCCATTTATTTTGTGCACCAGCACCCGCAACCTGCAGTGATTAATAGTTTTAGTATCATGATGGATATGCTAACTAAGACTGGCTCCAACTTTTTAAACAGGCCAAACCAGATGCTCAATAGCAACCCCTGCGCCCTCCAAATTCCAACATGCCACTGCATTTGTGTCCTTAAAAGCCTAGCATCAAACAGAGAGAGAGAGAGAGAGAGAGAGAGAGAGAGAGAGAGAGAGAGAGAGAGAGAGAGAGAGGGAGAGAGGGAGGGATTCTAAACGCTTCAAGGGAAATTCCCTATGACACCCATAACTGTTCAGTCAGGTGCCCTCAGGCAGAGGCAGCCTTCCATATACAAGGGTTGCAAGGGAAAAAAGGCCTCAGTTAAGACGTTTGACTGCTAGCCTGTTCATAAATACACATGAGGTCATGAAGAAAAAAAGGAAGTTTGTTGTTATCTTGGTTTAGAAAAATATTTATATCCTGGGAATTCACATGGTGAATGGTGCCTAGACAGGACATCCTGTGGGAGACGTGGAGGTGTAGGAAAGAGAAGTTGTGCTCAAAAAGTAAGGCATACTTTTGACGGAGAGAGCAGACCTGGGGATTGGAGCATATGAACAACACATGTTTTTCATCTTGTATGTCATCAGAATCACAGATATCACAGACCAGAGAAGCACTATTGGACCAAGTAGCCCGTTCAACTCGGAGAGCGTGTACCCGCAGCCTGAATCTGGCAGTGTTGCGAAGGACATGATGGGAAAGATCCAAGTACACTGTATGGCATATATTTTGGCATTTTATAAGGTGGGTGAATGACATGTGCATTTCTGACAGGGAGAGCGCACCATTGATGATAAGTCAGCCGCTTACTGTTGCTTACTCTTGGATCAGGGGCTGTGAATTAATTCCAATAGCCCAGGTGTCTAGATCTCAGGTCCACCACAAATTGACTGAGGTTCACAGGGTCACAAGCCATAATTTGACGTTTCATCAGATCCGAGTGTGCCTGACCATCCAGCGCAGGGAAGGGAAGGGAAGGGTTACATAGCTGTACCTGCCTGCGGGGGCAGCTTAGCTGAAGCAAAACGTGCCATCCAGCGCAGATAAGAGGTTGGACGTCCAACAAGAGTCAGTCGTGGAGCTAAGGCTGATGTCAGCTTGGAGAACCTTTTTGAGAAGGAGACAAGGAGACTGTTGCACTTAATAAGCGAGTTGTAAAACGCATAGTGGCACGAAATCAGTTGAACTGAAAAGGTTTCATGCCACATTCTCGTAAAATGCTCCAAGATGGTATTGTGGATTTTACCCCAAGAAGGTTATGCAAAACGTTCAGAATCCACCTTTGCAACTGCCAGTGGTTGTCCATTTCTGTGCCTTGCCGTAAGTATGGAGTGGCCCATATCTGGCTGGCATACATTCTTGCTGGGATAGCATATGTTTTCAAAAGCCAGATGAACGCATGCAGCCGATTTGTGAGGTTGTACTCGTTAGCTAAGGTCAACACGATAAGTCCCTGCTACACATGGTTTCAGAGCAGCCTCAGCAGCAGTAGAAAGGTTGAGACGCTTGTCACAGACCAAACCCAGATATTTAAAAGAATCAGTGTAGGGAAGGCTGTCACCATCATACAACAGTTGAGGAAGGGCACCAGCTCTGGAATTGAAGGAGACGACCTCAGACTTATTTGTATTGATGGTCAGGCATTTCCTGATTGCATAATCCTGCAGCTTGTTGAACATGGTTTGCATACGGGTGTGGTTGTTTGCAGCCAGGGCGAGGTCATCTGCATAGGGCATATTAGGAACATAACTATTTGTTAAGCCTGTCACTGCGCCTGTTGCCCCCTCAGTGATGCGACCAATGTCATTTACATAGATTGAGAACAGGAGTGGTGACAGAGGGCATCCTTGTCTAACACCGTGCATTGGCTGGACACTCGCCTGCTTATCTCCGTCAATAAGGATGTATTTGTCATCTTGGTAGAGGTCTTTAATGATGGAGATGAGCTGGCTGGGCATCTGGCATCTTTGCACGTGTTCCCACAGTCTGTCCCTGGGAATTGAGTCATACACCTGCTTGAAGTCAATAAAAGTGGCATATAAAAGTGGGGAGCCTTGGGGTTGAGTGTCTGAGCCGCATGCTTTAGGTGCCTCAAGATTAAAAGTGGCTGTAAGGTATTGCGGCCTGGAAAAAGCCAACTCGATTGTCAGGGATATTGCTGTATTTAGCCCACACCAGTCTTGGATCATGGAGCGGAGGACATTTGTGTACAGGCGATAAAGTGTATTACTGACTGCAAGCATCCGGTAGTTTCAAGGATGTGTCACAGGGCCCTTCTTGTATATTGGTGCAAGTTTGGCAGATCTCCAGGATGAGGGAATGCGGGCAGTGTTAAGCATGAGCATGAAGAGTTGTGAAATGTATGGAGCCAGCCAGAGGGGGGTAACCATTGTGTGGATTTCGAAAGGCTATATCTCAAAAACGCATGGATGTCCTAGAGCCAATTTTTTTTCGCAAAGAGGGCATTAAGTACTTTAAGTCCCAAAACTTTTGATCCTAGGATATCCATGCGTTCCTGAGATATGGCCTGATCAAGATCTGGATGAATACCAGAGGGGGCCTAAAATTGCCTGTTTTTAAAATGCTCCCAGCATAGCTCTCCCGTGACTGGCACCATAAATACTTAGGTTCCTGTGGTAGCCTGTTTCACAGGCTATCTCTAACACTAGAGTTCCAGGGGTGCTATAACGGGACACATGCCTGATCAGCCGCGGCGTGAACCCTAGTTTTTGACACCTCATCTCCATTCCTGACCACCCACTGCACCAAATCAGGTATTCTTTAGTAATTTGGAGTCCTTACACCAAACGAATATCATTGCAAAAAAATGGGGTAAAAAGACCCAGTGGTTGGTGAGATACAGAATTCAACCATTTCCCTTAAAAAGAAAAACAAATTCCAGCCCAGGGTGTGCCAAAAAGGTCAATTTTTGACCTCCTTCTTTCCTATTTTTGAATATGCAGGTTGTTAACATTGCATATGGCGGTTACTGCTACAAAAATTGGGAGTCAGAACTGGCCCCAACAAGCCCAAAATGTTTTGGGAGAGACTTTTAAAATGGTTACCCCCCTCTGGGAGCCAGCACATTGCAACTTTCTAGACCTCTACCATGATGTCTTGGGACCAGTTTGCAAGTATGTTTTATGAAAGGAGGTAGGATTGTGTCAAAGCCGGGTGAAGAGGAACTACTCATGTTGGTAATGTGCTTAGAGACAAGGGAGGTCAGCTCAACTTCCCCAGGCAAATTAAAAGGGTGCGGACCTGTGCCTCCTAATGCTCCATTATGTGAGCCATACGTGTCATTGTTGGAAACAGAAGGATGGTAGAATAAGTTGTTGATATGATCCTGCCAGGCCTGCTCAGATATAGGAGCGATAACAGGTTTTTTCAGATGCTTGTGCACAGCTGGATCTTTCTTGAATAGCTTGTGCATGAACTCTGCAGCTCGCGTGTGGGTGTATCAATTTAGGAAAAGGAGACATATTGGCTCAAAGAGCTGCGAGTCTCCCTCACCGGAGGGTAGGAGGGAAGCTAGTGTGGGTCTGGTGGGTTTTTTTCTGGAAGCATGCAGTCCCAGTGCACCAGAGTTACGATGAGTATTTTTGATTTCAATGGCACGTCTTATGGAGGTAACTTACCTTGAAGTTTTTGCGCATATTGTACAGAGTGGGCAAGGAGCTTTTGTGCAAGCTTTCTTATGGCTTTTTAAGACATGATATCCCGGCAGGCATGTATGCCAGTCAGATTTGGGCAACACCCTATCTCCAACGAGGTCATGAAATGGACAACCGCATTCAGACATGGCTACTGAGATTTTGGAAATCTATTTCGAGAGTCAGATCTCCAACTCTTTCATGGAGTGTGCTACGCGAGTGTGGGATAGAGCCTATTCAGTTAAACTGGTTTAGAGCCACTGTGCGTCTTTACAATTTTCTTATCCATTGCAACAGCCCTCTTCTCCACAAGGTTCCCCATGTTGGTATTGACCCTAGCTCCAGGAATATTTGTTGCTGGACATCCCACTTAATGCTCGTTATGATAGGCTTACATCACGCTCATGGTTTTCAACAAAAGGTACGGTCAGCCAACCCCTCTGGGTTTGAGCCAGCTTGTGGTGGAGCTCAGGTTAGAGTTAACAGGAAAAAGAAGGCCTCCACTGTGGATATTAAAATACGACTTGCCTTTTACAATCTTTGGAAGAGCAAGACACACTTCAAAGCTTACTCAGTCGCCCATTAAAGCATGCTTTTCTGAGCCTGATCTTCTTTCATAGTGACTGCTTTAAGTAGCAGGGAGGCGAAGGCAGTGTAACTGTAGGCGCAAAAATAACATGCAAATTGAATGAAGAACACCATATGGAAAAGCATATGAGCACTGTAGATGCAATTGAACTATATTTGAATTGCAGTAAATGCTGCCATGGACGTAAACGAATTACCCTCCACCCTCATATGCCCCCCTTGCGTTTCCATAATCCCCTTGTACTGGTTGTGTAGGGCCCACAGGTGTGAGCTGCATCATATCATCATCATCATCATCATCATCATCACCGTCCTCCCCATTACCATTGCCCTCTTGGACAGCAGCACCTTGCACAGCAACACCCACATCGCCGTCATCATAGGTGCACTCCTGCATGGCGCTGCCTCCACTCCCGCCTGTGTGGGGCGCAAGACCAAGTTGGTGCTCAAACCGCCCCTGCAATCAGTCGGACACAAGATTTGACAGCTTTTGACGTGAAGGTGGTCACGGGGGGTTGCAGCGTTGAATGCAAACATGCTCGGTTTTTCAGTATGGAAGCCATCAGTCAGAATGATGCAAACGTGCCAGCAGGGCTGCCTGTGGATGGTATTGCAATGGGGTTCAGGCCTGGTTCTACCCGCCACAATAGCTATGCAACGTGAAGGAGTGCAGTAGCTACGAGCCAGCCGAAAGACCACACAGCATGACGTGCTCGTGCTCCTGCAAATCCTGGATGCCAAAGTTACCCTCCTCAGGCAGGGTCTGCCTCACCTGAGGGGTGTGCTCTGGTCCTGGTGCCCATGCACCACTGCTACCTGCCCCTTGCACAAGCTGCTGCTGCTGCTGCTGATGTTGCTGCTGGCGCCACCACTGTTCTGGTGTGCGTCCTTGATCAGGGATACACACGCCCTCTCCTTGCACGCCGCTGCCACTTCCACAGCCCCCCTCATTGTCCCTGCCAAACTGATGCGGTGACGCTGCGTGCGCAGCATCAGCATCAGGGGCAGCAGCAGCACCAGCATCTAGTGCTGGCTGGCCAGGAGGCGTGCCGGCAGGCAGGAACCCAGGCCTTGTCCCAACTCTGCTACCTGGAGTGGGTGTGCTCATAGGGGAGCCTGCAGCCTCACCAGCCGCTGCTGCACCAGCATGAGCAGGAGGCGTTGTTGAGGATTGAACAGGCTGTGGGACCTCCGGCGTGGACCCCCCCCCTTGCAACCAGTCACTCATGGCAGACCTGCCGTCGTGCCTGGCCTCCACCCTTGCTATCCTCCCTGCAAACCCGGTGCTGCCGCCCACGCCACCCTGCCCTTCTTTCCACCCGTAGCTGCTGCTACCTGGTGTTGGTCCCTGCCCGCTCAGCCCATAGCCGCCGCGGTATGCAGGGCGTGCACCAGGATCCACACTGAAGCCTTGCGGACTGACCCCTTGGTCCAAGGCGCTGCTGCTGTTGCCGTCCGTGATGGCTGACGCAGCTGCATCTATCAGAGAGGCATGTAGCCGGTTGTGCGGCGGGCCCCTTATCCCGCTGATGTCTGCTCCGGGAGGCAGGGGTGTTGTGTGGGGTTGGGCTGGGCTCGGAGCCCCCCTGCCCTGCATCATGGCAGCTACTGCTGCTACAGCTGCACCGGTGTTGCCTGTGGCTGTACCGCCACCAAGCCCTGGCTGCTGGTAGCTACACAGCAGCTGCTGCTGTTGTTGCTGCTGTTGCTGCTGCTGGAGTGCCGCGACCTCCCTCGCCAGGGCTTTTGCCCGCTCTTTGGGGGCGCCCCCCACCAAGTCCAGCAGGCGCCCACAAATGGCAGAGGCCTCGTCCAAGCGATCGGTGTCCTGCACAATAGGAACCACAGCAACAACACTGACTGACGTCAGCCCTGGTGAGCCTCAGGCATCAAAAGGCAACGTTACTGATACAGTATGACCCTGGTGAGCCTCAGGCATAAAAAGGCAACATCACTGATGCATTTTGGCCCTGGTGAGCCTCAGGCATAAACAGGCAACGTCACTGATACATTTTGGCCCTGGTGAGCCACAGGCACAATAAGGCAACGTCAGGTGCAATAAGGCAACGTCAGGCTAAGACAAAGGGGGCTTCTACAGCATGAACTGGAGCATAGGCTCCCTGAGAGCTCTGGAACAAAGACGTAGGTGATTTCAGCTTGTATTCTCACATCCAAAGAAATTCGTACCAACAAAAACAAGTGAGAGAAGCATTGCCAGCAAAGCTGAAAATTTGGCGAAGCAAGTCCCGCCTGACACAGAGGTGGCACTGATGTGCAGTGCTCGGGGCAACAACAGAGGGCCTTCCTGCAGCAGACCATGCAGTCGCGCACAGCTGAGTGCGCGCAATGCAAGCTGCTCCTGCCATTCATTGCTTACCGGCTTCCCTAAGAGGACAGCAGCAGACCAAACACCAGGGGCTCCCTCATCCACACACCAGGGCAGGGGGTGCAGGCCTGCTCCACATCGTATCAGCAAACTTCGTGCGAGCTCCAGTGCTCTCATCTCTTAACTGGCGGTGCACATTACACCATTGATAGATCACAATTTAAAAACCTGGTGTTCCAAAACCTTGCGCAATATCTAATTTTCGGGCACAATTTTGGACTTCAATTGTTCATGATGGGCCTGGAGCGTCTCAAAAATGGTCGTGATGAGGGCTGGAGGACGGCTCTGCCCTTTTCCCCAAGGAAGAGGAGGAGGAGGAGGAGGAGTAGGATAATATCACCAAAAGATATCGGGTTTCCGAACTCCTGCTGTAACTGCTCCTTCTGCTGCTGTAGCTGCTCCTGCCACTGCTGCAGCTGCACCTGTAGGCATCAGCTGCTGCGTCAGCTGCTGCTTCGGCAGTCCCAGCTAAAAGGTTTGCTTGGCAAGCTTGCTACATTCCAAGGCGGATGGTAGGCTGGCTGGCTCTGGTCCCAAACCGCCTGCCAAAGTTTCCAAAAGACTTTTACAGCTCCAGCCACTGCCTCCAGCGCCCCCCTGACACTGCAGGGCTGCCAAGCATTTTTGTTTGGTGGGGGCCCGCTGGGCGGGCCAGGGCAGCCAGGTGTGAGATTTACCGGAAGCCGGCAACCCTAGGGCTCATGCCCCATGAATGGGGCATCACTAAAAATCACTAAAAAAGACAAGCAGCCCTCTAGCCTGGACTTGTCCTCTGCAACTCAAACATGGCAAAAGCTCCTTTTGTTCAGCCTGTGCACGTTGTCTTACATGCCAGCAGGAACACGGGGGCTCACACCAAAGTTCCAAAATGACAGCCCTCGTGGCAAGACTTCAAGCTTAATGGCACATATGATGGAACATGCGTCAAACATGCGCACCTTGCAGCGCACGGCCAAGAACAACAGGGCCTCCACAGCATCGGCGCCCATCACCAGCAGCCCACCACCACCTCCGCCCCCGCCTGCTGCCATGCCTGCGGCGTTGTCTCCTTCAATGCCTGCTCCACCCCGGATGCCTGCCCCGGAGGGATCAGAGGCCAGGGCCACGGCTGTGCTGATGCCAGCTGTTGCGCCTGCATGTGTACACGCACGCACGCACGCAGAAGCGTTCGAAAGATGTTCTAGCCAGATGCAAAAGTCTGAAGGTGCTAGCAGTGGAGGCCAGGACCACGGCTGTGCTGATGCATGCCGCCGCAACTGCATGCACGCATGCATGCACGCATGATTGCAGGGGTGGTGCGCCCGAGTGCCGGGCGTGTCAGAGCTGTTTCCGCCAGGTGCTGAAGTGTTGATGGGTGCGTACAATTCACAGTGGATGCAAGGTCCATTCCTGTGCTTGCGCCTGCCGCAACACTGTTACATGCGCACACAGTGATCAAGAATGGTGCCACAGTGTTGAAGTGTGCCAACAGCACACAGTGGAGGCCGAGCTCATTCCTGCGCTGCATCTGCTGCAGCATTACTGCATGTGCACAGAATGCTAAAAACGGCATGCATCTCGGCGTTGGAGGGAGGTACCTGAGCAAAAGGTGTCATTTGGGGCTGCAAGGTGGAGCACATCCAACCATCATTCTCGTTTTAACCCCGAGCCAGCTGCTTGAGCAATGATTTTGTCTCTAGACCGGACGACGGGCAGTACAGACCATCAGGGTGCTTAGCTCATAACATGCTCACAGCACCAATAGCAAGCCAGGCTCACACACACCTGTGCCGTGCAACCACACTCCTCAACTGCAGAGGCATGCAACAACAACACACTTGCAGCGCGCCTGGTAGGTGCACACATGCCCCACATGGAGTGCATTGCAAGCCAAAGTGACAGATGGAACAGATCATGAACCACCCAATATCCTTTAAAATTGAAGATCACATTCCTCACATCCACTGAACCTGTGTTACAGAGAGTGTTTGGCATGCAAGCTTAAGGAATACATTCGAATTCTCTATAATTTTTCTAACTGGAAGAGCAACAGGAATCAGACCTGCCCATAGACTCCAGTCACCACAACTACCACAGTTGAAAAGCGCCTGTCATTGGCTCAGATCACCATGCAAGCATGCAAGCTTGCATGCCAGACACTCTCTGTAACAACCTGTACCACCAATCCTTCTGACTTGCGCATCGGTTTGAGTATACAAACGAACCAGGGACAGCATGATGCGCACAGTTGCATGGACGCCTGCATGCCCCACCTTCACTTTCTTGAAAGAATTGAGCGTCTGTTATTTCATACATTTACCCTCTGATGTAGCAAACTGATTATTCATTCAAGTCTCATTTCGTATGACCGTGC
Organism: Dunaliella primolecta; assembly: GCA_914767535.2. Classification (NCBI taxonomy): domain Eukaryota; kingdom Viridiplantae; phylum Chlorophyta; class Chlorophyceae; order Chlamydomonadales; family Dunaliellaceae; genus Dunaliella; species Dunaliella primolecta. Next base: position 12,768,889 of record OU611756.1, on the reverse strand, counting down.
ACAGAGTCGCATGGACGCCTGCCTGCCCCACCTTCACCTTCTTGCAGAGATTAAAAACCTGTCGTTCATATTTTGATATAGTAAAATGATTAATGATAAACCATTACGTATTTAAGCTTAATTTCTTTTAATGATCTCAATGCAAAAAAATTGCATGCCCGCCCCACCTTCGCCGCCTGCAGCTTCCCGCTCCAAGCGTGCCAGGTTTGCGCGGTACAGCTGCTCCGCAGCTTCATACTCATGGCGCACCTCATACAGCTTTGCCTGGCACATGCACAAGCATGCACAAAGCTGAGTCAACGTACATCAGCATGCACAAGCTGAAAGTTGAGCGGTACAGCTGCTCTGCTGCTCCAGAGTCATCTCCCCTGCACCTTGCGCAGCAGCAGCAATTGCCTAGCCTCTTGCTTTGTCCTTCTCATAGTGAAGGGGATACGCAGTGCCTTGGCTCTCGACAGGTGTCCTCTTCTCCTTTATTGTGTGTGTGGGGGGCTTCAGGCAGTGACAGTGGTAGTTTTCTTTTACCTTTCCACAAGCATGCACGAGATTGACCTTCCACGAGACTGACGTACCTTTCCACAAGCATGCACGAGACTGATTTGAAGAAGTGCCGCTTTTACCTTTCCACAAGCATGCACGAGACTGATTTGAAGAAGTGCCGCTTTTCTTCCAAGGGCTAAGCATGCCTCTTGGGCTTGCTACAGTTAGGCGTTCATGTCCCCTTTTCCTTAATTGATGCAGAGAGAGTTTCCTCTGCTTGTGTAGTTTTCTTTTCTTTTCTTTCTTTCTAAGGTGCATGCAAAAAGCAATCTCCTTAGTGCAGCATCCTTGCTGCCCTCTTGCCCCTAACCAGTAGCAACCCAAAGTGAAGGGCTGGCCAATTCCGTACATACGTCGTACACATCAGCTTTCTGACAGGGAAAATACAATACATATATGGCGTATATGTATGGAATTGGTCAACCCTACTAATGTACCAAGCGCCTTCAACAAAACCTATGTTCCTGCCACACCTATTCCCTGCCTATGTGTGTGTATGTGTGTATGTATGTGCTTGTGTGTGTGTGTGCTTGTGTGTGTGTGTGTGTGTGTGTGTGTGTGTGTGCATCCGTACTCGGAGCGCAGAATGAACTGCAGCAGGCACAGCATACGGAGCACAAGAGCACTATAGCTTGAGGCAAACAGAGCCTTGAGCAACACAGGCATGCTCTCTCTCATGTGGACGTACAATGACGCATTTTTCACCGTGTATCACAGACGCAGACACTGGCGTCATACCAGCATGTGCAGGGCGATGCCATCAGGGTCGTGGTGCTCGATGGCGCGCTGGTAGCAGCGGATGGCCATCTCATGCGCCCCCACCTGCACATACGGGCACATACGTCACATACCCTAAGATAAAGAGTACATGTCTCAGGGCAAACAGTGTATTGCCGCCTCATGTGCACCATATGCGCAGGCAGGCATGATCCTTGATAAATTGCTTACTGCACACAACACAACCAGCGGATGGACACCTCTTGCGCACCACCTGCACATGCAAGCACGTGGGCCACACACTCTGAGATGGTAGAGTACATGTTGCAGGACACAACAGTGCATTGCCACCTCGTGCGCTCCACCTGCACATGCAGGCACATAAATGCCACGAGCTGTATGAGTACTTCTGTCGCAGGAAAAACTGTGGATGGCCACCTCTTGCGCACCACTTGAGGCAGCAAACTCTAGCTTAGAGCTTAGAATCTAAGCTGTTATAACAGAGTCGTGATGCAACAAACACAGTGGGTGGCCACCTATGTGCACCACCTGCGCAGGCAGGCACGTGTGGCACACATCAGGTGATGATGATGATGGCGATGATGCCACTGCTGCAGCTGTATATATTGCGCTATGAAAAGCAGGGTGGCATCTCTCGTGCCTGCAGCTGTGCAGGCAAATATATGTGTGACAGATGCTTATAGCACTCTATTGTATATCGCGCTATAGAGCTATAGAAGACCCTCACATAGCGTTATATGCCAATCTATAGGGAGCGGCGTTGGTACATAGCGCTATTACAACACAATGCTATACCGCGCAGGAACTAAACCACCGCGCATAAATATCGTTTTTTGCCCTGCACAGTGACTGCGTGCATGTAAAATACATATTTATTTCAAGGGTGCGCGGCCTTGAATATTAACATTTCGGACAGCGAGGGGGTATGAGTGGTAAGGAATGCCCATGCGTGGTTGCGTACAAAATGATCATTTTCGGGCTGCGTTGATGATGCATTATTGCAAAACTAATTTTTTGGGGGGTGCATAATGAGTCCATTCCTGCACGGTATAACGATACATATAGAGCTGGAAAGTGTGGCAATAGCACTATTTACCGATCCCGAGTCATGTATGCAGCACACACAGAGCAATGGGTGAAAGCAGTGCAAATCCAACGCGCTTGCACGCCCCAGTGTTCCAGTATTTCAATACTCTCATCCTTGGCAGCCGCATCTGAAGCCTTGTAACAATATGGCAGTACAAATCAAGCTGCACCAGCAAATAGTGAAGTTTGTTTGCATCCAGGCAAGCTTACTGCAAATATTGTGCAGGCCTGCACCTCCCAGCAAAGCTATTCCCCATCCACGCCTGTATCACCATAAGCACCTTCTCTTACTCATTGCACTGACGTAAGGCGCACCACATTGGGGCACACACATACGCATGCGCCGACATGTAGCACACACACAAGACATACACAGACACAGGCAAACGTGTGCGCGCACGCACACGCACGCACGCACATACACACACATACACACACACACACCTGCTCTGACATGTAGCACTGACCCAGGGCGCACCACATGCGGGCATCATGTGGGCGCAGAGACGCTGCTCTCCTGCAGGCGAGAATGCAATGCAAGCCTGGCTTATGTAAGCCCTATCACACTTGCGACCTGCAAGACCTTGTGCATCATGTGAGTCCTATTGAACTGGTGGCCTGCAACATCTTGCACATCATGTGAGTCCTATTGAACTGGTGGCCTGTAACATCTTGCACATCATGTGAGTCCTATTGAACTGGTGGCCTGCAACATCTTGCACATCATGTGAGTCCTATTGAACTGGTGGCCTGCAACATCTTGTACATCATGTGAGTCCTATTGAACTGGTGGCCTGCAACATCTTGCACATCATGTGAGTCCTATTGAACTGGTGGCCTGCAACATCTTGCACATCATGTGAGTCCTATTGAACTGGTGGCCTGCAAAACCCCGCACAGGGTGCCACACCAATATGAATGAGCAGCTGGCCACATGTGATCGACAATGAGGACAGGTGTGCCATCCGTCGTATAGCGTGCACACAAGCAGCGCTGCACCGACACGCCAACAGCAGACAACAGATCCTCACAAAGGGGTTGCCATTGCTGCCCCCCCCTGAGCTGATGATACAGCTTTGTGGGTGGCAGGGAAGCACGAGTTTGGGCATACCTGTAGTAATAGAGTGCGTAGTAAGGCATCTTGAGCAGCTCGTAGGCTTGGCCCAGACCATACCAAGCCCGGAAGTCATGGGCGCTCAGGTCCACAGCAGCACGATAAGCTTCTGCACGCACAGCCACCAAAGTTCTACTCCCTCAGCGGCATGGCAAGATTTTGCGAGCACAGCTCCCCAGCAGAGGTTCTGCATTCATAGCAGTATGGTAAGCTTTTGCAAGCACAGCTCCCCAACAAAAAAATCTATGTTCCCAGCAGCACAGTGAGCTTCCGCGAGCACAACACACCAAGGAAAGCCCCTGACATCAGGGAGCTCTTGGTTGGGTACAGCAGTGCAATGTGCTGCTGCATTTCAGTGCCCCGGCTTCAAATCTTTCCTTTTACCTGCTGAGTCAGCAGAAGCAAAACTGTCTGTTCCCACGAGCTTAGCAAGCCCAAGGAAACTCCTGCAATAGGTGCGTTCAATGCCCTTTGGGCAATGGAACGCAGCACCGCATCGCGCACCCACAAGAAGAAAAGAAAAAGGGAAATCCAAACCAGCCAAAAGGCCGCATGCATCACCCAAGCAAGTGTCAAATGAGTGAAGGCGGCAGGAAAGGTGCGGCCATTGCAGTCGATGCGTATCCTGATTTAAGGGCCTCCAGGAAAGAAAAGAAAAATCACGGAGGCAGTGAAAGCACTCCCCACATCAATTAAGGAAAAGAGGATACCTTTAGGACCTCCAGGCAGTGCTCAGGACACCAAAGAGAGCCAGAACTGCAACACCCAGATTTGTTATACTTTATTACCATACTGCAAGGTCCACACCTGTCATACTAAAATACCATGCTGCAAAAACCACGCCTGTAAAAACAAAATACCATACTGCAAGGCCCAGTCCGGTCATGCTTGACATCAACACAAACGTTAACTACTGCACGCATTAATTAACATGTGCTAGGCTAAAGCATGTGCTGTAATCAGCAGATCCGAAATAATGTGCCCTTGTTTGTTTCCTCTAAGATTTGACCACGGAGTCAAAGCCACATGCACACACACACATACACACACACGCACACACGAACACACAGAACGATCATGACGCAGGCATTCGGCATGTGCAAACGGCCCCAGGGGTCATCCCTTCCCACAAGAGCCGCTGCACACAATTGCTGAAGCCGGGCAAGGTGGCTGTGTGATCACACTTTTGCAATGTTGCAATGCATAATTTGAATGCGCACGCTGCACAGTAAACACAACAATGACTGCAGGCATATGGTGCTGGCTTTCATGTACACCTGTACAAACGCATGCGCACGCTCTTTCCATCTCCAAACATTTGTCTTGCACAAAGCATCTTTTCAAATGCTTTGTGATGGCTGCAGGCGCATTTTGGGCCATACTATAGGTACAAATGCTCATTACCCAATTTGTGTACAACCATCAGCCTGCACACATACCTTTCACAAAGCATGCTCACCAATGGCTGTAGACATAGTATTTGCTTTCATGCAAAGAACATAAAAAAAAAAGTTTGGGGGCTGGCATGCACGTTGCCACAGCACATGCATACACCTCACAACGTGCGCCTCACACACGCATTTTTCACACAGCATTCACACCCATGGTTGCTGTCGCACCCTTGCCTGCCTGCTTGCATGCCGCAGAACATGCATGCGTTTCAAAGCACTCATCTTACAAGGGCACCTTCAAAGGGCAAGCTCACCAATGGCTGCAGGCGTGTTTTTGGCCTCCATGTACTCATGCCCCAACAGTGTCCAGGCAGCCAGGTACCCACGATTCAAACGCAACGCGCGCTTGAAGTACTGCACCGCCTTGTCATGCGTACCCTGCAAATAGCAGATCAAAGAGCATGGATCCAAGCATTGGTTAATGGAGGGCGTCATGTTTTATCACAGCATGTATGCCTCCTGCAGGCATAAGAAGTTTTTACCAAGCCACCCAACAGCTTACAAGACAGGACAAAGTAGTCTCTGACAGTGAGTTCAATGGCTTGGCTTTCACACCCTGCTTGTCCTCCCTCTCTGCCTTTGGTGTGAGCAAGGGGCATGGCCTCAACAGGCCTGACGTGCTCACACAGATAAATGCCTGCATACAAGCGAGCAACCGATAGCCCATGCCTGCAGGCGTTGCCCCAGATGATTGAGATCAAACAACCTCGTCAGACCGGACAATCTGGTTAGATCATAGGGTTGGTTGGCCTCCATATCTCCATATGCAATATCTGGCTCTGGGGGAATTGTTGCATTACCTTACACACATCTTTGAAGCGACAAGTGAACTTGAACCCATTCAACATGCAATCTGCAAAAGGGAAAAGCGTTCCCATTTGGCTATCAGCAACTTGACTTGCTGCTGGTTGGCAAGGGGAGGTAAAAACTCCAATAAGATTTCACTCCCAGATGCACATGCTGCTTTCAAGCCATCCTTTCATTCAACAACCCTAAAACTTCTCAAAAGCAATGATTCAGTTACCGACGTTACCAACCTGCACAAATGTACCTTCCCAACAACAATTATTTCTTTGAGGCGTGAATCATGTCTATAACCCTTCACTTCATCAGGGCAGCATTATACAGATCCTACACACTTTCAAGCACAGGGTGTGCTCGCTATGCAAAGCTATAAAACAAAACCTGCGAAACATGCAAAACCTTACAAGCACATGATGTGCTTTTTCAGGACCCAAAATACTAGTTGTGCAAAACACGAAACAGGGAAAGCCTTACAACAGCACAAACAGAACAGAGGTCCTCCTCACCTTCAAGCTGTAGTAGTTGCCCACCACCGCACATGTTTCTGCACGGTACTTGTCTGTGGACACCACACGGTGCGCGAGAGCGCTAAGAGGGGCTGCAGCCTCCTTCACAAACAGGATGTTGGAGTACACGTCCAGGCCCTGCATTAATCGTCCCAACCACAGAATCTTACACGAGAAAGCCATCATTTGCGGACTGTAACCCCTGCGACTACCAGGACATCATCACAGCAAGGGCAAGCACGCAGACATTTCCAGACCTATGGAAATCACACAAGGAGTAAAAAATTGTAAATGTTCTGGTCCAAGCAAGTTTGTTCAGAGCAAGAGCAAGCCAAGTGAGACTGGACCAGTGAGAGAAGGCAGGAGCAACCACCAAGTTGAGGGGACAGTTTAAGGTGGCATAGCTGTCTCGCTCAAGACCCCTTTGCCAAAATGAAGTTAACATTGACCTAAACCAAAAACAATGGGTCACAGCCATGCACAACTTGTAGTGCAGGCATGGGAATTTAGATTTAGATTTAGATTTTAGATTTGGAATTTAGATTTAGAACAAATGGGTCACAGCCATGCACAACCTGTAGTGCAGGCATGGGAATTTAGATTTAGATGGAGTCAAAGGTCCATACGTCAAGCCTAAGCAATTCATCAGTCAGTCAAGGCTACGGGTGTGTTTGGCCAGGCTCCTCATTCTGAAAAGCGAAATACATTGAAACATGCTTTCAGCTTGGTGTGCTGTTTACCAGAAGCACAGGGGCATATGTGTGGACACTACGTGCGCGCACGCACGCGCACGCACACACACATACACACCTCTAAGCGGTATGGATCTCGCGCCATGAGGTCCTCGTACAAGGCTTGTGCATCGTCAAAGTTCTGTAGAGTACATTAAGTGTACAACGCTGAGTGCACACTTTATATACACGGGAGGCTAGCAGCTTGCCCTTGGAAGATTGCAACATCCTTTCCACAAAAGCATTGAAGAATGGGTGCATCGGAAAGATGCACTTTTCCACAGTCTTCAGCTTAACTTCGCAATGCTATAGCATCCACTCAGGATCCTGGTCAGAAATCAAGGTCACCTTACAGAGCTTAAATCATACGTGGGCAGTAGTGAAAAAGCACCTCCTCATTGCTTGGTTGTAATTTACGCACACACACAGTTCAAAAAAAGAGCTGTTTTATTGCAGGCCGATCTCATGTGTGTCCATCCTTGATACCTCAAAAACAAACAGTCAATAATGCTCGCATGGGCGTGGTTGGGAGCATAAGAGTGGTAGTGAAATCCCCTCACTGGCCTACACGCCTGAGTCAGCACCTGCATGAGACTACTTATTGTCATTCCCATCAAAAACCTTAGCCTCCCACATGCCTTGTACGTCGCAATCTGTGGTGGTCTGATGCCTCCCAATTTGTTTCTCAGCTCATTTCTGGAACATTTACATTAAGCTTCCCACATGTGGTTCTCAGTCTCATAGTAACACTCTGATGCCTCCCAACTTGCTTCTCAATCCATTTCTGGAAATACCTCTCTCAGGAACTGTTCTCTTCTTGGCTGAGGCTTGTTGTGCCCTAATGCCTCCCCTTTCTGGAACATGTGTATTGAGCTTTCCACATCTCCTTCAAGGTGGGACGATGGCACTGACAGTCTCAGCGCAATACTCAGCTGTGCCCTAATGCCTCCCATTTCTGGAACATGTGCATTAAGCTTTTCACATCTCCTTCAGAGTGTGACAGTGAGACTGACTGTCTCAGTGTAATACCCTGTTGTGCCCTAATGCCTCCCATTTTTGAAACCCCTCCTTAGCTGAAACCTGTAGCACCCTAGGCCTCCTGACTTGCTTCACCTCATTTCTGCTTGCAGGCAATGGCAGCAAACACACACACACTTATTTGCCAAAAACCTGCTTTGCTCATTGCCCAGTCCTTGCCTGCAGGTTGTAGTGCGCCTGGGCGACCAAGGCCTCCACCGCTTGGGACTGAGGGAAGACCTGTGTGTGTGTGTGTGTGTGCGTGTTTTGTGTGTGTATGTGTGTGTGTGCGTGCATGCGCGAGTGTGCATGTGTATGTGTGTGATATTGCGCGATCCTTAGGAAAGCGCTGCATCTGTGCTACCAGTCCAGGTAAAGATGCAGATGATACCATTTTTTTTTCCGCACAGCAGGGTCAGGAAGTGTGCTCCAGCGTTGCCTCCATGCCCTCCTGCAACACAGCGCTTTTATTTACAGGTGTACAAGCTGTGTCGCATCCTCAGATGCATGTGCAAGTCTGCTGTAAAGCGCGATGTGTGCTGCAGCTTGCTGAGTGCTTTGAGTCCTCATGCAGGGCAGCATGTTGCGCTTGACACCATATTTCCTCACATCTGAAGATCACACATTCACCGCATCTCACATGCGACAGGCGCTGCAGCTTGCTGAGGGCCTCCATGTTCTCCTGCAGCTCTAGGCAAGCGGAGGCTAGGAAGAAGTCGGCGGACCAGTGGTGCGGCATCCCTTGGCCCTGCTGCTGGCTGCCGCCGGCATTAGGGAGCGCGCGCAGCGTGGCTGCGTCGCTGACGAGGCGCTGCAGTGCCTGCCACGCATGATAGGAGAGGCATCGATGCATGTGCGATTGTATGTATAGGGGCATGTGGCAGGCATTGGATGGATACGCGTGATGTACTTATGTAGGAGAAGCACGGATGCATGGGCGATTGTATGTATAGGGGCATATGGCAGGCATTGGATAAGCGTGACATACATGGGAAAGGAGGTATGCAGAGTGGCCGCGTGATGGACCAGGTGCTGCAGTGCACGCCACAGACCTGTCCAACATCAAAAATGGAGGAATTTAGCCATGGATGCTCGAAACGAATGATGGTGTTTGGTGACAAGGGTGCAGGCAGAGCCAATGACGAGGCTCAGATGTGCTCTTGCTCCGTTTTGAAGGTAAGCGGAGAGATGCGCATGACTTTTGGTGAGCAGGGAGCCATGGACAATTTTAAGGTGAGCAATGAGTCATGGATAACTTAAAGGGATGAGCAGAGAGCCACAGATGTTGCGGAGGCGAGCAGAAAGCCATAGATGATGTGGAGGCAAGCGAAAAGGGACATGGAAAATCTGAAGGTGAGCAGGGAGCCATGGATGAGCATGACTTGAATGGGAAGGAAAGGAGGCTAAGTGGGGGCAGTGGGCTGGCTAAACAGGCGGGGCAAATGAGATCTCTTGCTCCATGGATGGGCTCCCTTTCCTGTTTGAGTACAAAGTGTGGGTCAAAGATGAACTGGGGGAATACGGAATTGCGCACCCAGATATACAGCTCACATACACTTGAAAGCAACACATCAACCACAGCCATGGTTTATGAGTGAGCAGTTGCACCTCTGTCAAACAAAGTAGCTGAAAAGCAGCTCAGCAGCCTTCCTGGTGCCTTGACCATAGCACAGATGCACAGGCTTGCGGTGCAGAGGAGATACGCACAGTCAAGGGGCATCATTGAGCCTTTGACCCAGGGGTGGCATGAAATTGGGTGGTACAAATTTGAAGGGTCAGCCAGTTCCAAAAATAATACATGTCCTACGGCATTTATGCAGATTATTAGCACTGGATATTTGCCAAATACGGAGAGGCATGTGGCTAACCATTCACAGTTCCTATAATTTGTGGAGCACATAGATCAGGTTGGACAGACACCTGCATACTTGCCAAGTTTGAAACACTGCTGGCTTCCCAGGTTGACGACTATACTTGTAGGATATGCCGGTCTTTGCCTCAATTGTAACCATGCCATTTTTGTTTCTCAAATCTAACCATGCCAACCATTATCATTTTGTAAAGCATCATGTTCATGAAAAATGATGAAAATCAAAGACCCCAGATCAAACTCCTGGCCTCAGATCACAAAAAACGGCCAACAGCTCTCTTGGGACCATTAATCATTCCGACAAATGGCATTTTCACCTCCATATACCACGCTAACATCATGGAAATTAAAAAAAGGAAAAAGGAGGTCCAATATTGACCTTCTTAGCACCCCTGCGCTGAAATTTCTTTTGGAAAACTGGCTGAAAATCTGTACCTTACCAGCCATTTCATCTTTTCAATGATACTCTTTTGGTACAAGGATACCAAATCACTTAAAATACTCAGCTTCGTGCAGTGGATGATCTAGAATGGAAATTTTGTGGTGAAAGCTGGGGTTCATGCCGCGGCTCATTTGGCAGGTGTGCCCCAATCTGGGACAGCCAAGCTCTAGTGCCTTTGAAATCCCAACCTCAAGTTTCCAAGCCTTAGGCACACCTGTGCTGGGAGCATGTACAAAAAAAAATCGAATCCACACTGAAGTGTCCCAGGCTGGGGCACACCTGTGCTGGGAGCATGCAAAAACCATGCCCTCTTGGGGGGGGTGTCCACGTCAGGTACTTTCCCAAGCAGGCACAAAGGGGTATTGCATAGAGCAATTGCTATTATTGAATGCAATTCAAGAGCTATAAAACAAATCAGATCAATTTATTTGCAGACTTTGCAAACAGGGAAAAATTGCAAGGGATGGCTCATCGATAGAATCACTTACCATCCACGCACTCCAATTGCAAGGGTAGCTGCGCAAGGACATCAGCAGCATTTCACGCGCTTCCTCCGTGCGCTGCCTACGAGCACCAGGTTGCCGCCAGCCCTTGAGCTTGGGATACCCAACGAGCAAGCAACTCCGCTTTACATGGTCTACGGTGCTCAGAGCAGCTACTGTCTCAATGTCTGCTTGATGTGGCTCCGCCTGGACATGCCTTCAATCTCTTCTTTTCAAACTGGTCTGCTTACTATGGCACAGGCTGGGCATGCCTAAGAGGACAAGGTCGTTGCAGAGACATCCACCTTACGCAGCCTGGCTTGTGGATCCATGCAGGGGTGCCTGAATGCATGGATGGATGGCTTGGGGGGCAGGCATGCATGTGTGCCTCGATGCATGCATGGATGGATGCCTGGGACACATCGGCCAGGTGTGTGCTTTTGCACACATATTGAGTCATGCACGCACATAACTTAGGATGAGTGAAAGCAACCTGGTCTTCTTGGACTTCTTGGAATAAAAATGGAAGAAAGGATGGGAGGGCGCTGCCGCTTAC
>OU611756.1:12737552-12752552 GCA_914767535.2 Dunaliella primolecta | reverse complement strand
GAAGGCAATCATGAGCTCTGGACACATTCCTTCCAGATGGTGCAGAGACATAACACCGTCTCTTGTATCTCACTCCCTTTTTATAAGGTGGCGTCTCTGACTTGCCTTGTGTGGTCTGCTAGTGGTAAAAAAGGGGACATCCGATTGGCTGAGGAAATGGCAATTGATCAAAACTTAATGACATTTATCGAGAAAAAAAATCCTTTCGCGGCTACTGAATGCAATCCCAAAGCCAGAGAGCCATTGCACGTGTGCCGGTTACCACCTGCAAGGGAACATGAAAGCAGTCTCCATCAAATGTGTTCCAGAGGAAGTACTGTTCTTACGCTGATAGTTTGGGTGTAAGAAAGACTTGCCATTTGCTAGAGTTGCACACACAGTCACAGTAAGCACAAGTTCCAATTCAACATCACAGATCTAGGGAGCCTCAAACAAGCGGCTGCCGCACCTTGACATGTCTCTTCCAAATATCAAAGTCAGAGTCCTGTGTGTGTGTGTGTGTGTGTGTGTGTGTGTGTGTGTGTGTGTGTGTGTGTGTGTGTGTGTGTGTGTGTGTGTGTGTGTGCTTTACTGTAGCAAGAGCACACCTACACATCATAAGCCAGGAAGTGTTTGCAAAGAGTTTTACCAAAACTGCTTTTGATGCAGCTATTTTGGTCACATTTTACTCCGCTGCACTCCTCCAGGTCTGTACCCTTTGTACACTCACCAGTTAAAGGCAACCAGCATGCGCTTGCGGATTGATCCTAGGCGCGTAAGGTATGCTGCAAAGGAATCCAATCCACAGAAAGGTTAAAAGATAAACCATTTTCATGAAAGCGATCATAATGTAAGTCACGTATTACTTGTCAGCAGCAAATTGACAGCCTCAGTACTGCCTCAATCACCAAAAAGCTTGAGTCACAGTTGCTCATCAACAACAAATTAACAGCCTCAATACTGCCTCAACCACAAAAGAAAATGCGATGATTAAACAGCTTCAGGATGTCTGAATCTTCCTTTTCAACGCTTCACACACTTGATTTCCACAAGGGAATACCCATGCTTGCTCTTTGGACACTGACCTGATCGCCAAGCAAGCCACGAAACTAGCCCACTGAAAGATAGGGGCCCAACACCTGGTCTGCCCTGCAGGACAAGTGGCCGTGCACACACATGCGTTCAGTGCCGGAGTTGCTATCCTTTTGAGTGCATTAACATGGGCAAAGCAGTAGCTGTTTGTGGGTTGCTAGAGCGAACTAGGGCTGGGCAGGGCATGTTCTTTACAAAGAAGGACATGGAGGTGCAAGAGCATAGGGGGAAATGTAGCACTGATGAAATGCAAAATGAAACAACTTTCAATTGTTGCTTTTCGCTTGCATGCCTCTCTGTGCTTTTGACGTCCTTCTCGTTAGCGTTACCAACGAGCAGGCCTGCTGCTTGCCATTTTAGCAGCAATACTCGCTACACCATGGCGTCAGACTCACCCTACTGAGCTGCAGAATGCCAGCGTAGCCACCAAGATTGGCCATATTGCCCAAAGACCTGGGTTTAAGAGCAAGGTGGTGAGAGAGGTGATGAGAGACACACAGAGTGTGTGTGAGAGAGAGAGAAGGGAGACGAGAGAGGGAGAGAGGGAGGAAGAGAAAGGGAGTGTGTGTGCACCCGTGCGTGTGTGCATTGCACAGGAAAGTACGATTGCGCCACAGCACCATCTACATGTCAGAATTACTTGTAGTGGGGTTGTCATGCGGTCTTTGAACCAACGTGGCCCCATGTCCTTAGTTGATGTATAGGAAATTTTCACTGCCTACGTAGATTTTCTTTTCTTTTCCAGAACTACTGAAATGAGCCGTCAAGAAGATGTTTGTTTGTCCTTGGAATGAACATGCAATTTCATCCACAACTTTTGCCTACTCACTTGTACACAAACTCCCCTGGGGGAGTGAGCTTCTTCCTCGGCATTTCTTTGGGGTCATACCTCTGCAAGAAGAGAAATTGTGATTTTAGCATGTATTCTTGGACTATATTTGACTAATAAAACAGGTATTAACACAAAGAAGAGTAAAGAAAGGAAAGATTACTCACACCAGGTCCGGCTGCATGAAGGAAAGGTTTCCTAAATAGCAAGCTCGCTACGGCCTCACCATATCACACATTTACTAAAGGTAGTACCTCATTGCATCACACAGCACGGACATTTAAAACCAAGGTGGCCCCTTTTCCTTAAATGATGTGGGGAGTTTTCAATGCATACTCATTGTTCTTTTCTTGCATCACAGAGCACGAGCTATTACCCCTTTTTCTTAAAGTGTCCTTGTATCATGTGAGATTGGGTATGCAAGCATTTGGTTGTGTTCGTTTAGCACACTGCTACGTTCAGCTTTTTACATGATCATCTGCTTTCCCCTGCTAAAAATGGTTTCTGAAGCCTAATCCTTAGTCTGGGCGCAGTGTTGCAAGCGTGTGCATCACACACAGGCACACATATAACACACACATACACACAAGGACGCACACACGCACACACACCTCGTAGTTCAAAGACGCAGCCAGGTATCGGCCCTGCTGCTCTGCCACCTGAGCAAGTGCTGGGAGCGGGTGGCTAGGATTTGCACAGCAGTCACCGATGGCATACCTGCATGAATGATCAGATGAACCATTCCGTTAAACTTAATTCCTGGGCTGGCAGTTAGCAAAAAAGTGATTGGTAAACATAGCCTAATCACAACTCCAATATCTTAGGGTTGGGCTTCCCATGAGCGTCCCCTGGCATGCTTCCTCCGTGTGCAGCCCTGGGATAGAAACGCAAAAAACATCTGGTGTGGCTGGCCGCCCTATTCTGCAGGGCGTTCTCCCTCCCAAGTCCTTCACCAGATCAGTCCTTGGGGATCACTCCCATCAACTTTCCTCTGAATCCAAGGTTACCAGATGCTCTGTGGAAGGTTACCAGATGCTCTGTGGCCTCAGAATCTCATATTGTCCCTGATACCAGAATTTGTTTAAACCTAAGTCTCACAGCAACTAAAACATCTTGGTTCAAAAAAGGGTAAATTGAAAGGAGATGCATTGAGAGATCGAAACACCGTTTTGGGACATGATTCTGTAATGTAGCTTGTTGCCCTGCCAGTCACATGATAACAGCATATCCATATGATGAGCAATATTAGTCTGGTGTGGTTAGGAGGACTCTCTGAAACAAGCCTGGCAGTTGCATTCTTTAAACAGCCTGCACAGGATAAGAAGGACGAGATAAGATAACTGTGTTGAGATCATAATAGGTGCACCTACACTGGTAAAATTCAAGGAAGAAAAAAATAGTTTTTCCCACGAAGGTTGTGAAGGTTTGCATAGGCAACAAGACACTCTCTATATTAATTTAAAAAGGCTCAAAAAGTCTTGAACAAAAGGAGCTCGGTGGGGGGCAGAACATGTGCTTGCTGTGTAAGCTACAGGAATCATGTTATGCGCAGGATTTAAGGCCACAGTCAGCACTCCGAGATTTCCTCCCCTTCTTTTAAGAATCTAGACAAATTTGGACTCACATGTGTGGCACGATCTCCAAAGGCTGCTCTGTGGCCTTCTCCTCTGCCAAAATGCTGAACTACAGAAACAAAAAGGCAAGCACAATTTGATACGCTTGCTTTGAGTGACAGGCAGTGAAGGGAGAAAGAGGAAACACCAAGCAGACAGCAAATAACTCCCTGCACCAATTGAATGCCAGGCAACGTGGCAGCTATTGACACAATGAGAACAGATAAGAAAGGTCTACGCCAGCCAAGGGGCCGCGTGCATTAAGGGAAGGTCCCCTGACTAGCAAGCTAACAAAGGTCTCACCAAAGGGCCTCAAACCTAAATTAGACTGAGATAGCCCAGGAGAAAGTCAGAAACAGAGCTAGTGGGGACCTGGAGGGTTGTCAGCCATGCTCCTGGATGCTCAGACTCTCCTTTTCCTGCTCTCATTGAATGCCAGGCAATATGCCAGCTATAGGTCAAAGCTGCTGGACAAAGTAAAAAGTAAAAGGTCATGCAGGACACTTACCAGCATACATTGAGGAAAGACCAAACAGTCAACGCTGAGACTAAAAGTGGGCCCCACCAATGTACAGAAGTATATTTACACTCCTGAGACTCATTGCCCAGTCTTAAGAGAAAATCTCAGGTAAACCTGCCTTGGAGATGCTGCCAATATTTCACCTTTTCCTCTTCCTTCTTCTCTCTAGGAATGTGTGTTACGCCCACGTCCAGCTCAATGGGCGCCAGCACACGCAGGCTGCAAGAAGAGCAATAGTAGGAGAACAGAGCCCATTTCTGGCAGCAGAAAAATCTGCCTAGACATTCTGGTCGATGCACATTTGTCATTTTGTAGGTGCCTCCTTCGTCAAAACACATGCCCTTTGCAAACCTGAAAATAGTTATCCATGTCATCCCTGTTTAGATTCTAAGGCAAGGCAAGCTATGTAATCATAATCAAGCTACATAGCAATGATGACAACGGTAATGCCAGGTGCTCGGTGTAACGATTGGACTAAACATGGTTTACAGTGGCCTGCCAGATCGTCTAGGATCAACGATACTTTCCTCTTGGCTCACGTTAGGCATGAGGGCTGCAAGACAGAAGTTAACTACAGTATACTTTCCTTTAGCACGCGGCAAATGGTTACTGCAAATCCTTTCCGTTTCTCTTCATTCCTGTGTAATTAAACACCAAATACCTCTATCAATGGAAATCTGCAGGGGATCTTGCAAGTATGGTGAGGGATTAAAAGCATGACACAACAAACACACACGCGCATGCATGCAAGCACACATTGCATATGACAGGTTGGGAAACAAGCACGATGGGCACACTTTTACTGCAATGACTCACTGGCTGTCAACAACAAGTCTGCCTGCCCCAGTTTTGGCGAATGGGAGAGAGGAGATGAACGTTGTGGGGCCAACGCCAGTTGACCAGATGCACAACCCAAATGTAAATTCCTCTCCATCCTGGAAATAAGAAGGAGATGATCCCAAAGTTGGGGGAAGGCATGTTACATGTCTTCACGAATATGATGCTACAAATCCTTGCGTGTCACGTCCAGACAAGGGAACCTACACAAAGGCAATGGTACCCACTTGCATCTCAGCAAACAGACTTTGGTTAGCCAGACAGTCCTCCTTGACAAGGTGAGTCCCAGTCAGCTAGGCAACACCAATCAGCAGAACCTTTTGTTACAGGCCAATTTACATCGCTTTGAACATGGCTGCAAGTCAGCTGACCTGCAGGGTGAGCTTTCCTGCCTCCACTTTTTGAACAATGCCCCTGTGCAGCCTCACACCACGCTTGCTCATCTTCTGCGCTGCATACTCTCTGCAACGGGGGGTGTTTTTGCAAGCACAGTGTGCCATTTACATATAAAAAAATCAAGCGCCACTTGACTGTTCAAACATGCTGTGTTTCAGTAAATTACAGAAGGTCCAAGGTCACACTCAAGCTACAATACGCAAATTCATGGTCTGATCACAAGCGCAGATGCAAGTGAGAAACAACTTCAGCTGATACTCCCTGGCGGACTGAAACAGGTGTGCTCTGAAACATAGGATGCTTGTAAGGGTTGTGATTCTATGCACATCCTTACATTTTTCCAAATATGCATTGTCTAGATACCTTGCAAATTCACGACCCTCACATGCTTTTCAACATTTCTAGCATATTAAGGCACGCGGATGTTCAATTACCGTAGTGAATAATCGAATGTCCCCAGGATCTCCTTGGCTTCAATTATGGTGACCCTGCTGGTTCAAGGGTGTACACATTACTTTGATATGTTAAGCAGTTTTGATAGAGCGGTTACTTGATATTATAGTCTACCTGTTTCACAGTAGAAAAACATGTTTACCAAATGCCAATCATCAAAGAGTTATAAACCCGTACAGAAACGTCTCAAATAATTAAGTAGCAATGACAATACCAATAAAACACAACAAATGTAGTGCGCAGCCTTTGGAAGGAACAGAGCACACGGCAGAGTAAGCGAGAAAGGGATGGTGTTCTTAACATCCTTTTTATTGGGATCTGCACAATTCAGCTCACCTCATGACTTTTGCACAATACACATAATTATACAAATCAAGATGGGTTATAGCAACTGAATCAAGAAGGTAGACGCAGAGTAACTCAAAATAATTCAAACCTCACCTCATGGCCTTTGCACGATCTGGGTACATGCGCTTCAAGTCTTGCTGCAGCAACAAGCCAAACAGGCAAAAACAGAATGTATTCTATGAAGGCTGGAGGACAGAAGCAAGTTATGGATCAAGATTGTGCTTGGTGCGTTATCCTGATTAAAATGGCAGCTCACCATAGTTTTAGAGATCTGTGTAAAGATTACAGACTCAAAAATGCCCCTCGTTGCATTGTCTTTTAACATCCGAGCGAGAATGCACAAAGATGTTCTGATACTGCAATTACAGTGCATTTCTTTGGTCTTTCCTGCTATTGCTGCTGCTGCTGCTGCAGCTGCTGACTTTCATAATTTATCTCCAACCGGCTGACAACCCGCCCGATTCTCATTGGTTCAGTCTCCTTCCCTCTCCTAGGCTAGCTGTACCTAGTGTAGTTTTGAGGGACCTCTGGTGAGGCCCTTGCTAGCTTGCTAGTCAGGGAACCTTTCCTTAATACACGCGGCCTGTGGCCTGCGTAGACTTTTCTTTTCTTTTTTTTCTTTTCTTATCTCCAAAACACTTCTGTTCCAAAAAGAAGTTGTGGTCTGCGTGTGTACCTCTATGAAATCTGTGAGCTCCCCAGCAACCTCAACACCTGCAGTGCAATTGAAGGATCAATTGAATCCGCCAGTCTTCAAATTGATTTGCACTAAAAGACAGCCAAAAGAAGCTCACATTGCAAAATGCAGAAGGCTCTTGTTTAACCAAATTTTTTGAAAAACGGAAGAACAGATTGATGCTTTGGTGGTGTGCGCGCAAGGGCGCGCGTGCTCTGTCTCTCTCACACACACATACACGAGTTTGCACTCACGCGTAATTAATATGAAAGTATTTGAATTGACAAAATGTTGACATGCAGGGAAAGCCTTGAACACTCTCTGCTATACATTGAAGTGCTTTTATTACCCCACAAATTCAATGCGGCAATGTAACTACAATACAACATGGTCTACAAGCTTTTTGAGTAACCAAATTCACAACAAGCTGTGGACCACATTCACTGCCGATGGTGGATGTCATGTCATATGGTGCTGAGCTTCAAGTGATCAACAACTTTGTTGCCTCGGCCAGTCTAATGCTGACTAACCATGCCTTTAAAACCTTGAGGAGCCTGTTTGTGTATTGTCCAGGAGCCCAAGTATTTTATGCTGGTTTAAAAGTTGCGCCTGCATCCCTTGCCTCCCCTCTCTTTGCGCCTGCATCTCCTGCTTTCCATTTTATTGCGCCTGCGTCTCTTGCTTCCTCTTTTTAATTGCTCCAATCCTTCTTTTGCAGAGGCCCTTATGGGACATTGCTATGTTCTGGTCGCACGTAACAAAAACAATTGTATGCAACAGACCTGTGGGGCCTCCTCCAACTATCACAATGTCTAAGAGGGTCTGCTTTTCCTTGGCAGGGCGGCCTGCATACAAAGAAAAGAAAGAAAAGAAAAGCCTAAGCAGGCCAAAGGCCGCGTGCATTAAGGGAAGGTCCCCTAACTGGAAAGCTAGAGGCCTCACCAGAAGGCCCTCTAAACTTACACTAGACATAGCTAGCCTAGGAGAGAGCTAGAAACAGATCTAATGGGGATCTGGAGGATTGCTCGCCCATCAAATGGTTTAGGAAGGTGAGTCAAGTAAATAAAGTGACCTAATTTGATTTCAAAAATCTCATGAGCTGGGTTCATTAATCCAATACTGTGTCATGCAGAGAAGTGAGCTTTCAAGCAAGATGCATCCTGGATAACATCTTGAACATGAGCGCAGTGATAACATGCACCAACCTGACCTACTTTCGTACCACAACGAAGGAATTGTAGCAATGATTTAGGAAACATGTGCGCTTGAAACTCCTTTTGTGATTAATCATTACCTACAGCTTGTAGCTTACAGCTGCTCAACATGCTGGCGCCATATCCAAGTCCTGATTTGCAACTTGAGAAAACAAAACAAACAGGGATAGCAGGGTGAACTTGCACACTATCTTAATCCACGTGGCGAGCACTGTCTACAATGACTTCATCATTACTTCTCTTATCAATTTGGTCCCCACCATATAAAGGCCAGGGGCCCTATGACTAGTTTAGTTTTGAGGGCCCGTTGGCAAGACCCTTGCTAGCTTGTTAGTAAGGGAAGCTTTCCTTAATGCACATGCTCTCTTGGCTTGCTAGTACAGTCCTTCTTCAACCTTACCCGGAATGCCCGCTTTGGAGATGTTGTCCACAAGCTTGCTGCGGATGGCTTCAGCCTGGATCAAAGAAAAAATTTTCCAAATGGCCACAGGATTTGTGTCACTTAAGCTTAGATGCGCATGATGTGGCTGATTCAAGCTTAGCTGCCAGGTATGGTCAATGCAGCCATTTGTGCTGATCACCGTGCCCTGCATGCTAAAATGAAGAGCAATCCTGTTTGATCGCAGAAGGCTTCGTTTCCCCAGGCGCCCCCCAAAGAGCCGGTGCTCAACTAAGACAGTAATTTAGTTGAAGGTCCATCAAATCTGATAAATGCCTTGGACTCAGAGAGGTTTACCTGGTGCAGGTCTCTGAGGAAGTTAGTGTGCTCAAGGACGCCAGGAATCCCAAATGTACTGCCCTTCATTTGCATCAAGTAGTAAATGTGAAGAAGAGGCTACTAGATCCTCATGTCGTTGTTTTTGAGTGATGCTCGGGCCAGAAAGGCATGTATGTGGAATCAATAAGACAATAATTAAAACCTGGCAGAAGTAAACAGAGTTATCATTTTTGCCCTCTTCTTCACATTTTCTCTCATGCCACTTCCTAAGTTTCAGGGCAGGAGGCTTTACAAGGATTATTGACAGGCAAGAAAGGAGCTAGTTGTGCAGACCACCTGTATGCTTATCGCTTTCCCTCCACGCATGGTGCTTGATTCCCCACTGTGTAAGTAGACACGCGACATAAGTAGACAAGGGCAACGTCTTGACTGACTTGCCCTACCTGACTGCCCGTTGAGATCACGAGCTTGTCATAAGGCACCTACATGGATGGCCAGCATTTTGTAGTCATCTTTGAGAGTGGCTTGGAAAATGGGCATGACTATGCACATCCGTCACGAGGACAATTCTGGCATGTTCATATTGCATCACCACTACTGTGATTGAAAACTTTTCCGGCATTATTAGAGTCCTGGATGATGTACAAGAAGAGCAGTGTTGCATGTAAGTGCTTGCTAAAACTCCTTTAAAATTCCTAGCAGAGGCCCCACCTTGAAATGGATGCCATCGCTAACAGCCTCAACTTGCTTTGTCTTTGAGCACACAGAAAGTGCCTCACTGATGAGAACATGATTCTGAGGCTAAACAGGCACAGGAGTGGAGTCAAATATTAGCATTAGTTGGCGCAAAATTCAGTAACAGTGTCACAATGCTCAACTGCCCATCCTTTCCAAATAATTTGAAGCAGATATGTGTGCATGAGCATTGAAAGAGACGTGTAGCAGACCAAGGAGTGTAATCCTGCAAACCTGTGTGTGTGTGTGTGTGTGTGTGTGTGTGCATGCACGTGCGCAGACACACCCTTCTTGCATACAAAGAGAAGTGTATTCATTCTGGATCAAGTACACGAGCATGAAGGCCATGCATAGTGATTCTTGCCTTGAATAGCGCAGGCTGGATGTCAGTGATGTGCACGGCCACAGCTTGTGGCTCAAGCGTGCCAACACATGTGGAGGACAGCAGCGGCGTGAACACCATATGCTGCAGAAAAGGAATAGGAGCAAATGTGGAACGAATCTGTTTCAATGTAGATTTGGTATTGTGATGATTGATATAGGCAATTAGGTGCTAAAGTACAAAGGATTTTCAGGATAGGATTCACAGAATGGGACGAAGAGAACAGCAAGATGAACAGATGAGTATCTTTACAGAAAGGCACAGGATACCCATCAAGTAGAGATCTACCTCAAAATCAGTCTGCGCCTTGAACACTAAGTGTTCAGTGACTGAATAATTAAACTGGGCATGATAAGAATGTGGTGACTACTCACGAAAGCTGCAGTATGACAAGAAAAATCATGTTGGCGGTGAAAACATACATCAATTTAAGAAGAGCAAAACACATAGGCTCTAAGAGCCGAGATTCTCCTTCACCACAAGAAGAGAACAAAGAGAATTAGTAGGAATGAGGCCACTGCCATTCATGTAGATTCAAGTACTGGGTGTCAGGCATCTGACTGCAAGGGTGCCAGTCAGGCATCTAGCTGCAAGGGTGTCAGGCAGGTATCTGACTGCAATGTTGGACTGCGCGACCTTGTGCACCAACTCAGTTTCTGAGCGGAACAGGTGTGCATGCACTGAAATTCCTTCAAACATGGTAATGGATGTACGGACCAATCACCAAACGGAGGAGCAAGAGATTGATGTGACCAACTGGACACATCTCACTCACATTGCGCATCGAGATCACCGTTAAGTCGTACAGCTTTGGGTCAATATCCTGAAACCAAACAGGTGGTGCATGTATGAGGCAATTAACGCGCAGCTAAACTGCACAACAGAAACGGTTCATTGTCAAAGAAAACAATTAGTAGAAAAGCATGTGCTCTTTGAATTGAAAGGTTTCAACTGCAGTGCTCTTCAAAACTCAAAACTTTGCTTGCTACGCCCTTCATAAACGCATACAATGCAATGTCCCTCTGGAAGGCATGTAATTCAAAAATGCATACATGCAGGAGCCGGGCGCCGCCCCAGCCTGTCCCTAAGCAAACCAGCCTGCAAAAATGAGTGGGTGATGAGGTCTTTCCAACTGCACTGCCTCTCGGAGGAGCCGTTTGTCATATCAATGCGATCTGCAGACTGCTTCCTCAAACACCTTGATGCTCAAGGGCGGAAAACAATTGCATGTGGATAAACTTTAAATGCATGCATCAGTGGTAGTTTGCCAAAATCCAACATCTATTCTCCACTGGAGAATCTAGCATGCTCTCCACTCGCAGGTTGAATTCGTTCAAACGAGACGGGAAAATTCAACATGATGCTGCATCTTGTCATGGATTGTGAGAACAGAGAGCAGAGACACACATATTCTATGTAAAGACAACCCTTCCTCACCGGGGCCGACCAGTGGACAGGGGAAGCTTGCTTTCATATACTGGAGCATTTGACGCGGCGGGATTGGAGTGTTTGCTGTAGGGGGCCAAAAAACCAAATGATGGGTGGTTGTGAATGGCAGCAGCATAGCTAGGACTCCTCTGCTGATGAACCAAGAGTGAGGCCGCCCTCAGCAGAGCTCCCTTCTTCAGCATTTGCATTTGCTACAAACAAATAGAGATCAGTCTGCTCGTGTCTGGTTTTTAAATGAAAATTGTACCCGTACATATTTTTTCATTTTGAATCCTGGCGCAGCTTGAAGATCTGATGGATTTCTGGTCAAAAAGATGGACTGAATGTAATATGGGGAGTGAATCAATTATTCAGGAAATTCAGATGATGGAGTTGACCTAGTTGACAGGCCCTGCAATGGACCTGCTCTATTCGTCCGGGTACGCATGCTCAGCATTGGAGTATGCCTCCAAGGACGAGATTATCTACATCTGTGGAAATGGTCTGGTCATCCAGAGCCTGCAGAACAGCTCGCAAGTGAGAGCACCAAAAGCAAGCACTTCGGACACCCTCCATTGATGCACATTACAAGAACACAAACTCCTTACGATTTGTTCAATTGCATTGCAGCGCGTGATTCGCGGGACTTCATTTGGCATCCAAGGTTTTGCGGTAAACAGGAAGCATGGCCTTGTTGCTGTTGCAGAAAAGGTGAGTATACAAGCAATGGTGCTGCCAAGCTGAAGTTCTGTGTCACATGCATGCATGTTTGCAACACACACACACACACACACACACACACACACACACACACACACACACACACACACACACACACACACACACACACACACACACACACACACACACGCACACACACACACACACACACACACACACACACACACGCACACACACGCACACGCACACACACACACACACACACACACACACACACACACACACACACACACACACACACACACACACACACACACACACACACACACACACACACACACACAAACTCACGTGTATTTGAGCACAGATAAATAGGAGATGCATCAACGGATTTGCATTCCATATGCTCATGTACCTGATACATTTAACTCCATACAACTGCTAAAAGCTATACTGGTCGGCTGGAGGAAGTTAAATCATCACAATGCATGTATACCTAAAGGAACACACAGACATGCAGGGAAACACACAAATACAAATGGCTTTTTAAGTGTGTACATTGTTTGCACGTGGACATGTGCACGCATGCCAAAATTTTACCCATTATGGACACATTTAAACACACGAACATACACACACATACACATACACACTAACGTTAACACACAAATACACAAGCACACGCCACAAAAAGCATCAGTCAAGATGCGAAGCACTCAAAAGTGGGCACCCGCAAGCATTTGAGCACGTGGCGCTGCTGGGCCGCAACCCTGCCCACATCACATATTCTACACGCATTCACCCACAAACGCTCGTGCATGTGGCGCTGCAGGGCCCCAACCCAGCCATTCATGTGTACTCCGTGCACGACCTCCAGCTGCTGGGCAGCCTGCACTTGGACTTCCCTTTGGGCTACACCTGCTTGGCACTTTCAGCAGATGGGGAGAGGCTGGCAGTGTGCGGGGAGGAACCACATGCCCGCATCTCTGTTTATGCTTGGCGCAAGGTGCTCTTTCCAGACCTCAATGCTCAATGCTGCCAGGATATATATATTCAGTCACTTTTTGTTTACCATCCTTGCGTGCATCTGGCTCACATCCTGCAGCAGCAAAATGGCTTTGCACTCAATGCCGCTAGAAGGCGATCTTGCAGTTTAAGCTCCTGACAGTGCAGCTGGAGGGAGGGGCCAGAACCGTGATTGCAGCTTTGAAAATATGTGCACCCTGCACACAGAGGGCATGCTCCAGTTTGTCTGCAAGTGAGCCCAAGCAGCACCTGCTGTTGGAGTCTGTTCACGCTCTGAAATGTTTGTCTATGCCTATGAGTGTGGTTCAGGTCGATGGCTGTAAGGAGCAAGTCGTTGTTAATCCAAGTGAAACTGAGGGCAAATTGCTAGCATTCTAACTTTAAAAGCTGGTCCCAAGATCAGTCCTACAAAACAGAAGCTGCACATCCGGTCAATAACAAGGCGCCCTATGAATGCCAATCCCCTTGCTGCTATTTGAATCTCCAGATCACCATGCTTGCACGCGTGCAGGCTGAGCACATCGTGACTGCTGACCTCCCGCAACGCTCCGGCACTGCGACCAGCGTCAGCTTTCATCCCTATGATGGGGACCGCTTAGCAGCCACCCTGAACACTGTAGGAGGCCAGGGCAGCACCCACGTCTGGCACATCAAGCGGCTCTGGGACAGATGCGAGATAACCTCCAAGAAGGTGAGCCACTGCCAAAAGCCCTTGCCACTGCGCGGCCGGTGCCATAAGTTTTGGCCACTGCGCAGCTGCTGCTGAGAGGGTGTGCAGGTGACGTAGGCGTGCTCCCCATCTGAACAGAATTGTCCGTTGCTGAGAGAGTATGCAGGTGCTGTAGGTGTGCTCCCCATCTGCCAGGACTGTGCCCCCTCAAAACGCCAAACTCTGCCTGGTGTGCAGCTGTCTGTCTTGCCTCCTCTTAGAGGTTCGCCCCTGCATGCTTGTTCAAGTGCAGGCAACACCATTGTGACCATCCCTGTGCTGGAGCTGCATGTGCCCTAAATATGCTCCAGGAGGGAATGAGTGCAGGGGGAAATTCAAGAGGTCCACAGCCCAGTATTCTGGCACTGTGCCCTGAGTTATGGCAGTGTGGTTTACCACTTGGACCTGCAAGCCCCGGTGCTCTTTTCTGTCACAAGAAGCAGTCCCTGCTCTGGGCATCATCACTCGTTGCAGGAATGAAGACAGCGCACTTCACTAACATGAAGGCAGCACTTGCCACTTGTGCATGCATGAGGGCAGGGCTTGTTCATGGAGGAATGCAAAAGTGGTGCCTTCATCCATCCATGAACAAGCGATGCCTTCATGTGTGCATGTATGAAGGCATCACTTGCCACTTGAATGAAGGCAGCAGATGCGTGTCTGCACCAGGGCACCCTGGGATGCAACACCAGACGCCTGCACACCACCCTCACTGCCACCGATTGCACCACTCTGCCTGACGCTGCAGGTTCTGATGGACCTAACCCACCCCAGCTCCACCCACTGTTGGTACCCGGGAGGCCTCTATGTGGGCACCAGTACAGGCCACTTGTATGCTGCCCTCGTCCTGCCCCCCCCCTTGCCAGCAGCTCCCCCACCGGCTCACTCCACTGCTCCATCCACGCGCGCCGGCATCTCCAGAGCCATCTCAACGTGCTCCGATGGAGGCTCTGTGTTCTTGCGTGCGGGTGCGGAGGGGGCCAAGGATGGGGAGGAAGGGGAGGAGGAGGAGAAAAGGGGGGATGGGGGAGACGAAGACAGCGTGCCGCAAGCGCCGGAGGGGTGGGATGCGCAGCTGATGATGGATGTGTGGGGCACGGTTGGTACTCCAATCACAGCGCTGACGGTGAGCCGTGATGTGGTTGTGGTTGGGGGGCCTGAGGAGGTGCTCTGGTTCACGCACCCACGAGTCGCGCAGGGAGAGGAGGGCGAAGGGGGGGTGCCAAGTGAAAGCAGTGAGGGAATGGGGCGCAAGTGGGGCATGAAGAGGTGTGGGTTTTATGAGGTGGGCCTGGGGAGTGGGGTGGCGGCGCTTGTGTACGGCAGGTATGAAGCGCAGGGTGGGCAGGTGGCGGTGGGTACAG
>OU611756.1:12552552-12735052 GCA_914767535.2 Dunaliella primolecta | reverse complement strand
GCATTCAGTCCTTCTGGGATGCTCCTGCTGACACTGCTCCTTTCTTAATGTGACATCCATTTTGTGGCTCCAAGGTGCTTTGGCGGCGCCGCTTACACCAGGCCCCCCTCCATAGCATTGCTTTTAGCCCTGATGGATCGATGCTGGCAACAGCTGGCAAGGACAACCACTTGTGGTTCCTGTCCCTGAATCGGGATGGCACAGCACTTCCCCTGGGCCAGGTGCGTGCACGTGTGCTCATGCATCCATGCATTCATGCTCGTGCAGAATCAGGGATGTGAGTGCATAGAGTCTGCCCCAGGTGACACTACAAAAGCTCAGGAGGTGAACAAAAACCTGTACCTCACAGTCAAGTGCAAACCAAAAAATCGGTTCATCAAACCTCACCTGTGGCAACTCACTGCTTGAAGCAATCGCAGCTCCTCTGCCCCACAGGGATTTTTTGTTGGCAAAGCAAGCGCCTGTTCATGAGTTGGATTCTTGTTCCAGTTGCTTCAATGTTACCCAGGTTGCTGCACACTACACGGAGCACTCGAGGTTTTTTTGGCCAAAGGCCGCCTTGCTTGCAGCTCTGCCTGCGTGGTTGTAAGGCAGAGTTGCATGCATGCTTTCCTTGGGCATGACACCTGTGTATGGAACCCCATGCAGTGTACAGCTACTTGTTTGAAGCAACAACTGCACAGAATCTTTGCACACATCAAAATGACAAGATCCTTCTCGTGTGTGCACTTCAAGGCGCCCGCCTCCGCACATCATTTGCAGCTCACGTGCCCAGGAGGCACTACATGGGCTTACATGGGTTACATTGGTAACCTGCAGCCCAAATCTCTGGCTGATCGGCTACAGGAGGCACGACCCTGCTCACTGTGACACTCATGTCACATGAGATTGTTTGTGCATCAGTTCAAAGGAACATAATGCTCACTGCGCTCGCAGATCATCTGCCCGGGCGAGATCCTGTGTATCACTTGGCCCGAAGTGCATGGTGTGGATGATGGGGTGCTCGTGAGCTTGGCCGCTGGGGCCATCGCGCTCCTGCGGGCACCCATTGAGCTGCATGCCGCCAGCAGGCCCACTGCCAACGAGGGCCTCATGCTGGGCCCCCCAGACGTCAGCATCCATGTAAGGGCATGCGTGGAATGCATTCAGGGTCCAGGGTGTGTATTGTGTTCAGGGGATGAGGAAGGCTGCAAACAAGGGCAACGTGCAGAGATTGCCAGGCAAGAGCACCATGTGCATCAAGATGATATGATGACGACAACGATGATGATGATGATGAAGAGGAGGAGAAGGGATCCTTGCGCTTGTCATGTCTTGACATTGCTTGTCACAGGAATGCGTTGTGTTGTGATCTCAGCTGGACACTCCCAAGGGATGCTGGCTAGCGCTGTCAAGGCCAAGAACATACTTTTGCCTTCACTTTGTACCACCATGTGAAAACGGAGTGAAAGAAGTGCATCACTGGAGTTCCAGAGTGGACCATGTGCATCGCCCTTTGACTCCACTCCTCTAGCATGCCAGACGCATATGCAGTGTTGCGTCCACACTGCATTTCTTGCTGCCTTCATGCCCATGCTGCTTGTCCTTCCTGTCATTGTCTTCATCACTCCCCCTGTTATGCCCATTCATGTCCTTCTGGCGCAGCTGGTGTGAGTGGATGCGCTGTTGCTGCCCACAACCACTTATTCGTGTGCTGCGTATGCTGCCAATACATGGGGAAGTGCTCTTGCTAGCCCATGTCCGCTCACACCATATCAATCACATTCCTTGCATGCAGCTGGTGCGCGTCGAAGCGCCTCTGCTGTCCATGGTACCTGTGGCGGGTCCTCAGTATGGGGAGGTGTATGGCTTGGGCGCCGACCAAATGGTACACAGGGTAAGTGAATTGCATTGGCGCACAGGGTATGTGAGTTGAAATGTCGCACAGGGTGTGTTAGCTGAACAGTGCGTTGGGTGAGCGTACCAACTCAATTGCTCCATTGCCTGCAATTGGTGCATAGGTGCGCCCAATCGTGCACAGGGTAAGTCAAGTATGACTCACGGCTGTGCAAGCTGTGCGGCTGGGCAGGTTGAGTGCTTCTGCGAAAATGCAGACCATGAGACTCAGCAAGCATTGCGTTTGCTGATTTGGCAGCTAAATGGCCAGTTCTGCAAGCACACCCATGCTAACTCATTGTCATATTTCAAGGCGTCAGCTGCCCATGCAAGTCACATCAATGAGCAAACTGCGAAAGACTCAGCAGCAAACGGTGAGAGACTCGGCAAGCATTGTGTGTGCTCCTGAGGCAGCTTGTGGCCAGTACTGATTGCGCTCACAAAGGCTGGCATGACCGTATGTATGTATGTATGTATGTATGTATGTATGTATGTATGTATGTATGTATGTATGTCAAGGCCAGTACTGAATGCGCTCAAAAAGGCTGGCATGACCGTATGTATATATGTCAAGGCCTGCTTCCTGTCCCAGTCCCACTCACACGCCACACAGCATCGAGATTGCCCCGATTCATGCAAAATTAGGGCACACAGCTTTGCTCACACAACCAACCCTGGACACTGGTTT
This sequence comes from Dunaliella primolecta, assembly GCA_914767535.2. Taxonomy (NCBI): domain Eukaryota; kingdom Viridiplantae; phylum Chlorophyta; class Chlorophyceae; order Chlamydomonadales; family Dunaliellaceae; genus Dunaliella; species Dunaliella primolecta. The sequence goes on along the minus strand of OU611756.1, from coordinate 12,732,489 downwards.
GTCCTCTGCTGTGGCAACACTCACTCACATGTTGGTACAATTTTCTGTGTCCCGTGCTCAAGTCTTCTCTGTTGCCTCCCTGCACTACGGGTCCTGCTTCCCTTGCACAGGTTCTGTAGTAGTACTAGGCGGACAGGAAGGCCTATAGCCCGTTTAAACGACACCGTTAAACTTCTCCCTACAAGGGAACTCTTTTCACCTTTCCTCTCAAGGGCAGCATATATGAATCATCATAACCATGCTCAGCCACCACCACCCACTGTGTTGTTCCCCCAAGCAGAGCACGCATCACTCATAAATAGTTTTTTCGGGAGATGTCCCAGAGGATGATACATGTATATACACTTTGTTAATTGTTTGTACATATACTGTAGACGTATGATGCACTATCATGTAATTCATATCCGTGCTGCTTCCTTGCGCAGGTCCTGTTGCCCCAGGACAACCACGACTGGACAGGCCTCCGGGCCCGGCCCCTCCGCAGCTTGAAGCGCGTTTGTGTGCACCAGCGCCATCAGGTTGGTGGGCAGCAGCCTCTACTCTTTTTTTCTGGCATGCCTTCATAAAGCATATATTTTATGGTGTCTTGCATGTGCATGGCTTGGTGCATGTGACCCTGGGCTCACCTCCGTCACACACCCTCAAGTGTGAGAATGCTCCTGCGCTCACTGCCTGCATTATGTCTCTTATGCGCGCGCGCCTGCAGTCTGCCATCTGTGCCCCCCCAAACGGCATGCTCATAGCTACTGGAGGCATCGATGGGACGTTGGTGCTTCTGGATCCAGCCCTCAATGTGCTAGGAAACCTAGCAGGCGGGACTGATGCTACTCCAGGTGCGAGCTGGGCGGCTTTTGTGTGTATGCATGTGTGTGCTAAATCTTGTGCTGTTGCACACCACGTTCATGCGCACCAGTTCATCCACCACCTCAGCCTGGCTCTAAATGTCATATATAGATGCACATATTTATCCACCAAAATATGGCTGAAGAATGTATTAATGCACAACCCGATGTCTTATGTTCTTCCTCTTTTTGCAATCCAGGAAGGATGTGCTTGGCGTGCAGCATTGCAGGCCTCATTGATGGCTGTAAGACCCTTACATCTTGTTCTATTTTACTGCTCGCACACGCGCTGTGCGCTGCTCCCTTTTTCCTGCTCAGGCTCTCAACCACACAGCAGGGGGTCTGGCCTTGGTGACGGCGCTGAAGTGTCCGGCAACCCTGACACAGCAACAGAGGAGAAGACGGTAATCCAGGAAGGGGAGGCAGAAGAGGAGGAGGGGCGCGTTTCAGGTGGGTGTTTTCCCCTGCGCTCAACTTCTGGTTTGTTACGGTAAGGTAACCCAGGAAGGGGAGGCAGAGGAGGAAGAAGTGGAGCACAGTAGCCCAGGCTCGTTCTTTTCACCTGCATCATGCACCATCATGCACCAGGGTGCTCACATTGTACCAATAAAGGATTGGGATCACATAGCCCTAAAGGATGAGTTAGAGCTATGTAGGGGCTGGATCTCACTCCCTCATTTTCTGTTCATTGGGATGCATTGAGAAGTGCCTATGTGGAGACTGCTAAATACTTTTCCATGCCTGTGTCCTTTCAAATGATTTTACATTTATGTATGAGAACGTAGTGATCTGGAGGCCCTTGCTGTGCATTTGCGCCTAGCAGGAAAACGCTGCTGTGCATTAAAGGGCAACCATGCCAGCATTGCTGCATCCACCACCTTTTCCATTATTGCGTTGCAATTGCAGGGTATAGGGGTCCCTTGGTCACTGGCATCCATGACGTGCTCTCCCAAGGTGTCGCAGCTGCTGCATTTGATACCAGGTGGGTCGGTTTGTGAGGCATGTATTAGTGAAGTGTGTCTTAGGACATGGAATATCTAGAAAAGCCTCTTGTGATCACTTTAAATTGACACAAAGCTAAGTGCTTCATGTCCTGGTGGTGCGCCACCAAACTCAGGTACCAGTTTAGGAGGAGGCTGGATCTTGTCATGTATTCCACTGTGTTTGGCTCTGTCAAATACGTTTTTGGGGAAATTAATGCGCTCTGGGGTGAGCATACCTTGACATTTGCCTTCTGTGCCGTAGATGCATGCCATTTGTAGGGATCAGCTTCAAGCGCCGTGTGTCACATTTTCCAGAGCTATATAACGTTATAGAGCATTATATTACAATAGCGCTTTTTACCAATGCTGCTCCCTATAGATCGCCATATAGCGTCATATGCCAGGTTTTTATAGCGCAATACACAATATAGCGCTTTAGGCCAACGCCGATCCCTAGCCCTTAGTTAGAAGTATATCTCTGGAATATGTATGCAGGGACTGGGATCCGCTCCAATTTTGCACTTGCTTTATTCAGACATCAGTTGTGCTTGTGTTGCCAAACTGGTGGCTGTATGGCTTTGCTGTTTACTGTTGTGTGCCCTCCTGGTGCTGCCTGTCTACTGCTCTATGCTCATTGGTGCTACCTGCCTACTGCTTTATGCTTATTGGTGCTACCTGTCAACTGCTCTATGCTTATTGGCGCTGCTTGTCTACTGCTCTATGCTCACTGATGCTACCTGCCTACTGCTCTATGCTTATTGTTGCTACCTGTCAGCCGCTCTATGCTTATTGGTACTACCTGTCAACTGCTGTATGCTTATTGGTGCTACCTGTCAACTGCTGTATGCTTATTGGTGCTACCTGTCAACTGCTGTATGCTTATTGGTGCTACCTGTCTACTGCTCTTTGCTTATTGGTGCTACCTGTCAACTGCTCTATGCTTATTGGTGCTACCTGTCTACTGCTCTATGCTTATTGGTGTTACCTATCTGCTGTTCCATGCTTGCCTAGTGTGCTGCAGCCCTTACCGAATCTCAATGCTTACCTAGTGCTACCTGGTGTGCCACAGCCCTGACGCAGTAACCCTCATCTGCATTCCTGTGTGGCTGCTCGGATTTCCTCTGTAAGAACGCTTCATATTTCAATTTGTTATATTTCTGTGTGCAGGGGCTCCATCTCATGCCTTGTTGCTGTGGCAGCTCCATCTCCATCGACTTGTGTCTTTTCATCAACCCTCCATCTGCTATGTTTGTGTCTCGTGGTCTTGGCTGTACCTGCAGGGGGCGCTACCTGGTGTCTTGTGGCCATGACGGCTCCATTTTTGCTTTCCAACCACTCACCACAGCTCACATCACGGACCAGGTGGGCTAAATCCCTGCCTTTGTGCTATCTGAGTGCTCTGCCTGTTGGTTACGCATATGAACTTGTGAAAGCAGCACTCTGGTGGTGCCTGGACCACTGTGCTGTACATGTCCCAGGCTACGAATTACAGATTACCGATGAGCAAAGGCTCTCATCCAAGACGCCTGACTGCTAGCTTGTGCCCATGCGTTCACCAAGCTGGATCGTGACGTGGAAAGAAATGCTGTTGCAGGAGGTCAGCAGTGCGCGCTCCCTGGTGATGCTAGGCGCGCAAGATGTTGATATGATGTGGCATTGACTTTGCTGGGATGTGGGTCGAAGTTAGTTACAAGTGCGGGTTTTCAGCAGTGCGTGGTACCTGGTGGTGCTGGGCGTGCAAGATGTTGATGTGATGTGTTCTTTACTTTGCTGAGATGTGGCATAAAAATCCTGCTTATGCAGGAGGTCAGCAGTGTGGGCTCCCTTACAGTTCTGGATGCGCACGATGCTGACGCATTTGATGAAGATGGGGAGGCGGGGGAGGTGGAAAGTGCTGCCGCATCTCGGCCCCCCACCAATTCTGCCAGGCAGAGACCAGGGGTGAGTTGCGCACTGGCCTCAGTAACGCATTGCAGCTTGTTCCCCATCGGTAATCTCTGCTGCTGCTTTGCATGAAGCACGTGTGCTCCTTAGCAAATGGTGCTGAGCGCTCGCGTGAAATCCTTGATGATCTTTCCGTTTGCTGCCTTCTTTGCTCCGCAGCTTAAGCTTCTTGCTTTTTTAGCCAAAATCCTATTTGCACCCTGCAAAAACTCAAATGCTGGACTGCTTGCTTATTGCTTCTTCAGCCTGCTCTTGGGGGTCCTCCTATTGAGAAGCGGCTACGAGCGCTACGAGATGCTTTGGCGGAATGCACTGCAAAGAATCAAAGCGCACCTGACATCGAGAAGGTATGGTTCTGCAGAATGTTGGGAAAACTCTGTCTGGCATGGCTCGATTTGCACGAGTTGTCCATGTTTTTTGTTCAAATTCTGCACTGGGGCTTTTGAAGAGCAGCAGCCTCGGCAGGAACCAAGCTGGACTTTCCAACAGGATACAACACTCGAGGGACAGTCCCTCCCCTTCTGCCTTGCTCTGGCTCGCAAGCAGTGGACTTCATGCCAGATCGAGCTGAGCAGCACTCTATGAATGATTGATTTGCTCACTTGATAAATGAGCTGTGCAACACGTAGGGCTACACTGAGCCAAAAAGCAGCGCAATAAGGCTTAGGTAGTAAATTGGCATAGATCCTTTTCAGGGTAACAGCAAGCCCAGATGGCAGAGCTGGCAGGCAATCTGTTGCAGAATGTGACCAACTTCCATGGATTGGACACAAAAATGGGATGTTTAAATGTTCATGGAAAATCCTGTGCACAGGTAAATAATTAAGTTAAAGTGTGCAAGGAAGCTCATCTGTATCTGCCGCTGTAGCAAAGAGTGTTCACAGGATTTCTTTTGTTTGGTGTGCATGATCTTTGCTCCGGTGTCTATATATTGCTCAACCTTCCGTGCTTGATATTTTGGGTAAAGACAAGCCCATTCTTTCTTGGAGTTGCTAGCAAGACGGAGTCAATGAGCGGAAATCTGCTTTGTAAAGCGAGAGGGTCTGGGGAAGTGGGCAGACATGAAACCAAATTGAACCAAGTGTTTAGGCCCTGCCGCCCATGCTGGATAGCCACTGCACACAAATTGATTTGATGTCAGAGGCATTGCCTGGCAACTCTCAAGTCGAACCAGGAGGCTTTTACTAAGTTCAGGCTAATTGCAGCGGTCCATATTAGCTTTCATGACACAGAGAGGCTAAAAGGGGTCTCTGAGAGCCAATTTGCAAGGAAACAAATATTACTTTCTCATGTGTGAGTAGTAGCCATGTGAATTCCCAGGATATCACTACTTTTCTAAACCAGGATAACAACAAACTTCCTTTTTTTCTTCACGACCTCATGTGTATTTATGAACAGGCTAGCAGTCAAACGTCTTGACTGAGGCCTTTTTTCCCTTGTAACCCTTGTAACCCTTGTAGCCATGGAGCTGAGCCCACCTGCAATGGTCCAACACAGTCAAGTATTGCACAAGCACAGCCCTGTGCGTAAGATATGGAGATCCTGCAATGTCTTTCCTCTTTTACACAGGTGGATCGTGCTGACTTCATCATTGACCGTGCCCTTCTGAGAGAGCTTAAGGCCAAGGCAGATGCAGCAGTGAAGGATAGCCGAGTGGTCGCCCAGCAGGAGGGCCTCATCATGGAGGTGCGCAGTGAAACAGCACATTCATAAATCCCCAGATAATTAAACGTGGCAGGCAAGGCAGCAAGCTCTCCTTTTTTAACAGCGAAGAACTGCTGTGTTTTTGCCCATCAGGAGGACCTCATCACGGAGGTGCACGGCAGCACAATCTCTGCAGTGATCTCCTGCTTGTATCGCTCACAGACCTCTGGCAGCAACAGTGCCTGCAATAGTGCTCACGGATCCTAGGATATGATGAATCGTTTACCAACACAGAAGTCCTGAAGTCAAAACAGCAGACTTCTGGCGTCAAAGACGTTTCACAGCAACAGCCCATAGGGGAATCCATCCTGCATGGGCACGGCTATGAGCTGCTGCTGCGCGAAAAAAAGTTTCCAGATGCTTGCAGTCAGGTGTCTTTGTCTCAGGCCATTGTAAACTGGAGCGCTTTTGCAGTCAGGAATTTCTTGGCGCAAGGCCTGTGTGCATGGGCATGCCTAAGGATTGCTGCTGCGAACGCACGCTGACTCTTTTGGGGTGCATGCATGTCCAAAAGCAGATGCCACAAAGATACAAAGCCTAGAATCCAAGCATCAGCACATGAGTCTTTGCTGGTTATCTGCCCTGTACCCATTTGCAAACACATGCATGCCTCTGGGTGCTGATCACTGTCGCACACGTTCTTGTTTGTTTCTTACCGCACACAAGTTTTTGTGAGTTTTAGTGGATCACGCTTGCACGATCATGCATGCCTAAGCATGCAGGTCAATGCAGCACGCATTTGTGTCTTATACTTTGCAGGCACAAGCTTCTTTGTTTTAGACGCTTGCCAGGGCATGCATGCCACTTGGTGCAGGTCACTGCAGCATGTGTCCGCGTTATGTGCTGGGACGCCATGCTCGTGAGCAGCTCAAATAAATTGCATCACATCCCTTCTTCCCAACGCATGTATACCACTGCGTGCAGGTCACTGCAGACCGGATCCGTGCCATGTGCTGGGACGCCATGCTCGTGCGTGGGCAACACATCACACCCATCATGGCCAACAACAGCAATGATGCAGGGGGTGCTTCCAGCACTGGCCAGGCCAGCAACATGCCCGAGGCGTTGCACAACTTCCCGCTGCTGGAGGTGTGTGGTTTCATGGGGTATGCATGTGCGCACAAGCAAGATGTTGTGGGTTTTGAGCGGCCTGCTATCAAGGGGCGCAGGTCCTACAAGAATCAAGCCCTGCAATGACCAGGTCTTCAGCAGGCAAGTTAAGAAAGAGGGAGCTTTGGGGCCAGCACAGGACCTACTGCGCGTCTGGTGTTTGAGGCCCTGGACACCACAGACGTGAATGCCAAAGCTGCCTTGCCATCCGGCTGTCCCATGCTTAGGTTCAGGGTTGACCAATGCCTTTCTTTTGCACACATTGATACTCATTGCACAGTATGGGATCTAAAGCACCAAAAACTTACGGGGTCGCCGTGCAAAATGGAAGAAACAGCATGTAGATGCAAAGGTTTTCCCTTATGCACTGTAATTTACCAGATAATATGAGCATCTTTCCTACACCAAGCTCAGGCTGTTCATACAAAGCCCTTCTTCCCAAATGCACCGTACTGTCATAGAACCTCCTTTCTGCACAACTTGGCAGGACACAGTTTAAGGGCGCAACCGAAGGGAGTCCAGGCCGCTTGCTTGCGGAAGGAAAGGAAAGGAAATGAAATACAAGGAAACAAAAGGGAAGGGAAGGGTTACATAGCTCTACCTGCCAAGGAGGGCAGCTTAGCTGAAGCAAAAATCCTGAGTGCTTGCTTGCAGGACAGAAGGCAGAAGCAAGAAAACACTGTTAACTGCATGTGCATGCAGGATGCAAAGCGGAAGCGCCAGCTGGCACAGGTTTCCTTTCTTCGTCAAGTTGAGATTGTGGAGTGGGGGGACACTGGGGCTGCCTTTGAAGAAACACAACCCAGGTTTGAGTGCATGCAGTGTATACCGTAGTTGGATGCAAAATGTTAAATGCATTGTTGCTCTTGCTCTTATGTTTAAATATTTGCTCTCTGAAACTACAACACACACACATACACACACGCACACACACGCACACACACGCATTGACATGCACACACACACACACACACACACGCATGGACACGCGCACACACACACACACACGCATGGACACGCGCACACACACACACACACACACACACACACACACACACACACACACACAAACGCCACCAGGAGCTTTTGCACACCCATTGTGAACCATTCCCTTGACATCTTTCGCACGTGTGTATGTCCCCTGCAGGCTCAACGCAGAGGGATCATCGCGCTCCCTGGTGTCCATGCCTTCAGAAGCTCCTTCCCCAAAGGGTCCTCCTCCTGGTTCCGGCACGCAAGCATCCAGGGGGAGCTCCCGCGCAACTGGTGAGCTTTCCCCCCTTAACTGGTGCTTTTGTTCACAATAGCCTGATGTGTCACACAACACTGCTGCCCAACCAACTTGCCATGCCCCTCATGCTTGCCTCCAACAATGCTGCCCAACAGACTTGTCATGCCCCTCATGCTTGCCTCCAACATTGCTGCCCAACTAAATTGCCATGCCCCTTATGCTTGCCTCCAACTCTGCTGCCCAGCATACTTGCCTTGCCCCTCATGCTTGCCTCCAACATTTCTGCCCAACAGACATGCCATACCCCTCATGCTTGCCTCCAACATTTCTGCCCAACCAACTTGCCATGCCCCTCAAGCTTGCCTCCAACTCTCCTGCCCAGCATACTTGCCATGCCCCTCATGCCTTCCTCCAACATTGCTGCCCAGCAGACTTGCCATGCCCCTTATGCTCATGTTATCATGTCATCTTCATGTGTGCGCTTGCAGCTCTCTTGTATCTTGTGTGCAATGAGTGAGCTCTATCCTTCTGGCTTGTGCCCACTAGGCCTTGCTTGCTTTTTAGCTCTTGTTTGTTGCTTAATGTTTGGCCGGCGGTGAGCCTTCTTCCATTCAGTCAGTGTTCTGCTAGCAGAGGGCTGCGTTCTTGGCACTCACGGCAACACCTGTCCAGCGCTGTGTCAAAGGAGTGAAACCCACCTGTTTGATGTCAAGGCGGTGCTTTGGCTCACCCTTCCGCTGATTTGCAAGGGTCGTCCCCATGTTCGTCAAAGATGTTCAACATTTGGAAGGATTTTTTTTATGGACTGTGGAGGCGCAGTTTGGCTCACTGAGCCTCAGTTGCAAAACAAACGAGATTCGATTGACAAATTAATAAGCCTCTAAACCTGACCCCGTTAATCGCTGCGATCCTTAAAGAGCATAAAGTTGGAATTTTAAGCATAGGTCAGGTCCTCGGCAGTGATGTATCTTAGGTATTTTAAATGTCAAAAGTGCCAAGTGGGACAATTTTGCTTTCAAGGGGGTTGGCATCGTGGGGATGACCACAGAGCGAAACCCTTGACATGGAATGTTGCCAGTGTCTGTAGGATGATTGTTTGGTGAGCCTGCAAGAATGGGGATGATTAGAGACCGAGGTCGTGTATCCTCAGGCAAACATGCCCTAGTGCTTTTTGTCGTGTACGCAGCGTGTACTTGTGGTAGAGGAACGGAAGTTGCTCTCAGTTAATGGATCAATCTGGATGTTTGTCACTTATACCCTTCATCAATCTGTGTTCACCGCCTACTTAACGCCGCCAATTGGCGCTGTCCTTCACATATATCTTATTAACCTACATAGCACATGACCAAAATAAGAACTTATCAATACGGAGAAGTGTTTTCAAAAAATGCACGCTGTAGGCTGCGCATAGCACATGCGTGTTTTGTTGCAACAAAAAAGTGTGTGTTGTTACTACATAAAGTGACCGACATATTCATGCCCATGTCTGATCCAAATGCGCTGAAGCGCTGGGGCCCCTCTGCAGCCCAATCTGCAGGTCCGACCTGTGGAAGCATGCTTCAACCTTGAGGGGCGTGTCCTCACCATCTTATGCTTTACCTGATTTTCAGTTGCACACTACTTGGGTGACATGCAGGTACCTTATTGAAGCCCGGTTTTGCTGGCACGCTAACAAGCTGACGCGCAGAGGCCTGTCCATCTGAATCCTGATCATCTTCAGCGGTGCTTGTTTTATTCTACAGCATGTTGCATGTATCATAGCAGGAGCCTGTGTATCTGGATCCTGGTTGTTCTCAATTTACCCCCCTTTTGTGTGTAGGGGCCACCCCGGACCCTGATCATGGCAGTGAGGGGGGTCTGAGCAACAGGCAATCCACCACAGACTTAGGCCGTTCCTTGGGGAGGGACCGCTGGGCTATTCAGGTGTGTGTGTTGTGTATGTGTGTATGCGAGGATGCACAAAGACACGCTTTGTGGGTGCTGAGCGCATTCACTTGTGTGCATCTTTGTCTTCATTGCATGGTGCTTCCATCCTTTGTTCGCTTGATCCTCTTTGCTCGTACTGAAAGCCTGATTGTGGCATAAATGAGCTATCATTCTCCCTCCAATCAATTAAGTGTGTAGGACATGGATGGGCTCATTACAGACTTTCTTCAAACCCTACTCAGCATCTATTTCATGGTCTGACTGTGCAGGACATAGATGGCCTCATGTACAGCAGCTTTGATCTCTACAGCCCCACCCGCAAGGTTACCCAAGCTTACTTCCTTATCCAAAAGGTTTGTCCATGGACAGGCATGTGAGCCTAATGAGCGCAGTTTCCAACGTTCAGGCACGTGTTTTCCATGAGTGTTTTTCCCCTAAGCTCTGGAAGGTTGAGTTGGGTGTGAGAGCACATGTGTGTTGTATGAGTGTTCTTTCTCATAAGCTGTTTCTTGAGACTGTTAAGATGGGACAAAGACAAAGACTGCATTATCCGCACCATCCTCTTCGTTTTGGCATGCCTAAGCTCCTGGGGTGTTCAGCTGATGTGTGCTTTCTGGCATGCCTCTCAGGTTGGAGGTTTGTCTGCATTTTCGGGAAGCCTGTATTCGCTTTATCTATTTGCAAGTCTGCTCCTTACAAGCATACTTGAGGCCCAAGCTGCTGTGCTGTTCTATGTTGTCTGATCCAAGCATGAGTGTATCTCCTGAGCAGCAGGCATGGCCCAAAGCCTCACGAGCCTAACTTACTCACACATTAATTTGTCTCACTCAATCCCCGAGGTATATGAGCAGCAGGCATGCCCCCAGGTATGCTCAAGCCTTGCCTTGGTTTTCTGTTGAAGGCCATCTAAATGTTTCTTAGCAGCACCTCATTTAACTCTGCAATGGTGCATTGAGATCAACAATGCCTTGATCTCCTGCTGCAGGCCCAAGACCTTAAGATTGAATTCAACAATGAATGGGAGCGGTTGTCAAAGCAAAAAGCATCGGACATGGATAAGGTAGGAGGATGGGTGAAATCTGCAGCCTTTGGCTTCTGCGCTTGCACGCATGCGCGCACGCGCGCACAAGAACACACACACACACATGCACATGCACACACATACACACATGCACATGCACCTGCACATTCTTGTCGGAAAACAAGTGGCCTGTGAGTGGTGAATTTGTAACAATGACATGTGCAATCGATGCACTAGCTCTCAGCTTGCACACACATGCACACGCACAGCAAATGGCATGCAAAGGATTTGGCGGCTCAATCTTGATTTGATTGTTCAATGGCTTCAGCAGCTCTTGGCTTGTATGAACACTCAGAGCGGAGGGCGTGTGAAGGCCGTGGTTGAGCAGCAGAAAGGAATACTTTGCCCTTATTGGTACAGGGCTTGAGGGAGACATGCTCTGGACTTGATCCTCCGTGTTTCCATGGAGTGCAGTACCAGTTTTTGTGACTGGAGTCAGGTCCAGGAAAGTGGGATGAGTGTGCCAAGAAAGAATTATTGCAAGGCTTGGTTGAGGCAGCCTGATGCCTTTTTGCTGTGTTTTATCCTTGTGTACTCCAGTTGCGCATACTTGTCCTGCCCGAAGGTCCTATCATCTCTCTGACACTCCACTAAATTCCCTGATGCTCCCTTCCTTCTCATCTGTCCCTTTTCCTTTCTGGTTGTTTTTTAAAATGGTCTCTTTTGTCTGATGCTCCTTCCAGTCTTCTCAACTGTCTTTTGCCCTTTTGGATTGGTTGTAAGCCTATGTTGCGCTCCCTCATCTGACTTTTTTGTTGCCCTGCCATGTAAGACCGGTGTTGTGTGCTTGTACCGCACTCCCAAGCCACGCTGTGTTTCCCTTCCTGACTGTTGTTGCATTACCTTTCCTGACTGTGGACGTGTACCTGTATTGTACTCTACCGTTTGACTTTCTTATGCACATGTTTTGCATCCCAGATCACTGACTTAAATGCCCGGCTAGAGGATGTAATCTCCGACCTGGAAAAGCTGGACGTTCCCGTGCAGCAAACTGCAGAGCAGCTGAAGTAGGTGCATGAGATTGACACCTTGCAATCGTGTGGACACCAGTAGCTGCCTCCTTCTGCCTCTCCCAATCCTTTTGTTTTTTCCCTACTGGTTGTAGGTATGGTGCATCAAAATATGCGTGTATGTCTTTATGATAGCTGGAGCTTTCTTTCTGCTACTTTGGTTTTTTTAGTGTTTCTCTTTTTGTTGCAGGTGTTGCTCTACTGTGTAGTTGTTGCATCTTCAGAGTGAACTTCATAGAATTTCCTAGGGCCCCTGTTTTGAGGTCCATTAAGTGTGGATCATACCTGAATTTATTTGACGACTTGCACCTTCCTCTTTGCACACTCAATTTTGCTTGTAGCAACTTGTCACTTTTGCATGCCTCATGTCCCGCCCCTGTCCAGGTCTTGCCATCTGTCCAGGGCATGCTTGATTTGCTTATCCAAAGTGTAGAAAGGTGTCGTGCTTGGGTTTGCTTATCCAAAGTGAAGAAAGGTGTCATGCTTGGGTTTGCTTATCCAAAGTGAAGAAATGCAACAACTTAAAACACAAACCATTCCATTGTTTTTTTGACTGATTCCCCTAGAACTACAGCTTGCTAAATTTTAAATGAGAGTGGTCCTTCTTTAGCTCAACAGAACCTCAACCCTTTAACCTTCACTTTCAGGATTACTGTGAGTTTCCCTGAGGACATGACCAACGTGCTGACAGTCGTAGATGAGGAAGTCAAAGACTGCATCAAAACAGACGTAAAGGTGCGCAGCAAAAATATGTCCATTTTGCTGAGAGTTGTGAACGAGGAAGTCTAGGACTGCATCAAGACATGTGCTAAAGTAGGAAGTAAACAAGGCTAATTTGAATTACATGTTTTATTGGTGTCCTAAAATGGCTATTGCCATTGGCATAAGACAGAGCCACTTTGCTGCCTTTTGTGTTGATCATTTTACACTCATCAGGAAATTTGCCAGCATGTTGCAGGTGGAAAGCATGCAGCAGCAGAGAGGGCAAACAATTTTGCAGGTGTCTGCAAGTGCTTTCCTTGGTGCCCTGTGGTTGAACAGATTTGAAAATATACTTATGTCAGAAGCACCATGTTTAGCTGCCAAGCCTGTAAGCTTCTGTGTTCTTTTTCTAAAGTAAAAGGAGTGTTCCCACCTTGTAAAGGCCAAAGTCCTGGTGCTTCTAGCATGTCCCTGTGACATCCAGAGAAATGCTCAACTAAAACACGGATATTACAACGCCTGTATATGTACGTAACCCTGAAATCAAGAGTTGCTGCAGGTGCGCATAGCATCCAAACAGCAGAGGCTTGCACGTGTGCTCGCCGTTCATGCTGCAGGAGTCAAGCGGCCCTCAGGAAGGGGGCAACAGCATGGGTGAAGGAAATGATGCATCCTTAGATCGTGGGCTGCGTCAGATGATGGGAGGCACACTGGCAAGCAAGCAACACAAAGAGCAGGTGTGTGGGTGGGTGTGGCTATGTATGTGCGTATGCGCACGCGCGCGCACGAACCAAACCATGGGACACAGGCATGCCTACAAGCAGCAAACAGATCAGGTGTAAGTGTATGGGTCTGTGGGTCTGTGGGCTGCATGTGTGGGTGTGGGCAAACGAGTATACAATTGCAAAGGACTGCGCTGAATAGAGCCCAAACATTTAATTCGTCATGCTCAATTTACGCCTCTTTTTGTTGTCTTACAGCCTGTTGCCTGAAGAATGGTTAAAAAAGATGGGTAACAATTACTGTTATTTCAGCACTGGACAGGCGTCAGCCCCCTATAAAGTTTTCAATTTTGCAGAGACCTATGTATTTGGTTACACAGTTGCCTGGTCACTGTAATTTTTAACGAAATTGAAGGCGCTCCTTCCTCCAAAGTTACAGGGCCGGTTTGCCGAGTTTCTTAGGGAGAATAGGGATAACGCCACAGATCAATCTAAGCTTTTGGCAGAGCCCCATTCATGGGGAGTGAGCCCCTAGGTTTGCCTGTTTCCCGGTAGAGATCACACCTCCCGCCCTGAAACTGTGGCTACCCTCCCAAACAAAACTGCTTGGCAGCCCTGCAGTGTCAGGGGGCCGTGGGAGGCAGTGGCTGGTGCTGTGGAAATGTGTTGGAATGTTTTGGAGGAGAGTCCTTGGCCTGAGTCTGGCAGCCTACTGTCCGCCCTAAAGCTCTCGGCATGCAGGACCAGGCAAAAGGTTTATCGGGGATTCCAAGTTTTGGTGGCTTCCAATGCGGTAGGCAAGCCTGCAGGACAATTTTTTTATGTTTGGCAGCAGAGAGGAGCTGGTCAGTTGCTCCCATCCAAGCCCCCGGAGCAGCTCCAGTTGACATGAACTTCATCAGCATACTTTTGTGGATGCCCCTGCTGGGTCTGGGGCCTGGGGGTGGCCTGTTCCAGAAATGTCACAGTGCACCTGCGGCGGACCATTCCAGCTTGCCACTGAGCCAGGAGATTTGCATAATTCCAATTGTGATGGGATCTTGAGTTTATGTTTTATCGATGGTGTGCGTTGCTGCGTGTATAGAGAGGTGAAGGCACGGAAGTTTGCTGATGCGATGTGGAGCATGACCTGCCCTGATGTGTGGATGAGGGAGCCTCTGGTGTATGGTCTGCTTTTGATTGTATAAGTAGAGCCTGCAGTAAGCAATTATTTCATTGGCAGGAGCAGCTTGCATGGCGCGCGCTCAGCTATGCATGCATGCATGCATGAACAAGGCATGGCCTGCTGCAGGGTTGGTCCTGTTCTTGCCCCAGGCACCGCATATCAATGCCACCTCTGTGTCAGGAAGGACTGGCTTTGCCAATTTTTCAGTGTTGCTTGCGACGCTTCTTTCACTTGTCCTTGTAACTCTTGACACCTTGGCGCTTCCACTATAATCCATTTGTAATTGCTTCTTGGCAAGCTCCTTTGGACCTCAGTTTTGACTCTAGGTCACGCTATTTATCTTTATAAATCCATGAAACCTGTCTTGATCCCTTTCAAATTAGCCCTTTAATAGTCCTAATTCACTCCAAAGGTGAGGGTTTGTGCCAATGCAACCCGGTTGCTTGGCTTGGCTTCATGATGGATGCCATGGCAAGCAATGCTGCACGCACGCTTGTTTGCCTTGGACAGGTCTAGACCATGTTTTGCTCAATGTTGGAGGTTCATCCGATCATTGGGACAGGCATTCTTTTCTGGCTCTGTTTTCATCCTGATCTCACATGTTTGAGCAACATTTTTGTAAGGCCATGCTGCTTGCCTTACAGACGTACACGCTCACTAAGCCGGACTGGATGGATGACAACCCCGCCTTTTTCACGGCCATGCAACAGAAAGTGAGTTGGGCAAGCTCCAGGCCTACACACAATGTATCAATGTGCGTGTATCGAATTCATTCCATTGTTGGCCCATGAGGGTAAGCGCGCAAGTGATCATGCAAGGCTAAAAGCAAGTGAGGTTGCTGGCTCTGCTGGGTTATGTGCTCTCTTCCACCATGTGTTTTCTTGGAAGCTATTGCGTTCACTTGCACCCCAAGAAGCAAGGCCTCTAAAGGTTTTTTTTGTCTCCTCATGGAATTATGGTTTTCACGTCATGTGAAATAAACTCACACATTTATCAAGACCAAACAATTGGTCAAAGCTGTTGCCACTTTTTCAGAGCTGGTTGGGCAAAATAAATTTCCAACAGCTTTTCCGTGACCAAACTTTGACGCATGCAAATCGCCTTTTGTTGCGTGTTTTTCTTGACCCAGAGAGCTCATGTTACTAAAAAAAAGGTCTTTGTTCTTGAGCCCATGCCATTCTCTTGTACGAATACTTCTATGCAGGAGGTGCAGGAGTTTAAGAAGAAAGAGAGGCAGCTGGCAGAGGAGCGCACCAAGCGGGTATGCCAGGAAATGTTTTGTGTTTTATGGAAGAAATCAACATGTGACCTCTTTTTCAAGGCAGCTGGAAGAGGAGTGCACAAGTGGGTATTCAAGGGAACCTTGTTGTATTCAGGTGAAACGCCAGTTCCAGCGCTGCCCAAGCCAGACAAAGCACTCCTACTGTCTTGCGCATGTGTCAATGACCAGTGGATGTGCCGGTGACAGTGCCAGGACAATTGTTTGAGCGATTTTCAAGTCAAAAAATTAGAGGGAATAAATGCTGTCTGAAACGCTGGCAACAAGAGGTTGAGATGTTGGCATCAGGTTTTGATTCATTACCGTGCATTGTAGGCTGAACAATATGCACCAGCTGGGGCTGGCATGTGTTGTTCTCATGCGGTAAAAGTAGTGCATTGTTCTTATGCAGTCAATGAGCATATTTTTCTCTTGCAGCAAAAGCAGCGCTTGAAAGCACCCTAACCTGGTTCCTGGTCCCTTTCACTGTGCTTTAGGTGTCTGATGCACACTTAGGAATCTTGGACCTTGTTTTCAGCCAATGAGTTTGTGCTGCGCAATGCATGGAATCTTGGCCCTTGTTTTTAACCAATGAGTTTGTGCTGCGCAATGCATGGGGGAACCCATACTTGGTACGCAGGTGAACATGCTGGAGGTGGAGCTCCGCACACTGCGCTCAGGGCTTGAAGCACTGGCATCCCAGTTCAATAGCAATTTCAAGGAGCTCGCCTCTAGGAGGCATATCGTTGCAGCTGACATAGGTGACTGTCCTTTTTTATCAAGCAGCCTACTTGTATTGATAGGCAGCCTGCTACATTTGTCATGCAGCTGCACTCACTAGCGCAACCTTGTGCACAAAGCATGCAGCATGAGCCACCCCCTCCATGTTATGGCAAGACAGAAACTTGCAATGGTGCAAAGTGTCGAAACACCCTATGTGATGAAATTCAGAAAGTTCGATTGCAGCAAAGTGTCACCTCTTATTCCTTTGTGATAGGCTGATACCCTATACCTAGTTAAACAGGCTGGGTAGCCAAGAAGCACACCAAGGGGCAAAGGAGGAGCCACAGACATGGCCCATGCACATGGTTCATGTGACTGCTCTGCAGGTGCAGTTGCATGCTGTGGATGTGCATGCTATACTTTTGAATGTGCGTGTTGTGCAGGTGTATGTGTATGCTGTCAAGGTACATGTGCACATGGCCCATGCGCATAGCTTACGTGCACGCTTCATGCAGGAGCATATGAGGTTGCAGTTCTGAGCTTGGCCGCTGCTTTGGAGGCCGCCTCGGAAGCAGGAGAGCATCAGGAGCTGCAGGTGCAACAGGCCATGGCTGCTGCCAATGAAACCCGCACAAAAGTCGCCATCGAGCTGTCTGCAAAGCGGCGTGCCCTCACTGAGGTGTGTGTGGGCTGGGATTGAGGTTTGAGGCGGTGCATGTTGGTCATGAACGAATGTGAAGCAAGATCCTGGTGCATGTGTCTTCATGCTCAGATGGGTTTGGCGAGAATGCAAGCCCCGTTTGATTCCCAGGAACTTCATCTCCTCATGCCTCTTCCTGCTCATTTTCCTGCAAAGTTCTTTCCTGCAAACCATGGCCAAGACACATGCTTGTAAGCAAGCAGGCTTGAAGAACTGCAGATGAGAAGTGCAGATCTCCTTGAAGACCTTTTTTCTGTGCAAGGGCGCTGTGCTGTGAAGGTTTCACGATTTTTCCTGGAGCAGGAGAAGTGCATGTTGAGCTCATACCATGGGTGTGCAACGGTTGCCAGCCTCACCTGTAGTTGCTTTGTGTGATGGTTTCAGGTGGAAGCCCCCTTGCCCGATTTGTACGCTCAAGAAAGATTGCTGGATCGCAACTTCAGGAAGGTGCGCAGACCCTGTTTCACACCCTGCAGTCAAAGATCATTGTAGCACTAACCCATGGATGATAGGTTTGGCATATTTGTGTGAAACGCTGTGCAGTGAGGACAGGGATTGTTCTGGTACACTTGTTTGTGTGCAAGACACCTCCTTTTGTTGGCATTCTCCATAATGTGCAGCTCCGTGAGCTCTTGCATCAGCCTGTGGTTGAATTGCTTTCCTGGAACCCATGGTTAGTTGTTCAATTGTCAGGGTGTTTGTGCCAATGAGTACCCAGTCTGAGCTAAGACCAATACTGCAATCTAGAAGCAAAGCCATGCGATGGATCAGTGTTCATCCTGAGTCAAGCATGACTCGCAATCCTGCAGGCCATGCTGTTTGCTGGTGTTCACTCCAAGCCAGCCATGCCGCGTGCTAGCCACAATCTGTGAAAGTCTCGAAAGATATTTTTGCGCGCAATGCTGTCTGTTGTGGCTCCTTGATAACAATTGGAACTGATGTGAGTCATAAATGTGATCATTGTGGTCCTTTGTTGCCCCTTTGGTGTTGAAAGTGGATCAGCAACATTGATATGCATAAGCGTCACAACATGAAAATCATGTCAATGGATTGTCTTGTCACTCCATCACAGGAGTTTGCAGACGCACAGCAGCACCTTGGCCGCCTACTCCAACTGTACCGCATGCGCATCGTTGCTGCTCCCCACTCTCCGCTCTCCCACCGTCACAGTGCTGCTCAAAGCCAGCAGCATCAGTTTCAGGGGAGCGGGCTGTCCCCCCAAGCAGCCTCCCGTGCTGCCTCCTCTGCTCAGCAAGCAAACAATTCCCCTGGGCATGAGGGAGGGAGGCAGCCACGGACACGCAGGCACAGCCAGACACTGGCAGGCAGGGACAGCGCCCCCCAGCCCATGCAGCCTGCAATTGCAATTGCAGGTGCGTGTGGGTGTGGGTGTGGGTGTGTGTGTGTGCGTGTGCATGTGTGTGTATATGTATGTGTGTGTGCGTGCGTGTGTGTATGCGCGTGTGTGTGAAGATAGCATGTGCATGTTTGGAAATGGGTGTGTTTGCATCTTTGTTGGGTTTTACTTGAACCTCAGCATTAGTGGACTCTATGCTGAGGTGCTTAAAACTAAATTTGAATACCATGTGCACACAGTCATTAGCCTTAAACACTAAGATGGTCTGCTCTGTTATTGCTTTGTTTGATACAGTGTGGTTGCTGCAGTTGATTTGTTTTTTACTTACATGAGATGCCCCACTTCTTGAGAGGTTGTCCTTGTTCAAGTAACGATCTGGATGTTTGGCCAAAATCATGCACAGATGACCGCCCCGTTTCACCGCTCAGTGTGCTGCTGCACCATCCATTGCTAGAGGACGTTCAGGTGAGAGTCCTGGGCTATGTGCTGTGTGTTGTGTGTGTGTGTTTTGTTAAAAAGAATGGCCAGGGAATGTATCTCGGTGACATGATCTCAAGAATGGGCAGACGCCTGAGCTTAAATGGCATGTGTGCATTTTGGCTTAAGAGTAATATCTTTGACTTCCTTCAGTTGTGAAGTTAAAAAGGGCAGCGAGTCTCATTTGCATGTTAGTAGGGTTTGAGCGCACCTTGATGAAGTTTCATAGGCCCAGATGATGGCTGTTAGGAGCACGGAACTAAAAAACTTTGCTCTTTTTTTGATATCAGGAATTACCACTTGTCGTCATAGAGTGGGGCTGGATTGTGATCGGTTGCTGTAGGGGGGGGGGGGGAGAGAGAGAGAGAGAGAGAGAGATTGCGCCAAATCTGGAACTCTTATCGTACTATCGTTTGCCTGAGATGGCTCAGTATGGGCACCCATCCACATGCTTGTACATTCTCGCACACGTGTACACTACAGGCGCGCACACACACACACACACACACACACACACACACACACACACACACACACACACACACACACACGCAACAATCATCACACTTATTTGGGCCCTTCACAGGGAGGAACGAGTGATCCTTGGCCAGATCTGCCCCAGCCTTTGACAACCACCATTATCAGCAGCGCTCAGCCACCAGGTAAGAATTTATTCTGTTTAAAAGGAGGACCTCTTGGCTTCAGAACAAGATAATTTATGCATTGCCTGGATATTTTAGAAAGAGGACAGTGCATGAATTCATGCTTTTTGACCAAAAAAAGCTATTCTTATGGAATCAATGCTACACTTCTGTGGTTAAGTTAAACAGGATTAGGTTAGGAAACAATCCTCAGTCCTCTCACCCCGTCCTCTTTTGAGCATCCCAGCTCATATATTGAGTCACTTTTCTTGACCTGTGATGCGTTGTGCTTACGGATAAGGGCCAGGGAATGGAAAGTTTCATGTGCAGGTGATAAGAAAAACAAAACAGTCCCTGTGCCACTTCCTTTATGGCCATGAAATGTGTAAGCTTCCTCCTTTTCAATTTGCTGCTGCGCATTTTTCCCCTTCATCTCTTCAGGAATATTCCATGAAATTCTGCACATTTGACGTGTAACATAAAGATCCGCAAACCAGCATGCATCAACCCTTTTAATTTGATAGAGGCTGCCATGCAATACTGGTTCTGCATACAATCTTCACATTAACCTTTTGTTGATGAGTGTAGGAGGTAGGACCCTTTGGCAAGAGGGGGCAGTCTCCCTGCAAGAATTTGCAAGTTCCTGTTAAGTAGCTAATGCAAGGTATCAGAATTGCGGGAACACAATTTGTGGACTTATACAAAGGGTACGCAAGAGTAATACTTTTGTATGTTTGGAATATTTTCCACAAAAGGCGCCAATGGTCATCAATTTTGCTGCAAGTGATCCATCTTTTGCCAGTAATGCTGCTGTCTGTCCAGGGGGCGGCAAGAAAGCCTTTTTCCTAAAGGAAAGGGACGTTGAGGTATGATGCCTTGCTGTGCAGTTCCTCAACATCTGTGCATCAATGCATTTATGCTGCTCAACACTTGTCCAGTTCTCATTCAATTTGATTAAATGTTCCGGCCCGACTTTCCTCCCCTGTTCACTCCGCGCAGGAACCCTTCCACCTGGAGCACCCAGGGAGCCGGAGACGCTGGGTGAGCAGTACAGACCTGAAGGCCTGGATGCTGACTTGTGGAAGCAGGTGAGAGCAAGGGCAAGGGGCCTACTTTTGGTGTTGCATATCGTCTGTGTCATTAAAGGATTGCTCTTGTGGGAGCATGTGTGGGCTGCAACTGACGTGTACGCAAACTCTTTTCTCACACACACATACACACACACACGTGCATACACTTGCAGTTTGAGTCGCACAGGGGCGCACGCGTGCGTGGAGAGGCGGAGGTGGCACGCCTGGAGGCGTGCTGCTCCATCTTGAGGGACGAAATCCAGTGTCTAGAAGATGCTGCTGCAGCTGCAACTAAAGCATCTGCAGAGGCCATGCAGAAGGTGCACACAGGATGACTTTTTGTAAGACTCGTGTCCAAATATGCGGTAGAATCATTCTTGGAACATGGCCAGATGTGAATATGATGCTTACAAAGTTGGAAGTGCTTTTGAATTTCGCTATGAAGAGGGCAAGGTAGATAGAGGCAGCACTAGCAATAGACTGCAAAACATTAGTTTAGGATGTGTCAATCAGCGCACAGCACAACATTGATCCACCTATTTTTTTGTACAGAGGCCATTTACATTGCCAGCCTGATATATGACATGAGCAAGGTTGGTGCACACATGCGCTTGCACACACACGCACACGCACGCATGCACACATACACACACACGCACACGCACATACACACATGCAGATCCAGGCCTTGCAAGACGCGCGGCAGGCTGCATTGCTGGACGCAGAGCTGCAGCTGCGGCTCAAGGCGGGACAGTTGGAGGTGGGCCTCAGCAGTGGCTCCAAGGAGGCTGGTGGGCTGCTGGCCGGCACGGCTGATGCAATGTTTGTGCACCGCAGTGTGGTGGAGGCGCTGAACGAGCAGATACGGCAGCGGGTGCGTGTCCATGCGTGTGCATTTGTGGGCGTGTGTAGGTGTGGGTCTGGGTGTTAGTTTTTGTGCACCGCAGCGTGGTGGAGGCATTGAACGAGCAAATACGGCAGCGGGTGCGTGTCCATGCGTGTGCGTGTGTACATTTGTGCGCGCGTGTTGGTGTGGGTCTGGGTGTGGGTTTCTGTGCACCGCAGCGCGGTGGAGGCGTTGAAGGAGCAGATGCGGCAGCGGGTGCGTGTCCATGCGTGTGCGTGTGTACATTTGTGCGCGCATGTTGGTGTGGGTCTGGGTGTGGGTTGCTGTGCACCGCAGCGTGGTGGAGGCGTTGAAGGAGCAGATACGGCAGCGGGTGCGTGTCCATGCGTGTGCGTGTGTGCATTGGCTGATGGGCATGGGTGTGAGTGCGGTGCCTCTGTGTGCCTCTGTGTACCTGTGTGAGCGTGAGTACATTTGTGTGCATGACGCGTTCCATTGGATGCCAGTGATCTGCAATCATATGTGCAGCAGCGGATTCATGGTGCATGCCGTCATAAGGTTCACATGCTTGCATGCGTAATTGTGGATGAAAACGAGTGTGAATGAGAATATGGGGAAATGCCTGACCCTGCCACCATCGCCAAAACACGAGTGCTCCATCACCTTGTCTGCGCCTTTTCTGCAGCTCAGAATGCCTGGCCCTCTGGCCCTGTTCTGATTTAATGTGCATGTGTATGAGGGCTTCCATGCCCCCAGCATCCAGCCAACCCCACTCACACCCCTTAACCGCCCCATGAACATGCACATTGCTGCAGGCGGTGCGGAATGTGGAGGTTCTGCATGCCATCAAGGAGTTCAAGAAAAATATACATTTGCTGGAGTGGGATCATAAACGGTGCGTTTGAGGGCAGGATCAATTTGCTTCGAGGGAGGTATGCAATTGCTGGACTAAACCACAAACAGTGCGCTCAAAAAGTATATCCATTTACTCTTAAAACGTACACGTCTGACAGCAAGTTCACAAATGGTGCGTGCATGCAAGCCTGTGAGCCTATGGGGGCCTGGTGATTGGGTGGAAGTAGTTGCCAGAAATGAACCAAGCACAAGCTTGCAAAGCTGGGCGTATGAGTGCTACACATGAGAAAAAAGGAGGAATAAAACTCATTTAAGGAAGGTGTTCAGAGGTGGGCATGCACTTCACAGGTGTTTGCTCGGCCTTGCACGTTTCAAGTAAGGGCAGACATTTTTGTACCAGCAACTCCACAATCTGATGTTGGTGGTGAGACTGTGCAGGCCTTGTTTGACGGCATACTTTGGGTGTATGTGCGCAGGTGTGACATGATGCTGGCAGACATCGCAGAGCGAATACGTGAGCTGCAGCTCTTGCACGTGACGCGCGACATGCATGTGAGGACACGGGTGCAGGGGTCCTTATCCTGTGCGCGTGGTCAAGCACATCATGTCACATGTGACTTGTGTTGTTCTGATAGCTCTTGCACGTGGTGCACAACATGCATGTGATGACGGGGGGCTGGGGTCCCAATCTGCACACATGGTCAAGCAATCAATGTAACTCTGATGGCTTTTGCATGTGACGCGCGACGTACATGTGAGGACAGGGGGGGAGACAGGTCCGTAAATCTGCACGCATGTTGAAGGAGGTGAAACTTTCTGACAAAATGAGTCAAATCGCATGCCGCCCAAAATTAATTCTGCCTTAATGAGTTCAAGCACATGCAATTCATGACCGTGCAAGTCAGTGCTTGATTGACATGCACAGCTCATATGGCTTGCAGTGCTGAGTTGGTTGAGCATGTGGCCTCTGATGCAGGCACAGATAATCGAAGGCACATCAGCAAGGGCTGTTGCAGTCCTGATGCATACAAGCAGCTTTGATGTTGATGGGCCTTGATGCAGCCCTGGTGCTCACCTTGCAGCTGTGATTTGTTTGAGCAGCTCTGATGCCGATGGGCCAGCCCTGATGTGTGTGAGATCATCCATGGGATGTGTGCAAGGTCTTCAAATACTGCACTTGTCGTTGACAACTTTTGGTGTCCTGCAGCCTGCTGCCTTCTAATGCCCATGCATATAGACAAGAGCGCTGCCTTACAGCATGTGATAGACATAAAGGCGCGTTAAAACCGCCTCACTTTTTTGTGCACATGCGGTACAAACGACAATTGTAGTACTCGATGAACATCGAATAGCCCAGGCAGCCTGTCAGCCTGCAGTGTGCCTTCACCAGCAGCGGTTGTTTGCAAGCAGTTACATGCACAGCAGTTACATGCACACACATGGTTGGCATTGTCATGATGCATGGGCACTTTGGTACACACCTGCACCTGCAGGTAAGCACTCATGGTCGTGAACTGCTGGCAGCTGCATAGTGCATGTGCTGGTCTTGATTTGGCAAACTGCATGTTTTTCGTCAAATTGCATGTGCTTTTTGTAATTTATCAGGATAAGGCTGCTGCATCAAGTAAACACTTAAGCGCTGCGTATTGCATGTACAGGCCATGTTCCGACTGTGTCCTGCAAGGCCAAGGCTGCAGCATTGCTGGTGATTGCGTAATTGCTGCATATTGCATGCACAGGCTATGTTCCGCGAGGGTGAGGCGGCTGCTTCTGGCTAATGCATGAACACTGCGCATCGCATTCACAGGCTGTGTTCCGCGAGGGTGAGGCGGCTGCTTCTGGCACTGCTGCGGCAGCGGCGGCGGAGACCAGCAACCTGGAGGCCCTGGGCAAGCAGATCGAGAAGCTGCACAAAAAGGTGTGCACATTGAAAGGGTAGGGCAGGGATGGATGGATTGGTGCATGCATGACAAAAGGGTGGTAAAAATGGACTATGAAAGGATGCAGGTGGATGAGGGACAGAGTGATGACGGTTGCCAGGTGCTTTGGAAGGCTCGTGGACCTTAGCAGAAGGAGGATGTGTGAGACAGGTGTTTTTGTTGGTGAGAACTTGTGACCTGTCTTAGCATGGTATACCTAACACACAGCAAACAGAGAGGCAACAAGCATGGAGTGAGAACGCAACCGTGGTACATTTTGGGCACAAGTCCTTTTGTACACTTGCATCACATCTTTTGCAGAGTGCAGCTCAGTTCACCACAGATGCTTGCGTTTGCGTGTGCATGCGCACACAACATACACAGACACACACACACACAGACACATACGTATACACATATGTATACACATGCACAGGCCACACAGGAGCGCTTGCGTGAACTCAAGCTCATCAATATGGAGATCATGGAAAGGACCAATCGGAATGCAGAGATTGGCCGCCATTTGACGGGCCTGGGCCAGGTGCGCGCTCTTCCTTGACTCCCAACACACGATTGATTTATGAGAGGGACTTTGCATGCAACATCAGCTTGCAACGCCAGCTGTCTTCTTGCGGCCTGTTTGCCTAGTAATAAAAGAGGCAGTGGTTATGGGTCATGCCACACATTCATTACAGCATATTTTGTACATGTTTTCCTACAGGTAAGGGTCACATTGCCTGCCTGCTCTGCTTACACTGATGAGTGATTATGGTGTATCTCTACACAACAAGTGACAGAATAAGTGATGCTATGTCAGAGCTGGGCAAGGCAAGCCCTTCCTCTCACCCCTAGAGAGCTGAATGAGTGTGCACACAATTGTGCCCCTTTGTCAAGGTTTACCTCGCCACACGATTGTCCTGTTTTTGCACGCAGGGCAATCACAGGTTCCACATATGTACATGCAAATAAATCTGGAATTCCTTCATGAAAACCACGGTTGGGTCATACGCGAGTTTGGGCTTAAAAGTACGCTTATGTACGTGTAAGATACGCGTATATCACGTATATACGTGAATTGGGAGGGCCATTTTGGGCCGGGAGGGTCTTGGGTGGGAGGGAGGGTCCCGACTACCCTCCAACCACCCCGACACACCCCCCAAGGCCCACAAACACTTACACATGCCAGAATAGAAGGGTCCTGGGTGGCGAAGTGCGCAGCAGCTCTCTCTAGAGGTCTCTTGAAGGTCCATCGAAGGTCTTACAGGGCATGTCGAAGCGATTTACCTCCGTATTTTCTGATGTTTAGCAAAAAGCCATTTTTTATGCTACGTGCTTTTTCATCAATTTTTACGATACGTGAAACTACGCGTATTCACGTATGACCCATCCCTGACCAAAACACGACATGTTTTGTGGACTGACAAACATCACGCTTGCTCACACGTATATGCACCTGCTTGCATGCATGAATGCAGGTGGTGGAGGTACAGCAGTGCATGCATTCGTGCCTTCGTGCATGGAGCCCCTTGATTTGATCAAATATGATACTTTCAGTGCAAGCAATCAACAGCCGGCTCACACCTGCATACACACGTTTGTGTGCACGTGCAAGCACACAATGCTGCGCTTGCTCACACCTGCATGCACACGTTTGTGTGCACATGCAAGCACACAATGCTGCGCTTGCTTACACCAGCATACACCTGTGTGCACGTGCAAGCACAGGTGGTGGAGGAGCAGCGGCGCCTGCGTGCCAGCATGGGCTCCATGGATGATGGTGTGCGCCGCATGCGCTCACTGGTGACGCACAAGAAGCTGAAGGACATTGCGCTGGCGCAGGCTGATGAGGTATGGTCTCAAGCATCTCTGTCACAATGACATACTGGTAGGGTTGGATAAAGAGCCCTCTTTTGACAAATACTTGACCCTCTTTGCCCGACCCTATACGCTGGAGTATTGGCATTGGTCACCAGAAAACATGTGTTCAAGGGATGTTGCACTTGTGCGGGGCGAGGAAGTGTGGTCATTAAGTCCTCATAATCATAAGGACATTGGTTATAAGGACATTGGTCGAAAGGATGTTGGTCATCAGGACGTTGTTCATAAGGACAAATCAATTGCAAGGGCATTGCTCTTGCGCAGGGCAATGAGGCATGGCCATGACTAGTAGGATGGGGGAGGGCTGCACTGCTGTTACAAGGACGTATGTTTCAGTGAAGTCGCGGCTGAGATGCGCCTCATTTCCACCACAGAAAATACCCAGCCACATTTTTTCACAAAGGAGAGAGAACACAATAGCCTTTCAAGTACAGGTCGCTTGTGTCCATGATGCTTTTGCTTAGGCAGTACTTGTGGAGGTGTTCCCACATCACGCAGCTGATTCCAGGGCAAGCACTTTGAATGGAGAGTTGCTCCCTTGTGGTATACATGCTCCGCGTACACCTGTTGCCATGGACTATTACAGGCCTTCTTATAACACCTTCAATAAATTTTGGTGTAGACGCCCATTATGAATGTGTAAGATTTCAAGGGTCATTGGAAAAAAGGAGTTGTTGCCATAAGTGTCAGAGGGGGTTATCTGAAGCCTGAAAACAGGTGTTTTTTGCATGCTCCCTGCGTATGTGTCCCCAGTTGGCTGCTTTCAAGCTTGGGTTCCTCAAGTAGCCAGCCTTCTAGGGTTTGAAAGCAGCCAGTTGGGGCACGCATGCCTAATTCGCCGTGGCATGAACCCTTCTTTTTGACCACCAAATCTCCATACCCGATCACCCTCTGCACCGAATTGGGTGATTTTTTAATGGTTTGAAGTCCTTGTATAAAAGGAATACTATTGCAATATATATATATATATATGGGAGGGAGAGAGAGAGAAAGAGAGAGAGAGAGAGAGAGAGAGAGTGGAATGACCCAGTGGTTGGTCAGATACAGAAATTCAGGCATTTCCCTCAGAGAGAATCCAGCACAAGGGGTGCCAAAAAGGTCTTCTGTTGACCTACTTCTTTATTTTTTAGGATATGCAGGATTTAGCATTGTATATGGGGGTTACAGAAACATAGTTTGGGAGTGAAAGCCTGTCTCAGGGTGGAGCTGTGGGCCGTTTGCGGGATGTGAGGTCATTTGGGGTCCTCCAATCTCCCCGAGGCTACCTGGGCATGTGCCCAAATATGCTCCTTGTTTGCATTTAAAGTGTGCCCACCCTCATCCACTTCATCAGATTGAAACAGTTTTAGCTTTGAAGTGTAGCTGACGTTACAAGCCACCAGAACATATGCTCAGATTTGTGTGAGTCGCCAGAAGGGGCTATCTGAGCATGTGCCGCAGTATGCTCCTTTTTTGCATTTACAGTGCGCCCACTCACAGCCACTTCATCTGATTGGGTAAACTTTAGCTCTAAAGTGTAGCTGGCGCTACAAGCTACTAGAGCATATGCTCAGATTTGTGTAAATCGCCCTGTGTGCTGAGATAGACTGAGCTAAAGCTCATATGGGGCACGTAAACCCTAATTATGGCGAAATGGCTGAAATCGCCACATAACACCAACCACTAGGTCTTTTCACTCCATTTCTTTTTGCAATGATATTCATTTGTTACAAGGTCTCTGAAACACTCAAAATTGCCCAATTTGATGCAGTGGGTGGTCGGGAGTGGAGTTTGGGTGGTGAAAACTAGGGTTCACGCCGTGGCTAATTAGGCATGTCTTCCCCAACTGGTAAGTAAACTTCAGTGCTAGAGAAAGCTTGCAAAACAGGCTACCAGAGGAATCCAAGTTTCAAGATTACCAGTTGGGGTAAGCCTACACAATGGAGCATGCAAAAAACACCTGATTTGGGGCCCCAGATAGCCCCCTTCGGTGAGTCGCCCTGTGTGCTTAGATAGATAGATAGATAGATAGATAGATAGATAGATAGATAGACTGGGCTAAAGCTTGCATGAGGCACGTAATCCCCAGTTATGGGAAAATGGCTGAAATTGCCACATAACACCAGCAACTGAGTCTTTTCACTCCATTGCTTTTGCAATGATATTCTTTTGTTACAAGGACTCCATGTCATCAAGAACCACCCAGCTTGGTGCAGTGGGTGGTCGGAAAAGGAGTTTTGGTGCTGAAAACTAGGGTTCATGCCAAGGCTAATTAGGCGTGTGCCCCCTGACTGATAATTTTCGAACTTCAGTACCAGAGGAAGCCAAGTTCCGAAATTCCCAGTTGGGGGGCTTATGCATCAGGAGCATGCAAAAGGTGGCTGATTTTAGGCCTCAGATAGCCCCCTCTGCCAATTTCCATCATTTTTGGGTGAATGAAGAATTATGATTGGCATGATTTTCAAAAGAAACGCAAGGGAGAGCATGCCCTGCAATATAGGCCTGTCAACCCCCTCTGCTATTTTGTGTCCTTATTCTTTATCCTTTTTTGGGAGGTTTAGGGCCTGTTTACAATCAGGATTGGGTGATACGCAAATTTGTAATTTTTTTACCGGGTAAAAGAACTCGTCAAAAATTACCCCACTTTGCGTTTACAATTCGGGGTAAGCTACCCCAATTACATCCTGTGATTAACTACGTGTGGGCTTTTGATTGAAAACCATAGAAGCCATGGAGCATCAAATATGGATAGAAGGGACTCCTGGTGTCAATGAGGATGTTCTAGACTTCCTTTAGTGGCTAGAGTTCCTCCACCAGCAACAGCACCTGCAAGAGCAGGACCTGGAGGCGCAATCAAGGCGTGCTGGCCTGCAGTCAGGGTTTAAGAGTTTGCTCCTGCAGTTGAATGGGTTGCTGGGCTTCTCCTGATTGCATCCATGTTCTGGAGACGCCTCTGCATTTCATTTTGGCCCCGGATACCAATAGGCTCGTGCTTATGCCGCACCATGGGCAGGAGAAATTCTGATTTTTTAATTACTCCGGGGGGGGTCAGGTAAAAGAAATTCATAAATGCGCATTTTTTTCAGGCTAACCAACAAAATTACCCAGGTTTGTAAAAGCATTTGTTGGGTAATTGCTAATTATGAATTTCTGATTACCCCATACCCAACTGATGTAAACAGGCCCTTAGTCTTTGTGCAGGTCCATGCCTTGGCAGCTGAGCTTGTCCATAACTCTGTTTTTTATCCATTGTTTTTTTTGGGGGGGCCTTGTGCAGGTACGTGCCCTGGCAGCTGAGCTGGATCACCTGCGCCAGCACACCTACCCCACCTTTGTTGAGCCTTCGCTTGCGGGTGTGGCAGACGTGCGCGTGGATCCTCAGAGGGCGTCACTGAGGGCGCCGGGCGGTAGCCTGAGAGGAAAACACCTGACAAAGAGCTTGGGCCGCTTGTTTTAGGCTGCGTGTCCTGTAGGAAGATACTCCCTCTGCCTTTGTAAATTTTCTTCCTTTTTCTTGCGTGTCTGGAAAAATATGCGTGACTGAAAGATATGGCACCCAGCAAAGTTTTGGGTGTAGAAGAAGCTATCTTACGGAAGGACCCAGGGCTGTCAAGGGTGTTTGCAGACACAACCTGGCATTCCAAAGCGGCACTGGACCTTAACATTCCTTTTTAATGTTATGCCAGTGGTGTGTCAGGGTCCCAAATTGACTGAGCTGAGCCTGCCAGGCAGTGAACACCTTTCATCAGTCAATATGAAGAACTTGCAGGTTTGAAAAACGTAGATGCAAATGCAACAATTTACATTTAGTTCATCTGTAAGGGTTACAAGGGGGCTGGCCTACAGCCCGAGACTCTGGCTGATCGGCTGCTGGTGAAACATTCTCATCCAGTATCAAAGTTTGAAACAAATTTTGGCAAATTTTTGAAAATGTGTACAAGCCTTGGTTTAGAAAGGCATTGACCTCAAGATCAGTCACATTGTGGAAGCTTGCCAAGAGAGGAATAAAGTCAGTGCTTGGAAGCCAGGCAAAAGCATGTAAAGGCCTGAAAAATTCATCGAATTTTTTTTTGCATTTTCTGCACAGCTCACGCACCAGAAGGAATTGCAATAGACTCTTCTATTGCAATCTCCTCGGAGGACATGTAAAGAAAAGAAAATACTGCGTAGGCAGTGAGAACACTCCCTACATCAAGTAAGGAAAAGGAGACACATTGGCTCAAAGAGCCGTGAGTCTCCCTCACCAGAGGGTAAGAGGGAAGCTAGTGTGGGCCTGGTGGGTTTCTGGAAGCATGCAGCCCCGGGGCATCAGAGTTATGTTGAGTATTTTTGATTTCAATGGCACGTCTGGTAGAGGTAAATGTGCGCATATTGCACAGGATGGGCATGGAGCTTTTGTGCAAGCTTGGTAGCCTACCAACCTTTGAAAGGTCTAAGGCCTTTGCGGGTCAATCCCTAGTTTTTTTTATTGATCCAGGGTATGGGCAGAATAGATAGTACCAGAAGGATTGTGTAGAGGGTGATCTCTGCACCTTGAAGTTGTTTGCACAGCTCACTGTGTTGTTGCTGGGAGGCTTCTAGCTGGGCACCAGGCCTTGTATCTTCGCAGCCTGCTGAGCATTTGATTTCTATTATGTGAATATGGCAGTTTTTGATCTGCGATTCATGAAGTTGCCTGGCTAGAGTTGTGCTGCTTCTTACTTCACCATTACGTCTCATACTGCGCAGTACCCGGTGTGAGGGTGGAGTAGGTGGTCTATTTGGGTTTGCAGGGCAAGAGTGACCAAGATAGCATCAGCCTGATGGCGGCTGGAGGTGTGTCTAGCTTGATAGGGAAAGCTGGGGCCAAAGAGTTAAGCAGGAATAACGTGGTCAGAGTCTTGCTTAGTAATGTGAAGGTCATGCTGAGCCAGACGGTTTGCCTACATCCAATCGTAGAAGTTTGACCCACAAGAGCCTTCGCTGACCACTTTCAAAATCATTCTTCTGGCAATGTTTTGTGACGCTCAGTTACCATGTTACAAATGGCGGGGCATTGACAAGCTGAGAGGGAAGGGAAGGGAAGGGAAGGCTTACATAGCTGTACCTGCCTGCGGGGGCAGCTTAGCTGAAGCAAAACGTGCCTGCAACCAAACCAGTTCAAACTAAAAAGCAAAATGAGCTAGAAGCTCAGTCACAGCATTTCAGGCAAACAGACACGAACTTGGCTAATCCTAGGACATCATCCTGGTCCATGAAGTCTCTAAGCTGAGGGAGTGTGGAGGGCGCTATCCATATGATGACATTCTGGGAGAGGGCGTACAAGGCTAGTGGATCTTTTGAAGCGTACTGCATGTTTTTGGTTGTAAAGGGTGCCTGTGCGGTATTGAAAGATTGTGTGTTTCACTTGGGTTGAGACACATGGCATGTTCCAGAAGGAATTGCTAATGCCCTTATTGCATGAAATAGCAAAGTCTGGTAATAAGGGTAATAGCTTGTCTCGTGATGTGCACTTCCACGCCTGTGTTTAGCATGCATATGGGATTTCAGAGCATCTTTTTTGAGGTCTGGGAAGTACGTCAGATTGGAGTGGGGGAGGGAGATTCAGAGAAACTCGGACTTGCCTCCTCCCGAGCCAGGCAAGCAATATTGTAGAAGGGCTTGCTGCCCGGGCCAGCGCTAGGAATACCAGTATCAGTCTAGTTATTATCTTTCAGGTTAGACTGGTATTTAGCAATTCTATCTGCGCATTCATTCCCAGCTATTCCAGCATGACATTTGACCTTATACTATAAGTTATACCATGAGAGGTGCGGGCAAGGTTTGAAATTGTCTTTAAAATATCTCCTTGCACTTGAAATCTGTGCTTGTCTGGGTAAAGGATTTGTTTTATGAGTTGGTGAAGTGAGCTGAGGCTGTGGTGTTGGTAATTTTCCGTGGATTGAAAAGAAAGAAAAGAAAAAAGAAAAGAAAAGAAAAGCTACGTAGGCAGAGAAACTCTCCCTACATCAATTAAGGAAAAAGAAATACATTGGCTAAAAAGAGCCGTGAGTCCGCTCCACCGCAAG
Source organism: Dunaliella primolecta (assembly GCA_914767535.2). NCBI lineage: Eukaryota > Viridiplantae > Chlorophyta > Chlorophyceae > Chlamydomonadales > Dunaliellaceae > Dunaliella > Dunaliella primolecta. The sequence goes on along the minus strand of OU611756.1, from coordinate 12,700,318 downwards.
GAGTGAAACAGAAATAGCTAATGGGGATCTGGAGGGTTTCTAGAAGCAATTGGCTCTGGAACCTGGCTATTAGAAGTACTATTGTTTTGGATAGCGTGCCTAGTGGCAACAAGTTTGTGGGCAAATTGAACAGAATGGGCATGAAGTGTTTTAGCAAGCTTGATGGCACGTTGATGGTCCAGACCTAGTTTTACAACTTGGTTCAGGGTATGCTCAATATAACACGTTCCCCCGACGCCTAGGAGGATAGGATGGATAGTGACAGCTTTAGCACTATAGTTAGCTAATATGTTTGCAGAGGTCTGCATGCTGCTGTAGTGCCGTCTCCAACTGGTGCTGAGACCTTGTGTCCTTACAATATTTGATTTCAATCAAGTGCACATGGCGTTGGCAAGCGTTTAATTGATGAGGTTTTCTCACGCGGCTAGTTGTGCTTGTCCTCTGTGTGGTGCTGTGCCTGTTGCGTGAAGCATGGTGTGAGCAAGAAGGAGAAACATTGTTCAAATTGTGTTTGGCATTGTAGGGTGTAATCGATATAGCATCTGGCCGACTGGAGGCTGATCTTGCTCTCATAGAAAGGCTACGAGGGAAGAGATAAGAAGGTGTAGTTCTGTTTGAATACCAGCACGAGTAGGCTCAACTAGATTCTTTGAGTCACTCATAGGATGGCACACGCCTACCCCCAATAACTGACTTGCCGTCCTGAACCTAGCAGCTGCCGTCCATGTAAGCCCAGGACTTCCAATCTGCAACTTTAAGCTGGAGATTTGGATTGGACCAACAAGGAAGAGGGGCATTTATTCCGTGGTTGATTTGTGGGGGACATTGGCAATTTGTTTTCCGTCTAGGGGGAATTTTTCACCTTTCCTTATCCCTGGCATAACGGCGTGCCATGCATTAAGGATGGGGTTGTTGCTCACATTTTTAATAAACCACTCAACTTCCAGAATATCCCTGGCTAAATTCCGAGCCAGGCAGTGTTCTGATTGTTCAAGTGGACTCCTGCAGCTGTATTCCATACTGCAAATGTAGGTCCCAAATATGTTGAGGGAGTGCAATTTCCTGGCTGGGCCAGGATTGGGGATTGTTGTAGGTAAGTTTGCTTTTTGGAACTATCCCAAGCTTGTAGCAAAGGTGCGGGCAAGAAATGGGGAGTTTTGTTGGGATTGGTTGTCATCAGATTACCACTTGCTGGCAGAAACATGAAGGTGGCCGTAGCCTCTGTGTCATGGCTTTATCGTCATGGATTGGGTGGCAGATGGATATCCCCGAAAATCTGGACGAGGGGGAATTGTGTTGGGCACCAAAACATGTTTCTCGTCCTGGACTTGAGCACACTCATCCCAAAAATTTGAACTACCCTGTCATGACGAGAGTCTGCTGTGCCGAGAGTGTGCTGCAAGTTAGTTGGGCAAGTTAACTTGCACAGAACGTTCTGGTCATGGAATGTTGAGACACTGTTATGGCTGCGTCACTTTCTCAGCCTGATAATTTGTAACAACTATATAAGCCTTCGATTGCCTTCTGTTGCATCCCGGGCAATGCCTTTTCACAAGTGTTACACAATTGTTGCAACGCAGCCATTTATTGGATTTGACCTTTCAGCAGTGCCCAGGCACAAAGCCTTAAAACCCTCACATTCCTAATGAACCCTATAATATATTGGGTTCTGGCCAGGCCATGGCCTTCAGCCAGCTGGCTGCAGGTGGTTTGACTGCTCAGCCTGCAAAACAAAGAAACATCCATAATATCAGAAAGAAAGAAATGCACAAGATTCCAGTCTTTCTAAAGAAAATGATGAACGTATTTAACAAACAGAGCGGATGGAACCAGAGGGGAGCTCTCCCTACATCAATCAAGGAAACGGAGACGCATCAAGAGCCGTATATCCCTCCAGTACGTCTTAAAAACAAAGAATAAGAAATCAATACATTAACCTAATGAACCGCAGAGCGTCGCACCGTGCACGACCTCTGACGCGGCTAACAATACCGTTATGTACAAAATTAACTAAAGAATTTCAAAGTTAAAGAAATACAAGCTCCTGAGGTAGGATTGTTCCTTGTAACTTCACTCAGCACCACATTCGCAATCACACATGCACACCCACACGCGCGCACCCACACGCGCGCACGCACACACACACACACACACACACACACACACACACACACACACACACACACACACACACACACACACACACACACACACACACACACACACACACACACACACACACACACACACACACACACACACACACACACACACACACACACACACACACACACACACACACTCACACATACTTGCAGGTGGTTGTTTTGCTTTGTCCATACAAGGGCTAGCATGACTTGGCTCCTACAGTTGTATGAGGGGTATGATGGTGTTTTTGATGAAATTGTCCAAAAACTCCAGGGTGGCAAAGGCTTCAAGAGTTTGTTCCAATCATGCCGCACCTTTCACAACTCACCGCTATTTTTAAACAAAATCAACACACTTAAGCTTCTCCTTCGAGAGGAGGAAGAGAAGGAAAATGTTGCAGCCCAGGTGCGCACAGCTAATGCTGTAATTCACTTGTATGTATTGTAGGATGCCTGTATGCCATCTGATTAAGAGAACCAAACAGCTGTGTGTGTATGTGTGTGCGTGCGTGTGTGTGTGTGTATGTGTGTGTGCGTGCGTGCGTGCGTGCGTGCGTGCGTGTGTGTGTGTGTGTGTGTGTGTGTGTGTGTGTGTGTGTGTGTGTGTGTGTGCACGTGTGTGTGTGTGTGCGTGTGTGTGTGTGCGTGCGTGTGTGTGTGTGTGCGTGTGTGTGTGTGCGTGTGTGTGTGTGTGCGTGTGTGTGTGTGTGTGCGTGCGTGTGTGTGTGTGCGTGTGTGTGTGCGTGTGTGTGTGTGTGTGCACGTGTGTGTGTGCGTGTGTGTGTGTGTGTGCGTGTGTGTGTGTGTGTGCGTGCGTGCGTGCGTGTGTGTGTGTGTGTGTGTGCATGAGCCCATGTGTGTGTTTGTGTATGTAACCGTGTGGAGTTCCATACTGTCTTCTTCAAAACTTTTCCTTCAAGCACGAGGCTGCTCTTCGATGACTGGCTTCAACAACAAACATCATAGAGCGCACAATGTTCTAATCTTCTGTGACTGTCTGCTGCAAATTCTGAGAGCGCACAATGTACAATACCTCCCGTACTGCATGCAGCTCTCCACTGTGCCCCACGGCGCAAATGTTACAAAGCTGACACTGCGTTGCAGCCTCAAAAACTCATCACACACATGCCCCCTATTAGCTTTTCAACGGGGCATACTCTCTCACCTCAGCCACTGGAAACCAGGCATGCTGGAGCTCCAAAAAATTACGACACTTGAATTACAGGTGTGTGTGTGTGTGCGCGCGTGTGCGTGTGCGTTTGTGTATGTGTGAATGTGTGGTATGTGTGTATGTGTGTGACAAAAGTAGGGCTCTAACAATTTTTTTAAAAAGAAGGCACACGTTAAGTGTGATTTCTGGGACAAGAGGCAAAACTTCTGGATCACGAGGCAAGATGTTTTCTTACCGAAAGAAACTGGAAATCTTGGGCTGGGATGTTCTGACCCAGTGCTTCTCCACCCCCTAACCCTTTTCTCTTCCCCTACCCAGACAGAAAAGGGGCACCATCTACTCCTCTTTGAATTTTACGTTTGTCTGCAAAACCCCCATGACCATAAAATGAACTGCAGCAGAGTAGTGGGGCAAAAACCACCCGACCGATGCTCATGCACATATGTCTTGCCAGGCATCCACAAGCAATTAACATTGCCATGCAATTATATGTCTTATAATGTTACTCTTTTGGTTGATTTGCTGCACCCAGATATGTTCAGATCGATGATCTCGGATTAAGTGCGTTTAAGTGCAAGTAACGTTTGGGCTTGTCGAGCAATTTGATCTACCGTAGCGACGCTGGGGGTTTTGCGATTAATTACAATAATTATCGGGGTCCCTCGCAATATGAAGCGTCTTTTAAAATTACTGTTTTCAAGGCCTCGTATAGGATACAGGTTCATACTTAGCAAGCTATAAGGCTCCAATATGCTGCCCCTGGAAGAGGGAGAGGGAGAGGAGCCCCCATGGTCCCTGAGCCCATGGAGGATGAGGCAGCTTGCTGGGAGCATGGAGGGAGCAGTGCAGGCAAGGGAAGCAGGCATGGAGGATCTTGCAGTCATTGCCCCTGAGGAGTTGTTTATGGACCCCACAGCCACAGCTTCCAGTCGAGGAAGGGGGGGCAGAGGCAGGGGAAGGGGCTCAGGCAAAAGGGAGCAAGATGCTGCACCAAGCCAGGGGGGCAGGGGGCATGGGCGGGCAGGGGTGAGTGAGCCGATGGAGGTGTCTAAAAACCGCAGGGTCCACAAATGGAGGATGGAGGATGGGGAGAGACCAAGAGCCAGTGCATTCATGCATGCAAAAATGCAGAAGTTCTCAAATTTTGAGTTCTTTTGGCGGACCTCTTAAACCCTTATAGCTCGCAACTTAATTAATGAAATTATTTTGGGACCTCGGAATAAATTAGCGTCGTAATACATTAGTGTCGCTACGGTATTGGTCAAAAGTAGAATACATGGAATGGGCTGCTAGCAAGCCTTCTGGCTCCTGTTAGAAATGCCCAAACCTTCTTCCATCCTCCAGCATATTTTTAAAAGCGCATAAAATGAAGAAGAAAAGTACTCAGAGAGGACTGTGTTACCTGTTGACGGCCTTCAAGTAAATTCCCTTGGCCTTCCAAGTCGACTGCTGGATGAAGTTAGCACAAAACGCTTAAACTTTGACAAATGCAGCTTCATAATGCGATGATTTTTGTTTTAATCTGAGGTGATAAAGCACAGGATTTGCCGCACTGAATACCCATGGCTGCACCTTGGCCTCCACGCCCTGTGTAGCTCACACCAGGGATGGGTCATATGTGAATACGCATATTTTCACGTATCGTAAAAATTGATGGAAAAACGCGTATCATGAAAATGGCTTTTTGCTAAAAGTCAGAAAATACTTGGGTAAATCGCCTCGACATGCCCTGTAAGACCTTCGACAGACCTTCTAGAGACCTCTAGAGAGAGCTGCTGCGCACTTCGCCACCCAGGACCCTTCTATTTTGGCATGTGTAAGTGTTTTTGGGCCTTGGGGGGTGTGTCGGGGTGGTTGGAGGGTAGTCGGGACCCTCCCTCCCACCCAAGACCCTCCCGGCCCAAAATGGCCCTCCCAATTCACGTATATACGTGACATACGCGTGTTTTACACGTACCTAAACGTACTGTTAAGCCCAAACTCGCGTATGACCCAACCCTGGCTCACACTGTACATGGCGCTGACTCAAGTCATGCTCATGCTGGATCCCTGCTTCCCTTCACTTTGCACCAAAGGGCGCCAATTGACGGATCTTGAGCCCAAGGGTCCAATGATGTTACCAAAGTTATTATTTGTAAAACCTTGTAAACCAAAGTTATGCAAGAATTCCTCAGAGAAGACCTGGAAGGAGGGTCTTGAAGAGTCAAAACCCTTAATCCACCTCCTAACCCCCCAACCCCTCCAATTGGACTCATACATCTACCAATTGAAAGCTTTTGAGTTCATGACTGCGCAGATATGATGCTAAGAAAAAATGATGCATGCCATTTAAATGATATATTTTGTTTTTGGCGCCCTCTCTTCAAGTCATAAAGTCAGGGCCTGCGCTACCACCATTGCAGGTTTGCCTGCTGATAATCAGCAGCTGCATTTAAAGGTTTACAAAATTCTTGGGGAGAGGAAGTTGCTCAAAAATCTGCAACAAATTTGTGCATCTGCCAGGGGAGTAGTGCTTCCTGCTCTTGTACTTCCTGCAGCTTTTGGACGGCACATGCCAATCAGCTTGGAACTTGACATTCAGTCCAATTGGAGGAAGGTGGGAGGAGAGGGTGGATCGGAGGTTTCTGACCTCCAAAAATTCTAATTTTCTGGGTCCTCCTCCAGAACAACAAGTGTATCATCAGATCCTTGGCCAGAGCCGTTTCAAATGGCCACTTTTGATACTCCAGGGGGGGAATCAGTATGCATGCCTGAAAGTTTGTGTCGTTTATGCAGGGTTGTGAGTTGCAGGGATTGTGGAGGTAGACATGCAAGATGTTCAATTGAGATGTAAAATCAGGATGATGACAGACTTTTAAGCCAGCTCTGGGTGCCTGGCAGGACTTGTTTGCAGCCTAATCTCTGCTCCATAAGTCTGCTGACAGGCGTTCTCTGGTTGTGACGAGTAGGCAGTAATTTGAAGGATTAAAGAGGAAGTCAGTACTATTTGGGTTGGGAGCTTTTGGGTGGTGGGTGGTTCAAAGTCTCCATCCCAAAAATGTGCATGCGCCAGAACAACCCCTGATATATTGCTTAAATGTTTGAAGCGACCCCTGCCAAGCTCATGCCTTGGCAGTGCTGATGGCCATCTATCCCACGTACGGGTCAGAACTGGAAGAATCTTCCACCCACAGCAATCAACATTAGCGAGATTGAAGAGGAATGTATGAGTGTTGGCCATCCACCATGCTTGCAAGAATGATTCCTGCTGCACAGTGTCCTTCCCTCATTGTCCTAACAGTCCTTGACTTGGCCTGAGTGGCTCAAAACTTTGCTCTCTCTATTTTACAGGGTTGGGTCATACGTGAAACGCGTTTTTTAAGTATCGTTAAAAATGACATTTAAACGTGTATCCTAAAAATGGCTGTTTGCCAAACGTGAAAAATACGTTTGTTAGCAATGCCTTGCAGGCCCGTCCTGAGCCTCTCGCTTCAAGTTTTGCTGCTTCGTTTCAACAATTTCAGCAAGCTCTGCTCCAGATCTACTCTGCATCGTTCTTATCGCCCGTGAACCAGTCTTCCCCACTGCTGGACCCCTTCTGCCCCATCCCCTCCTCCTCCTCCTCTACAGCCATCCAAGCCTGCTGCAGGTCCTGGGTGCGCTTGAGCAGGCGCTAGTTGCTGTACAGCCACACCAGGAGCCTTCCTTCCTGCGTGCTGGAGCATCTGTGATGGCATCATGATGGCATCAGCACTTGTGAGGCTGAAAGGCCTCGAGGGCAAGCTCCCTGCAAGCTCCCTCAAGGCCCATGGGCAGACTCTAAGACTTGTTCATCATGCAGGCATTATTGATATGGCCTTGGGGTGGAAGAGTAGTTTGCTGGGGGCGATTGGGTGCCTCCAAGGGGGTCTCTCCCACCCGAGACCCTCCCTCCCAAAAAAGGTCCTCTAGATACACGTATATACGCGACGTACGCGTATTTTTTGGGTTTCAAACGCGTACGGCTCCCCCCAAACCCGCGTATGACCCAACCATGCTATTTTACTTGCCCTGACCACGGGGGGACTGGGCTCTTGAGACTTAATCTGAATATCGCAGAGATGTACTTCAGCACGCACCCCCCCAAATATGAACATTTCATGCAACCCGCATATTTTGCAAATCAGCGCATCAACCAAGCAGGGACTTTTGCCCTAAAGAAGTCAGGGCTTGTTGAAAGCCTTCTCTGAAGCTTAACAATGAAGCTTGATAAGCATCAAATTAAATTCATGATGTTTTAAGGCAATCAATTACTGAGCAGGCATGCTCAATTGTTTCCTTCATGTTGTCCCCCTGCCATACTCATTTGTGTTGTCTTTGTAGCTGATTATAGACCTTGATGCTTCTCCCCAGTGCTGCGACTATAGTGGCTTTCTTCCTTTCCTGATGCTACCACTGGTGCTGCTTTGCATGTGCTGCCCTTGCATGTGCTGTCAGGCGTTTCCTTTGCTACTGCTCCTGTGGGTGGGTTGTCATGGGGAAGGCTGTCTAAGGAGGGAAATCTTCGAGGGGAGAGAGAGGCAAGACGAGGTTGGGTGGGGCGCTCCTGACCACTCATCCCTGAGCTGCCTTTAAAATGTATAATCTCACGACCACACACCACTACGCACCTTATGATAAAATGATAAATATGCATTTTACGATCATGCAGTCACCTCGCAGAGCAAATAACCTTATTTTTGCGTGGAGATGTTTCCTCTACAGTAACAGTTCTTGAACCAAAAGTTGAGTGTTTTTAACTGGGAACCAGGGGAGGACAATACGTGCATGTGGATGTGCTGCAGATCCTGCTGTTGCTGCTCCTGCTGTGCAGTGTACAGGCCTTTCCGTTCAGGTCTCACCCATGCGTACAAGTACTACTGTGTAATGGCACCCTTTGTGCCAGGGTGTTAGAAGCCATCGCAGGGCTGCCGATCGAGTTTGTGCAATTGATTTATAAATGTAAACTTAGGCACAGAACAACATGTTGACAAGTGAGGGAACCGCCGCAAGCAATGCTGAAAATTGGCAAAGCCAGCCCTTTGCTGAGGGCTTCAATTATGATTCCTGAGTGGCAAGAGACATGACGCTCTTGACAGCACTAAAGCATGCCATGACGCACATGCAAGCGTGTGTATGTTTCAGCAACGCAGCATTCTTGCGAGCCTTGCTGCATGCATTACTGTGTGCATTGCTGCATGCATTGCTATGTGCTTTGCTGTGTGCATTTTGCATAACAATTGCTGCGTGCATCCTTGCATGATGATTGCTGCGTGCATTCTAAATGACGTTTGCTACTCGTAGCATTCTGCATTACAATTGCTGCGTGCATCCTTGCATGATGATTGCTGCGTGCATTCTAAATGACGTTTGCTACTCGTAGCATTCTGCATAACAATTGCTGCGTGCATTCTAAATGACGTTTGCTACTCGTAGCATTCTGCATTACAATTGCTGCGTGCATCCTTGCATGATGATTGCTGCGTGCATTCTAAATGACGTTTGCTACTCGTAGCATTCTGCATTACAATTGCTGAGGGCAAGCCATGCAAGCTGACAACCATTGCCCACCCAATTTCCTGTGCTCCTCTTTACACATACCAAAGCAAAGCGTGCCAGGCTTTCCGTCTCTGCTTGCTGAGCACAACACACCATGGTGTCATGAAATGCAAAACTCATTGCAATTGAAATTTTAGAAGTCTGATGAACAATCGGCGAGCTGATATCATCCGCAGGAGCAATTGGATTTCTTCAGCCAGGCCGCTCCCAGGCCCAGGACTCAGCAATTGCACAAGCATGAGTGTTTTGAGTATTCCTGTTCCTGTGGGATGGCCAGGCTGGGTTCTGTTTCCAAAAAGACACGTCAGCTTCGCCTGGCTACCAAACATGAAACTTGTTCCCAATAACATCGCCCGCTGCACAGCACGCTACCCTAGCTCAGGTTCCCCGATAAAAAGTTTTGCTTGGCAAGCTTGTTGAGTTTCAGGACGGGGGTGGGGTGGATGGCTCTGGCCAAGAACTGCCAAAATATGTTTCCAAAAAAAGTTTCAATGGCACCAACCACGACCTCCCTCGCTGAAACGACACTGTGGTGCTGCCTTTATTTTTTGCTTGGCCTACAAGCAAGTTTCAGGGCGGGGAGTGCCCTGGGCGGGCCTGTGCAGCCATGTATGAAATTTACTGAAAGCCGTCAAATGTAGGGGCTCACGCCCCATGAATGGGCTTTGCCAAAAAGTGTTTCTTGTCAATGCGTCACGTTAAACAAAGCCTGAGATCATCATTGGGATGGTGCGCAACAGTGAAAGTAGTCCAAATTGTTTTATGGATGGGCGAGTGCAGAAGCAACAGGAGCTCTCAAGCGGCACAACAGCAGGATCAAGAAGCCCAGGAGGGGGGAAGTCCTGAGTCAGACCTGGGCAGCCAAAGATGAACAGCCCAGGGGACCAGGGTTGGGCCTGGGATGATTATTGTTGCAGGATAGGCATTAACAACCCCAAAGCAGTACCCAGCCCCGGAAAGATGCATGCAACAAATTCTCCTGGTGCATAAGTTGCATGATAAGAGTTGCATAAAGGGGTTGCCTCTTACCTGCCAAGGAGAGTACGAAAAAAAGAAAAAAGCCTACGCCAGCCGAAAGGCCGCGTGCATTAAGGAGAGGTCCCCAGACTAGCAAGCTAGCAAGGGTCCCACCAAAAGGCCCTGGAATTTAGACTAGACACAGCTAGCCTAGGGAAAAGCCAGAAATAGAGCTAATGGAGATCTGGAGGTCGTTCCGCCAAGGAGGGTGCGCAATGGAGGTGGTGCAATAAGGAACTGCCTCTCAGCTCTCTAGGAAGTGCATGATGATATGTACGCAGGAAGGAGAAGCAAGCCTTAGGCCAGGAAGGAGTTTGTTCAATAGGGTGCACAAGGAGCAAAAAAAACATGTTCGGCTGTTACAGAGGGTGTGTTGTCGATGGACGCGTGTTGCAAAGGGTAGGGACCCATTGAGACTCATTGAGCGTCCCTACTGGCAGCTATTGGCGAATGTACTATCCAGGAAATGAGTTGAAATGAGCGCTGTTGATTTTAAGCGTTATACAAGCTGCAATGTTCACCTTTTGTGCAAACATGCTAGCCTCATGGGACAAGCAGCACAAGTTGCACCAGCATGTGCATCCTTGTAGACATTGACTGACTCTTTTTGTCCCTTTTTTCCCAGGGAACCAATTTCTTTAATGTGAATGGGAGCTTTGGAGGAATGCTGCATGCAGCCTTCCCTCTTCTGCAGCACATGGAGGTAGAAGGTATGCGCTGGGGCGAGGATCTCCTCCATGAGTGCGTGATGGCAGGCATTGCGCTCAGATCTTTGGAGTTCTGTTGCGACAGCACCACACAGTCAAGTCCCCAGCAGTACTTTGAGACCTTGGCTAAGCTCACGAGCCTTGAGGCCCTGACCATCCACACTGGTTGCAATTATCGCGAGCACCTTCTGCCGCTTGCCCAGCTTACCAACTTGACCTCATTTACTTGGGAACTCCCTGAGGATGGGGAATACTCCTTTGAGGACGACCTCTTTCATGCCGTCCTCCCAAGCTGGCACAAGCTCATCGACCTGTCTCTTTTCCATTGTGCTCGGATGCTCCCGCCAGTGCCTGCAAACCTTAAAAGCCTGCACATCCAGTGCCTCAAATCTGATAGCCTTTTCAATGTGCATCTGCTGCCCAAAGGGCTTATATTTAATGTTGATTTGCTTGTTTTAGACTGCCACAATCATGGAGCTGCACACACGGCCCTGGCAAACTGGGAGCAAATGCTGTCAGCAGGCTTGGACACCAGGTGCAGCCACCTGAGATTGTTGTGCGGCAGGGAAAACGAAAGGGGATCATTGCGTGATGTGTTGCCCCTGCTGGCCAGGCACAGCCATGTCTTTGTGAAGGCTGGCACGCACCAAGTGTCTGCCATGCACGTGAAGGTGATGCCTGGTGATGTTGAGAAGCTTGCTGGGCTGTTTGATGGCGTTTCCAAGCTGGGGCTCATCGACTACAGCCTTGCTTCGTTGAGTGTGGTGGAAGAAGCTGCGCGCCTGCCAGGCTTGCGTGTTTTGCAGTTACGATTCAATCAAAATAGCTCTCGATTTGCCTATGAAGTCCATGCCGCTGGTGTGGCAGGGCAAGGAAGGCAACAGCCCCTCGCCCTCGTCATCGAGTTTGATTTCTATCCTTGTGACATTGACGATGATGGACTCATGAATGAGAGGTTGGGGCTTTTGATGGCTTGGGATGATACTACTGATGGTGTGCCAGCCCGAGTTCGTCTCCAACAGATATTGCCGAGATTTTGTCAGATGCCTGCTTTGAATGACGAGTTTTGTTGACTGTGGGATTCGAGGCTCTTTACTTAGATATCTGATCAAAGAGATCATGTCGCTGGATCCGTTTTATGAAACGTTTTGTAAAGTGCCTTGCTGGTTTATTTTGCTAGCCGCTCTGGCACGTTCTTGGTCACTCCTTTCCCTACTAACCCAAGTAGATCACGTACTTACCCCTCACATCAGGTACTCCGCAGTATGAGAGGTAACAAAGGGTTACAAGGGAAAAAGGCCTCAGCCAAGACGTTTGACTGCTAGCCTGTTCATAAATACACATGAGATCATGAAGGAAAAAAGGGAGTGTTATTATCCTGGTTTAGAAAAATGTCAATGTCCTGGGATTTCACATGCCATGTGGTGAGACCCTTTCTAGCTTGCTAGTTAGGGAACCTTTCCTTAATGCACGCGGCCTCTTGGCTGGCATAGACTTTTCTTTTCACATGCCATGTGGTGAATCGTACCTAGACAGGGCATCTTGTGGGAGACGTGGAAATGTAGGAAAGATAAGTTGTGCTCAAAAAGAGAGGCATACTTCTGGCGAAGAGAGCAGACCTGGGGATTAGAACATCTGAACAGTAGCTGCTTTTTTGAACCAGAACAACAACAAAATTCCTTATTTCCTTCATGAATTGATTGCCTTTTATGAGCAGGCTAGCAGTCGCACTTCTTGACTGAAGGCCTTATCCTTGTAAACCTTGTGAACCTAGAACAGTGTCTCCTTTTCCTTACTTGATGTAGGGAGAGTTTCCTCTGCCTACGTAGTTTTTCTTTTTCAACAGTAACAAAGAGGCAAGGAGCAGCACAACTCCAGCGAGGCAACTTCATGAATTGAACATCCAAAACCGCCAAGTCCACTCAATGAGTTACAATGAGTTACAAGTTGAACATCCAAAACCGCCAAGTCCACTCAACAAAAAAAAACAAACACTGTGAAGATAAGATGCCTGGTGCTTGGCTAGAAGCCTCACAGCAACAACACAGTGAACTGTGCAAGCAACTTTTAAGGCGCTGAGATCACTCTCCACACAATCTCTTCTGGGTGTGGGTGGGACCTGCTACACTGAGCACACCCTTAACCAGTTTAAATAATTGGGACTTGACCACCAACGCGCCAATAAACTTGCTCGCAAACTTCATGCCCATTCAAGGGTTTACAATGGTGGCCTACAGCCCGAGACTCTGGCTGATGGCAGCTGGTGAAACAAGCTCAACCAGTATCAAAAATTGAGACCAAGTCTGACACAAATCTAAGAAGTCTGTATGAGTCTTGGTTTAGGAAAGCATTGATCTCAGAATCAGTGATAGTATGATGGCAAGCCAAGAATGGAATAAAGTCAGCGTTTGAAGGCGGAGCAAACACACGCAAAGTCTTAAACATCTCCTCAAAAAGGTCCTTGTATCTCGTGCGTAGCTCACGCACCTCAGTACATTTGCAAAAGAAAAGCACATGTTTTTCATCCTGGACTTCCCCACACTCACACTTATCACAGATACTTGAGCCCCCAAGCCATTTACCAGACTCCACTCTCAAGTGATGAGCACGCAATCTAAATCTGCTAATGTTTCTCAAAACATGCTTGTCCAAATCCTTGAACAGATACGAGGGGATACAAAAAGGAGCACCTCTGGGACCACTCTCAGACTTCCCACACCACTTATGGTACGTCACTACCTTCTTGTTAACTGCACGAGGACAAAAAACATCGGCCCCTCTCCACACTTTCTGCTGTCTGTATCGCAAATCACCAATTAACTCTTGCATGGGGATTTTCTCAGCTCTCAGCATGTTCTGTTTGAACGAATCACCATTCCGCATCCCACCAAAAGCATTAGAAACTTCAGCAGCCCAGCAAGAGGAATCAAAAGAAGCCAGACTTAAATCAGCCCTCAGCACACGACGCAAGACTTCACTATTGGAGTCAAGCATGCTATAAAAAAACTTGATGGAGGCATGGAACCAGAAGAACTGCAGAGGCTCCTGGCCACACTCTCTCAACACCAGCCAATTTGTAGTACTGTTCTTTACTCCAAGAATGCGCCTCAAGGAACACAGATGTCTTTTCTGCAATTGACTATCAAACTCACTGCCTTCTCTCAAGTAATGAGTTATACTACTAATATGAGTTATATTACTAACTTACTTCATGCCCATTCTGTTATGTATGCCAACAAGCTTGTTACCATTAGACGTGCTATTCAAAACTGAACTATTCAAAACAATTACACTTCTTGCAGCCAGGTTATGGAGCCGGGTGCTTCCAATAACCCTCCAGATAATTTTCTTTTTGTAGCTTTGTGGTTGAGGGGATTCAAGGCTCTTCTGAGCCAATGTGTCCCCTTTTCCTAAATTGATGTAGGGAGGGTTTCCTCTGCGTGTATAGTTTTTCTTTTCTGCCTACAAGGGCAGCTCAAAAAGTGATAACAAGAAAGCCAAAAGCACAGCATCATGGCTGTGTCAGGCTGAGAAAGTGACGCAGCCATAACAGTGTCTTAACATCCCATGACCAGGTAAATATTGATGCTGTGGCGTACAGCACTTAGCAGATTCACTGGGCACCCAGGGCTTGGCAAACATAATCTCTTGTGCAAGTTCCAGAGAGTCGGCGCGACCCTCACTAACTTAAGTCTTTGTTGTCTTTTACACTGGCTAGACTGCGCTGTGCGCACTAATGCTGGACACACACACTTAACTGGGGGTTGCTGCTGTTCTCCTCCTCCTAGGGCTTGGGGCTTTCTAGCCTGACATGGTCCACGGGCTCAGTGGATTATTGCTGCTAATCTAGGTTCTTACAAGATGGCTATGGGGAAACAACAAGAGTAAGGATGGCTCTACTACGAGTGCAAAGTAATGTTTTCTAAACGCAGCCACAGCTGCTCAATCACAGGTATAAATACCAACTGTCCAACTAACTCAACTAACTTGCAGCACACTCTCGTTGCAGCAGACTCTCGTCATGACAGCTGGTGTGCATTCAAGAATCTGTACGAATTGCTCAACAAGGTGGACAGAGAGCCACACCATTCATGTAACATGAACTGAGTACACCATGTAGGCTCACCGTAAGATAGCAACAAAGCATAGTGTTTAGGAACCCGTATACTGAGGGACAAAACACAAAGGCACAGCTCCAACAAAAAACTTGTTAAATTGAGCGTGTTTAACTTCAGAGCACAAGATGCAGGCATTGTTGACCTTTCCTTAATGCACGCGGCCTGTGGCCTGCGTAGACTTTTCTTTTCTTTTCAGGCATTGTTTACCCTATGACTGGCTAGCGAGTACCATGCATTGAAGTATCCAGAGGGAAGCTGTACAGTGCAAGGCCTAACCTTCATACCCACACAAACCAAAATTTTCAGACACCAACAAACATTTAATTGCATCAATGCCTCTGGGACTCAAGCACTAGCTTTGCCCACTAGCATATGTGTAAGCCTTCGCCGAACTGCCTCTGCATTTGTCTGCTGGGTACTTCAATGCATTTTTCTGCAGGGCAAGGACAAGAAAGCAGTAGACAATGCCGCAATTTTTATTATCACAAGCACAAAGAGCAGGAAAGGAGCAAGCCCAAGTCGAGATGCCATAGTCACGACACTTGTCCTTTGCAAAGCATGTGTCACAGTTGTGATCAAGCCTGGACAAGTCCTAACCTTCTTGGTAAAATACGAGTACTCCTCCAAGGGGGCAGACCATTGGAGGTTTCATAACCACATTCCTTCAAAGCGTCATGATGTCATGTGACATGTCATTTTCTGAATTGGAGTTATACTGATCTTTGGGTATATTCTTGGGTATATTCTACGAATACTAAGATGATGCTTCCAATAAAAACGCAATGGGAGCTCTTGGAGGACCCTGGCACACCTTCATCTTCGCAAGTGCGGCAGCGCCCAGGTCAATGTCACAAATGTCAGCCAACCTGTGGCAGGTACATAGCAGTGTGAGTAGTTGAATGCTCAAGGGGCAGCAGCAGGGTCATGGTTGGTCCAGGGAAGAGCGTTGTAGAGTCCCGCAGCAAGGACTTAAGGGTATCAGCAGGGCCTTTCTGAGGTCACCAGCAACAAAAGGTCATATGGTCCGTCTAGAAGAGCATTGCCAAGTATGTCGCAGAATCGCTGGAACAGAATGAACGTGAAGTGGCAGGAAAAGGGCAGCGGCTGCACTCAATCCTTTCAAATACATTCCCCAGAGGCAGCATGAGGACTCGTGCAAGTGGCTTTGACACAGCTTGCTTCGCATATCTGTGCAAAGGGGTTCGATCCCCTTGGATAGAGTGCCTCAATGTAATATAAGATGGCGGATGTGCATCTCAGCTGGAGTTTGTGAGCCCTGCAGAGTGTGCCTCTGCATGCAAGGAGAAATAAGTGCATGCTGTAGAGAGTGCCTGTGCATGCTGGGAGCCAAATGTGCACATTGCAGAGTGTGCCTATGCATGCTGGGAGCCAAGCGCACATTGCGTCATCAGGCAAAGTTTGGGGAGACAAAGGCCCAAAGGCGAAAACCTGCCTCAAGCGAGACAGCTGCAGCGGTAAAAAATAGTTTTGCCTGAGTGCTCGAAAGTAAAAAAACGTTTCAGTCTGCTATCCAGTCAGGATTCCAGCAACTAGGCATCCAAGCTCAACTACAACTTGCGTTGAAACTTCTTACCTGCACAAATACAGCAGCACATCAGACAACTCCTCAGCGCAGTGCTCCTTTTCAGCAGGGGTAAAGGTGGGCAAGCCACGTTGTACCTACAGTGACCGTCCGTTCACCACCATTGCATGTCAAGGCAAGATTCATACACTGTTTCAGGAGCAAGCAATGAAGTGAATGCTCTTAACCTATAACAATGCTAATCCGCTTCACCGGGGAGTACAAGAGAGCGACCTCCAAGGTCTGCAGTGTGGCTAGCTGCAATGAGCAACACCCATCTCCTACACTCACAAAGCATGCTCCAGTTGCACTAGCTGATGCCACATTTAAATGTTTCTCGCTTCAGGCTTCGGTCGACAACTGCAATGTTGCACTAGCTCTGACATCGGAGACTTGCACATTAAGTTTCCTTGTGAAAACTCTCCCCCCTACGCATGGCTGTCTAAACCAGGAGCATTGTCAATTAGACTCACCTCTCCCTTCCACATAAACAGCTCGCTTAATTCCCCCATCTCGCCCATGAGGGCCAGCAAAAGGTTGCGGGGCGAGTGAAACTACAGAGGTAGCAGTTTCCAAGAACTTTTGTTTCCAAGCAATGTAAGGAATGGATGAGTGCATCTGCAGAGAGCCAACTGAAGGCATGCACAAATAGGATCAGCTGTCAGCAGCTGCAGGTCCAAGCCTCATCAAAGTGCAGAACTAGCTGTGAGTGAGGTAAGACATCAGTATTATATTGAACCAAATCCCTGGTCTGGGTCAGCGTACCTGCTCCCAATCACGCTCACGAGCAAATTCAGCTAAATCTTGTCTCAAACGCCCCAGGCCAACATCCTGCTCTGGATTTTGCTGCACATCACATGAAGATTTTGTTGGGTTGCATCCTTCTGCCATCCTATGGACGAGGGAGCGCTTTTGAAGAGGGGTTGCAAGACAGCAAGTGAAACAGTTAGGTGAACGGCTGAATCTGATGAATTCGTTTTGAATCGAGTAAAAATGTTTTAATGTTTCCTAATATAGTGGTAGCACGGTTGTGGTGGCGGAAAGAATTTGGGCAAGAAAAGGCATGTCTCCAAAAGATTTCTTTCAAGATGCGTCATACTGGTATGTGATTTTGAATTTGATTTTGACGCTTGGGGCAGAGGAAACGAACTGCTCTAAGGCCCGAGCTCGTCCTCCCTTTCATGTCTGATCCATTTCACACGATTGTTGTGAAGGAGTGTAGGCCTTTTTCTGTTATCCCTTATCCCGTGAAGAAGGCACAATGCTTCCAGGAAGGCGTGTTATCTGCCTGTGTGCGACGATCAATAGAACTCAGATTCTCACTGCAAATGACGGCCCTTACAGATGAGTTTTTCCTTGATGCCAGCTGGTATTCTTCCAGGAAATACTTCTAGTTTCCTTCCATTCCAGTACTTGTATAAGCTTGCGTGCTCTTGAGAAGAAGTGTTTCGCTGCCTGCAGGGTTCCATGGAGGCCACGGGGACCCGTACCGGGGTTTTTGTGCAGCAGGGCCGCGTAGCTTTTATTCCATTTTCATTTCTGTCCAGGCCCGTGCGTCAGGAAAATGTCTCAATGGCTACGTGTTATTTTTTCCTTTGAAGGCACTGATTGATTATTTATGAAAGCGGGGTTCCACCAGTTCCTGACCTTTCCTGAGCAAGGGAAAGAAAAGCACAGAAGTCTACCAAGGATGGATGTCTACTCCATCAAATTAGCCCAAATCGAGCTGAGCTCCTATGTAGAACAGCTAAGACGCTGCTGTCAGGGGCCCATAAGCTCAGAGTATAAATTGACGCGCTATTCATGCATGCACCTTTGTCTTACTATTTCCACTCTTCGTCAAAAGCATTCTCAAGACTTTGTCATTCCCTGGACACATAACAAATTACAGATATTTTGTCATAGAGGACACGCCTGCAGACCAGTTTGGCAAAGATTAGCAGCCCATGCGAAGATGTTTACATAGAGGGGCTACACCATCAAACCTCTTATCAACTTGGGTTTAACCAGGAAAAAGGCTAAAGGCCAAATTAAGTTGCCATGCTATCCAAATATTAAAAACTATTATTAACACCAGGCACACACTTTATTTTCAGGGGACTTTGGGGGAAGGGGGTACAAGGGTTACAAGGGAAAAAGGCCTCAGTCAAGACATTTGCTAGCCTGTTCATAAATGCTCATGAGGTCAACTTGAAGAAAGGGAAAAAAAGGGAAGTTTGTTGTTTTCCTGATTTAGAAAAATGTCCAAATCCTGGGAATTCACTTGGTGAATGGTACAATGGACTGTCCAGTCATGGCAGAGGGCACACACGCGTAGTACGGATGAGAGAGCAGAGGTGCACAAGCCAGCAGAAGTACCACCACACGGAACACCTTCAGCATTATGCAGAATCTCTGTGAACAAGCACCACGCATGGACACCTGACAACAAGAGCTAGCAGAGCATTCCGGAAAAAATACCCTGTCTCAAGCTCGCATCCCAGCTGCTCCACACTAGCCCCCTCACTAGCCCACCATAAGCTGCAGGCACATCACGAGGCACCTCCCATCTTGGCCCGTCTCCACCCCTGCCCCAACTCAAGTTGACAGTTGCGCGTTCTCCGTCTGCTTGTCTGTATTACACACCATGGAGCTCTCTAAACAGCACAAACTTCTCATTTAGCAACTGCTTGTACTCCTCAGACATATTAGCATCCTGCATCCCCAGCATGTGCATTAGCTAGTAAAAGTAAAAGTCTACGCTGGACATCAACCAGCGTGCATTCAGGAAAGACGCAACAGTCAGCGCTAAAACTGACAGTGAGTCCCATTAACTAAAAGCATAGCTAGAAGCAACCAAGCTAATGTGGGTCCGGCAGGTTGTCAGCCATCCGTCCAGGTGTGCGCCTGGCTCTCCTGCAAGCAGCCCGTTCCACAACCCCCTCCCCCGATCCCCTGTCGCTGAAGTTGTTGAAAAGGATGGCATGTTTGGTGTTGTCAATCTTTGCTAAGGTTTTGGCAGCGTGAAGGCGAAGTTCGATTAATCTTGTAGGCCTTTTCTTTGATTAAGCCAAGGTTACAGAGCGGATCAATGGTGTAGGGGCTGTAGACAGTTTCGGCAGCTCCAATGAGGATAGTGTGTAGAGTGACTATGTTATTGCGGTTCGAACCTCGGAGGGTTTTTGCTCAAGTTCATTAGCTCATCTATACAGTAGGCAACATACCCTTGATTCTTCTTGGCTTGTTGCTTCTCACGTCGCTTTTCCTCTCCGGGGATTTGATGGGCGGAGGCAGTGGGCCTCCGTACATCAGCCAGGACACCAGCAGTGTTCCGTAGCCACGTTGTTCTCCCGCATCACCGGGGGGGGGATGTACTAAGCGCGGGGCGGTGGAGATCAGGAGAAGGAGAGTCTTGGCGTCCAGGAGCATGCCAGACTACCCTCCAGATCCCCATTAGCTCTGTTTCTGGGGGACTTGTGAGGCGCCTCCACGCGGTGTCCCCTGGTAACGCCCTTGTGTGCTGTGCAAGCACACGCCCGGACATACTCGGGAGCGGCTGAGACCTCACACATTGACAGCGGAGTAACAGCAGTTCCATGTTGCGGCCTCTGGAGCTGGCTCGCGGCGCAGGCAGGGCGCTTGCGCAAGTGCCAGGTGGAGGACATTGGCGCAGGAGTGGTCCCAGAGGTTGGCGCGGTGGAGAAGGTCTCTAGAGGTTGAGTGTCTCAGCTTGGGGCTGCATAACTGCGTGCTCACCTCCCACCGCCCTGGTTGGCCCCTGTGCAAGAGGGGGACCCATGCTGAGATGTTGGAAAGCTTGCTCTATGGCTTAGGGGTGGGTCTTGAGCTTGCTGGACAGGGCCTGCCTGACAGTCGTGTCGTAGGTCCCATGGTGGAGGCCAACTTGCTGGTGTAGACTTCTGTGCCACCTCTTCCTCTTGGTCTGTGTGGTGGGGCCCTGCCTTTCAGGTGGCCTTTCCTTAATGCACGCGGCCAGACTTGGCAAGCGTAGTCTTTCTTTTTTTCTTTCTTTCTTTTCTTTCTTTCTTTCTTTCTCTGTTTCTGGCTTTCTCCTAGGCTGGCTGTGTCTAGTTTAGAATTGAGGGCCCTCTGGTGAGGCTCTTGCTAGCTTGCTAGTTAGGAGGCTTTCCCTTAATGCACGCGGCCTTTGGCTAGTGTAGGCTTTTTCTTTTTTTCTCTACAGAGAGAGGCAGAGAGTTGAAACAAATTGCTTGAAGAGGAATTCAAGACCTCCTTGCGCTTGCATCAATAGCTTGCGGTTGCAATTGCTGTGAGTTGTGTGAGCTGCGCAGAAAATACAAGGACCTGTTCATTGATCTTTTTAAATCATTACATACTTTTGCCCAACTTCCAATCACTGGTTTATTTCCTTTCTTGGCGAGCATTCACATTTTGACTGATTTCGAGGTCAATGCTTTCCTAAATCAAGACTCGTACAGATTTCCAAACTTTTTGTCAGAATTGGTTTCAATGCTGGATGAGAATGTTTCACCAGCAGCCGATCAGCCAGATCCTCAGGCTGTAGGCCAACCCCTTGTAACCCTTGTTGCAATCGCATGCCACGCGTCGCATCTGGAGATAGCCTCAGGCTTCATTTAGATGATAGGGCTGCTCGCTTGGCAAAGGCAAATAATTACAAACAAGGTGCTTTCTTGCCAACTTTAAGTGTCTAAGGTCCTAACAAAATGGAACACAAGCAGGTACACTTCATCACTGCTTGAATAAAAACAGCCGTCCTCGATCTCAATGTGGCACAATGAGGCGCCCACTCAATGAGGCAACCGTTATAGAAATGTGTGCAAGTTCTGGAAGTTTTAGTGAAGGTCCTCACTGCACTTCCTCCAACGTACCTACCTATGATTCAGAGGAAGCAATCATGCTTGCAATGGCACTTTGCATTGGCCTCTTGAGGCAGATCAAAGGAGAGGAATGGATTGATGGGGAAAACATCCCCAATGCATGCTGTTGTTTGAGGCCTCAACACATGATGGCCAACATAATTAGCCCAAACCTCCCCCAAGCATCGCAGCGTAGTGTACAAACATTATCTTACAAGGGCAAGAAGAAGGTGGCACGTGGCACATGGCGCGGTGCGATCATGCTAGGGCTATCCCCAAGAGAAGAGTTGCCCTCCAAAACAGACGCGAGGAGCCCCGCAAGGCTGTCAGGCCCTGATCAAAGGATTGC
Source organism: Dunaliella primolecta (assembly GCA_914767535.2). Classification (NCBI taxonomy): domain Eukaryota; kingdom Viridiplantae; phylum Chlorophyta; class Chlorophyceae; order Chlamydomonadales; family Dunaliellaceae; genus Dunaliella; species Dunaliella primolecta. The sequence continues at coordinate 12,678,833 of OU611756.1, read as the reverse complement.
GTACATTGGGTTAGGCAGCTTCCAGTTCGCTACTGCTGGATACAGCCCCTCGAGGTCGCTGAACTGGTCGCCCATGTTGCCCGCCAGCCTGAAGCCCGCGTCTTGCAGCGTCTTCCGCCGCTCAGGCTTGTAGATGCTGGCGAGCCTGCAAGAGATTGGGTCCCAAGGGGGGTAGGGTGTGTAAAGCAGGGCCATTGCACACATGCAACAGACGTCAAAGCAAAGGATGCGTACCCAGCGCGCTGACTGGGATCCTCACTTTCTTTTGAGATCGCAGCTCACTCATTCCAAGGAGGTTGGGCTACCAAGGTGATTATTGTTGCGTGAGGGCTACCTTGGATTCTCCCCACTTTCTTCAGAGATCCAGCTAAGGCAGGGGGCCAGGTGATGTGTGTCAATTGCCTAGTTGGTGTCCATGTCAAAAACCTTGCTAGATAAGCACAGCTATGTCCTTTCCCAAGCTTTCCATACAGGAAGCCTGCAGCTTTTTCAGAGCCTGTTGCACTGGTGACCTTGCTGCACGAGTGCTCTTGCTGTGCTCGCGCTCTTGCTGCACTGGTGCCTGTGAGCCTAGGACCATGCTTGTGACCTAAGCTGCTGTTGTTGAGTCAAACCCATGGCCCGACATCGTTTTCGCGACCCACACCGTGCCAAGCAGCCATGAAGACCAGCATCACCACCATCGCCACCACCCTCAGCCTTATTCCAAGCAAAGCTACAGGAGGGAGGACATGCTTGTGACCTTCATGACCACAGAGGGAAGAGGACATGCTTGTGACCTTCATGACCACAGAGGGAAGAGGACATGCTTGTGACCTTCATGACCACAGAGCAGACTGAACCCTGTGCGCGTGAGCGCGGACCACTTGATCCCCAAGCTCCTCCCAAGCCAGGCATAGCATGCCATCCAATGTCCTTGAGTGCAGCGGGTCAGAAGCACACGTGCGCACCACCGTATGCACCCACTCAATGCCTCACGATGCATCCACAGCGATGAATCTGTGCTGCAGTGCTGCACCTATGTAAGTGTGATAACAACAAACTATAACTCCACAAATCAACACTGACTACACTCCAAAAGACCACGGAGGCAACATGTCGGTTGTTGAACGTACCAGCCATACTGTAAATAAGCATCCAATCTCAGGTTGGATTTCAATTACAACAACAATACTTGAAATTAAATTGATCAATTTAAGTGATCTGAAACAAAATTTCAAAGCCTAGCACAGGAGGGCTTGACCTGCGAGCTAACGAAACCGGCCACCACAACCAACCTGGAATCATTGGGCTCCCTCAAATGCAAGACCACATAGCAGGGCTCCTTGGTGCGGGTAATCCAGGGGGGAGACCCAGCGTCTGCAGGGGGGCATTGCTTCCCATACCCTACAAAATTGTTAGTAAGAAGACGTTACAATTCACAAAAAAGTACGCATCTACACATCTTACACGACCTGGTAGTGCAATTCAGAGCTTTTTGAGGGTTCCATCCAACTCTGAAGGCCTCCTACTGCATATGCCGGGGTTGCATGGAGTGGTGTCAGAAATATCCATAGTTGTGCAAAAGTTGTGTTTTCATGAGTCAGCCCAATATCAACTAACTTTACCAGCCACTGCACTGGCTAAACTTTCCTGCACCCCTGCCTGCTTTTGCTTCATAACTCAAAACAAAGCATATACCTCCAAATCATAAGGAGAGCAAGGACAAGCACGCACAAGCATGCACATGTGGCGAGCGCGCACAAACACACACACATACACACACATGCAGCTTCAGACTGTTGAGTGTGGCAGGAGGAGGCAGGGACCCCCAGGTTGCACTTCCGGATTTCAGTGGCAAAAGCACATTTGGAGTTGGAGCCCTTGAACACATGGACAGCGAACTGTCTGGGTGCATTTCAGAATGCGTGCAGCTATAGCTAAAGTCAACGAGTTGCAAGCACTCTACAGGTCAAACAAAGCACATCCCACCTGCTTTTTCCAAGTTGGCCACAGTCCCATTGCGGCTAGGCTCAGAGCGCCCAGTGATGAACGCAATCTGGGGCAGCAAAAGGGCAATAGTGATGCAAACTCTGAATGTTTCCAGTGCAGGAAAGAATGAGCAGTCATCAAATTTTCTAAATGTTTTCAGAGGGGGTCAACTGAGGCCTAAAATTGGTTTCTGATGATTTAGAGACCTTGTGACAAAAGAATATCATTGCAAAAGAAATGGAGTGAATAGACCCCGTTGTTGGTGTTTTATGGTGATTTCAGCCATTTTCCCATAATTGGGGATTACGTGCCCCATCATGGCATGTGAGTTTTAGCCCAATCTATCTCAGCACACTGGGCAACTTGCACAGATCTGAGCATTTGGTCTGGTACCTTGTAATGCCAGCTATACTTAAGAGCTAAAATTGTCCCAATCGGATGAAGTGGTTGCGGATGGGCGCACTTTAAATGCAAAAAAGGAGCATATTTGAGCACATGCTTAGATATTTTTTAAGAGTACGAGCGTATGAGACGAGACCATCACTTGTGCGTCCTATTTACCTCTTTCAACATAGCTAGGAACGTAGGAGCCATCGAAGTGGCATAAGGTGCTGACAGATGAGAGCGGGTTTGACGCTCTTCACCCACCGCATCTCTTGCCAATGCTTTCCTTCTAGAAGGCTTAAGGATCCTACTTGAAGGCGCAAGGACACAGGACAGCCGAAGCTGCACACAGCTTTAGAGCAACAAAGAGACTCGAGTCAAGTTGCAACGCAATGAAGGCATGAGTGCATGGGCAACTCAAGTTGCCACGCAAGAAAGACTTAAGTGCATGGGCATGAGTGCATGGGCCGAGTATAGCATTGCCACTGCTCATCTCCCAATCAAGGCCTGGCACAAAACCATCTCTGCGTACGTCTCCAAGCCAGGAAGGGAACGGCCTTGGCAAGGCAGACACGGAGCTCTGCTCTTGTCCACTAATTCATTCAAGCAGCACAGTGATTGTGATTGCAGCAGGTGGAGATGCCCGAATGCAGCTCCAAGTCACACATTAAGAAGCTGACCTTCACGAGGTGAGGCTCATCTGACAACCACCAACCCAGAGGATGCACAAACCCAGAGGCACTAACCCGGTAACCTCTGTCATGCAGGTAACAGGCAAGAATACAGAGACCCATTGAGCAGCTGCTATCATGCCGGCAGGGAATCAGATGTGCAGAGCCAAAGGCACCCACCGAGTAGCCGCTACCATACAGGTACTGGAAAAGCCTGTGTGAGGCCTCCAGCGCTGGCCTGTCAAATCTGGACTGCGCGCGCTCCTTCACTTGTGACCCTGTGAGCATGCGGCTACGGCTGGTGCTGCTGCTACTGCTGCTGCTGCTGCTGCTGCTGGCATTGGATTCCTCATTGTCTGGGCCCAGCCACTCCTCTGCATTGCTCAGCACTGTTTCGTCAATGTCAAAGACCTGCACACAAACCAGTGCATACAAGTGTGAGTGAGCTTGCACTCGTGTGTGTGCAGGTTTGAACACTTGTGCATACCTTTCCAGCAACTTTTCCTGGATTCTTTAAGCTTCCCTAGTCAGGGACGATTGGACACTGAAATCATGGTGCAAAGCAACCCCAAAAGCATGATGGAACCCAGAAGTGGCTGCAGTATAGGATGCACCAAAAACACCCATGAAAATTTTGAAGCAACCCATTCAAAATGGGAATGCGCTCCGCACACATCTTCAGCAAGGAAGCGCCAAGACGCAGCATGCTTTGTCCAGTGGCTTGTTCGTCAGTGGAACCAACCACTTTCACATGAGCAACTGCTACTTGTTTCTCGCACCATGACTTGATCCGGGCTTGCAGGGGTCGTGGACTGAATGCCCTTGAAGTAATCAATGGCCAAATTGGCCACGCTCTCCACCCTGCAGTTCAGAGGCACAAATCCACCACAAGCTCCTGGACAAAATGGACAGGTACTTGCAAGCGCTTCCTGCACACACACGCACAAGAGGCTCCAATCTGCCAACTTACTGCACTTGCATCTGCCAGCTGCCAGATGCTGACAGGAGTGCTGTGCTGCACACAGGCATGTGTATGTCAAAACATCTGTCTGCCTCCAGATGCCTCTGATTCAAGCTATAGGTATTTAATGTCATGCACCTACTTGCATGCCGTTGTGATCATGCTTCAATTTGTGTGGCATCTAGCCAATACTTTTCAAGAGCGAGCCATTGTATGGGTAGAGATGGAGGCATGCTGTGCCTGCTAGGATGGAGTGGAAGCATCTCCAAAGCCATGCGCCCCACAAATTAGGTGCCGAGAGCAACAAACTCGAAACTTTTATGCATTGGGTCCCACAAGCAAGGTGCCGACAGCAACACATTTCAAGCTTTCATGCCCTGAGTCCCACACACAGTGCGCCCACAGCAACCAGTTTCAAGCCTTCCAAGGTGGTGTTACTTATGACTTTGATCTTGTTGCAAGCATCAATGCCCAGCATCGGCGCCAACCCAAATGCAGTTGTATGATAGACAACACAGAGTCTGATTTCACGTTCACTCCAGGCCATTTTCTCAGGAGACCTGCAGAAATCTCGTCGGCAAGCCCCCCCACAGTTTCTTCTTCAAGCTTTGCTCCGTAGTAGATGCGTCAGGGACAGGCAACTAGTTGGCACCGCCCCAAAATTTCACAACACCTTAAACTTTTGTTTCACTTTAAAACAAAGTGAGTGCACGAGGGGCAGAGGTACAGCGCATGCGCTGGAGCCACAAGAGCACTTCTCTGACAGATGCAGTGCGAGAGCTTGAAAGCCCAACAGGAGCCCAAGGGGCACTTCATGTATTGATTTGATGCAAAAGTTTCACAGCAGAGGCATGTGGTGAAGACTTTCCTGATGCATTTTTCAGAGCAGAGGTTAAGATTTGTTTGATGCAAAAGTGTCACAGCAGAGGCACGTGGTGCAGATTTGTTTGATGCGAATGTCACAGCAGAGGTTAAGATTTGTTTGACGCAAAAGTGTCACAGCAGAGGCACATGGTGAAGAGTTGTTTGGCCAGAGCTATGCCGAGACTCGATCCATGTCACATGTGGTGCGCTGGCACTCAGCACCCGGCACTTACTCGTCATAGTACTTGCCAGCCCCGTTGTGCCCAAAGTACGAAACAATTTGCTCGTCACACCTGCAACAAGCACAAAGAAACAGAGACAGCTGCTCACAGGTGTCCATATGTGTGCTCGGACGAGACTGGGAGAGTGCACTAATCATAACCAGGCTTCCATTTGTCCAAGCCCCCTTCGGCCCTGACACCCTGGTTAGGCAATGGTTGCATTTTATCAAACAGGCACAAGGCAGGGGAGCCGCAGTGTTGTAGGAACGATACATCCACACAAGCACCAGCAAAGGAGTTCAAGGAGTTGTAACAGTCCAGGCACATGGTTGAACACCTTGAGCTCTGATGCACACAATGCCCTATGTCGTCCAGTGTCAAGTGTGGATGTCATCCCTAAAACTCAACGTACCCGGCCGGCATGTCCCTGGGGAAGCTTCCTCCAGGCCCCACAGCTCCGCCTCCCAGCGCCAGGAAGCAGTCTATGCTGAACTGCAAGCAGCGAACATGCCAAAACACATTAACACACTTAGTGGGTGGAGCGTGGTCTGCAAGAGTGAGACCTCCTATGCCTTTAAGAGAGAGAACTTGGGTGGTCTTAGAGTTTAAAACAGCTTCAGAGTTGTTTGTGTGTGCATTTTCATAAGTGGGCGTTTTTCATGGCTGTGGAGGAGACTTGAACAGGGGAGGTAAGAAGAAAACAATCTCAGGATGAGTGGTGGAGGTGTGTCTTTCGTCACTGCAAGTCAGCAGGCCATCTATGCAACGCTTGTTAACTTTGGCCTCTGGATGCCTAAAAGAATGCACATACGGAGCTGTCCAGCCCTGTGACATGCTGTTGAAGATTCACAAAAACCAAGCCGCGCATGCTCCATACTGTGGGTTACAGCTGAGCCCATCGATGAACGCGACAGTCATGCGCCTAGCATGCAACAAGCCAGACCAAGATCACACACACACACACACACACACACAAACGGCTGCGCCCTGCTTCCCAACAGGTGCTAATACCTCTCAGGCCAGTTTTTTTCCCAAATTTCAAACCATTATTTGCGTTGAATGTGTGCTTGTGATCACACGTGTGTGTGTGTGTGTGTGTGTGTGTGTGTGTGTGTGCGCGTGTGCGAACGTGTGTGTGTGTGTGTGCGCGTGTGTGTAGCATGAATACTTGTGTACCTGTGGGGAAGCAGGGGGTGGTGCAGGCGTGCCTGAGCCTCGGCTGTGGGCAAACCACAGGGCCAAGCACACGAGCATGGCGATGGCACTTAAGATAGCGGACACGGGGGCAGCCACCATGCAGGTCCAGAAGCCCAGGGGTGTGTCCAGTTGCCTGAGCCACCTATGCGTGTGTGTATCACGCGTGCGCGTGTAATTTTGTGTGCATATTCGTGCGCGCGCGCGTGTGTATGTGTTTGTGCATTTGTGTGTGCGTGTGTGTATGTGAGTGTGTATATATTTGTGCGTGTCCACATGTGCGCAGTGTGTGTGTATGCGTGTGTGCATGCAGACGTGTGTTGAGTGTGTGCATGCGCGTGCACGTGCACGTGTGAGTGTGTGTACGTGTGTGTGTGTGTGTGTGCGCAAACACATGTGCGTGTGCATGTATGTGTGTTTCCGCGTGTATGTGTGTGTATGTGTGTGTACATGTGTGTGTGCGTGCATGTGTGTGTGCGTGTGTGTTTGTGTGTGCGTGCGTGTGTTGAGTGCGTGCGCGTGCGTACTCCTGCGCTTGTGTGTGCACCTGTATGTGTGTGTGCGTGTGTGTGTGTGTGTGTGTGCGCGCGCGCGCATGCAGGCGTTGTGTGTGCACTGTGTGTGCGTGTATGTATGTGTGTGTGTGTATGTGTGTGTGTGTGCACATGTATGTGTGTGTACGTGTGTGTGCGTGCGTATATATGTGTACATGTGTTTGTGTGTGCGCGCGCGCGTGTGTGTACGTGCTCTCTTGCCCATCTTCACACCATTGCCTTGCGGAACCCTTTTCATGGTGTGGCTGGAGCAGTAACAAGTCTGTGGTCCTGAATGGCGCCTCGTCATCCTCATGCTCAAAAGGAGAGGCTGGCATGTGCATGGTGTGTGACATTTCCTTATCCTCTTGTGAACTGAGCTATCGAACCCAGACTAAATTCTCATTTCTTACTGATTTGATTTGATACGTATATATGAGTAATCCGGCCTCTGATGGTCGGAGACTGATTAGTCTATTGGGCTGAGTAGATGTAGATGAGGCAAGGCCGCATGAGGGGCAATGGTGCATCAACAAAGGATGCATCAGGCAAGTTGAAACTAGCTGAGTTTCATTTTACTCTGTCTCTTGGGCCATTGCTTGTCAGCTGAGCATTACGACATCTGTCATGTCTGGAAGGCCACCTCAGACTGTGGTGGTGCTGGACAACGGGGCTGGCAACTGCAAAATTGGTTTTGCTGGAGAGGCAGCACCGCGCAGGTAAATTGTGCGTGCTGATGTGCAGAACGCAATTGGGCATCTGTCCCCTCTGAATTTTGATTGCACATGAGTAGAGGCCCTCAAGGTAGCATGCATGTGCAAACCAGGAAAAATGTATTTTGTTCTTTCCCAAGGAAACCTTGCAGAGTGATGCACTGACACATGCATGTGTCCATGCTTATCTGCACAACTTGGCTTGTTGTCAGGCATCCATTTTTCAATCATGAAATAAGCAACACCATGCACTGGTTGTGCAAACGACTGTGCGCACTGGCGAGCGTGACAGCAGAGTCATTGTTGCACGCTCTGTACACCAGTGCTGGCAATGCTGATAAGCAAGCTGCAATTCCTTTCTGAAGATGATGGGCTCACCCATACAGAGTTACTGGTCTGCATATTTGCAGAAGAAAGGCCTTGAGCCAAGACGCCTAACTGCTACCCTGGCTCACCCATATGCTCTGTGCAGGGTGTTCCCTAATTGCGTGGCCAAGCCCAAGGGAGAGCGTGCATCATATGTGGGAGACATGCTGCTGGATTGCAAAGAGATCTCCCAGCTCAACCTGCGCAGGCCGTTTGACAGGGTAGGTGTTCATGCACATGTGCATGCGGCTCATCAATTGATGAAAAGGAGGTTGAGCGCGGCACAAGCAGGGACACAGGACTCGCCTGACGTGAGACGTGGCCTCCACAGCAACTGTTGATGTGGTGCCCCTGATGATTCACAGCAGGTAGACACAGGCCTGTGTGAAAGCATCAACTACTTTGGACTAGACGCAGCTTATGATTCTGACCTGTGTCTGCCTGCTGTAAATTATTCTCAGGGGTATCTCATCAACTGGGACCTGGAGCGGGAGATCTGGAGCCGCGCTTTCAAGGCTGTGCTGGGGATGAGCCTGGGGGGCAAAGGAGGTTTAAGGTGCGCGAGCATATTGTGTTTGTGTCTGAGGTGGGCAGATGGGCAAAGGAGAGGGGCTCAAGGTACACAAACTTTCAATGTGTGTGTGCTAGGGGGTGTTGGTGGTGGGGCATGATTTTCTGTGGACGGGTGTGGGTTTGGGACGTGTTTCGGCACTACTTTGCCATGCCTGCCCTGCAACGAGGCCTAACAAGCAGGCCATGCTTGGGTTGTGTGCATTCAGGCTGATGGAGACCTTAAGGGTCTCAGGGGTGGATTTGAAGGGTGCGTGCAGCTGCAGGACCCGAGTGCTCTCAGGTCTTCTGAGCTCATGGAGCTCTCATTACTCATTACATTACTGGTGCAGCTTCAAAATTCAAGCAAAACTACGTGGTAAAGTGTAATAGTGGTACTCTAGCTGATATGGTTATACATTATGGGTGTGCTTGGGCCGCAGATTTTGTTCAAAATTCCAGGAAGCCCCCCCTGAGCGCTTTGCCATGGATGCTCATCCCCGGACTTGAGTTGTCTTGATGCAGCCTCACACACAAGCATAAAAGTAGTTTTAGCACTGGGCTCCTTTCAAAGATGTAATTCTTCCTGTGGGTCAATAGTCATTCATCATCTTTAGGGTTGGCCAGTTCCGTATGCCAATACCGTATGCCCGTATATTTAGTGCTAAAAATTCCATGCATCTGCCGTATATACGTATAGATACGTATAAAAAGAGGGAATTGGCCAACCCTAATCATCTTGTTTTCTGGTACGTTGCATTGCTCTAGCTATCCTGAACTGGTCCCATATGCTGTCCGTGCACTCAAATTTTCCGTGATAGCTGTTTGCTGTTTGCTGCCAAAAATGTAAACACCTGCGTTTCTGGATGTGCCCACACCTCCTTGTGGCCTCTGAACTGAGGCAACAGTGCAAACACATTGGCATTGCAACCTCAAAGCTCACTGTGCCCGCAGTGCCCATGGCCCTGCCCCTGCCAGTTGCGGTTTCATCATCATGCAGCCCATGTTGAACATGTTGCGCATCATCCCATGCTCACCATCACTCAAGACCGATCCGTCCAACATCACCACAGTGCCCAAGGTCTCGCCCCCGCCAACTGCGGTTTCGTCATACAGCCCATGTTGAACATGCTGGGCATCATCTCATGCTCACCAGCATGCAGAGCCAATCTGCTCTGCGTCATCGTAGTGCCCATGGCCCTGTCTCTGCCTACTGTGGCTTTATCAACACAAATCCCATGTTTGAGAATGTAGGACAGCGCATCATGCTCACCATCGTTCAACACCCCTCCATGTTTAACATCATCGCAATGCCCAGGGCATCACCCCTGCCAACTGCAGTTTCATTGCCATGCTGCCCATGTTGAGCATCACATCATACTCACCATCGTTCAACACCCCTCCATGTTCAACATCATCGCAGTGCCCAGGGCATCACCCCTGCCAACTGCAGTTTCATTGCCATGCTGCCCATGTTGAGCATCGCATCATACTCACCATCGTTCAGCACCCCTCCATGTTCAACATCATCGCAGTGCCCAGGGCATCACCCCTACCAACTGCGGCCTCATCATCACAGAGCCTATGTTCAACTCAGACTTTCCTCAGCTGCAGGCAGCCACTGAGCGGGTAGGTGAGCTTCAGCAATGGTGTGTGAATTTGTATGTGTTTTCGTGTTTGTGTGTGTGTACATGTGCTCGTGTCTTCATATGTGTGTGTGCATACGTGTGTGTATGTGTGCACGTGCGTGCGTGCATGCAGGTGTGTGTTTCTGAACATGGCCGCGACAGAAACCATGTGTGCATGTGAATTGTATGCTTGCATGAGGTAAGTTGGGCGTGCTGATCCCACAAGGACGGGCGGGCGCAGCAGCCTCCCTCCATGTCCACATCTTCAGCACCAGATCAAGTTTTCCTTTCTGGACCTGTGGCTGCTTTTAGCTATAAGGGGAGCCATACCTCCTTTCAATGCTTGCTCCTCTGCTGTGCTGTGTAGTCTTCGCCATGGTCGCCCTCTTAAGCCACTACACCAGCACAAACTGCCCCCTGACCAAGCAGCTCCGCTTGAGCTGGATGCAGACCTTTCTGCTTTACAGCAATGAGCATTGCGCATCCCCTTTTGCCATTACTATTAGGCAACCATGAAGAGAGCGCTCAGCTCCTGTCCACCGCAAGAGCGCGCCTGCTCCACCGTTGTGCATCTCTTGCTGCAGAGAACAGAGGGCAGTCCCCAAGGCAGCGACCAGCTCCTTTCCAGTGCAACAGCGTTCCTGCTCCATCATTTAGCAACTCCTGCTGCGGCTAACAATGGGTAGCCCCCAAGACAGCGCTCAAAAAACTCCTTTCCAGTGCAACAGTAGTCCTGCTCCATCATTGTGCACCTCTTGCTGCAGATAACAATGGCCAGCCCCCAAGGCAGCGCTCAGCTCCTCTCATTGCAGATGACAATGGGCAACCATCGAGACAGAACTTAGCTTCTTTTGTTGTGGATATCAGTGTGCAATGCCCAGCTTTTGTTGCAGGTAGCAATGGGCAGCCCTGGAGTTGATGCCCGGCTCCTTTCCGCTGCAATAGCATGCCTGCTGCACCGGCTTGCGCACCTCATGGCTCACATGCAGCATTGCCACCACAACTGCACGCCTGATGCGCTAGCTCGTGTGCCTCACGGATTGCGTGCCACCAAAATAGCACGCCTGCTGCTCTGCCTTGCGTACCTCATGGATTGCATGCGGCGTTGCCTCTACAATAGCACGCCTGCTGCACTGGCTTACGCGCCTCACTGCCAACCATGTGCCGGTACTGATGCCTCACACAGGTGGTGTTTTTTGAGGAATGTGGCCTGTCTTTGAGGGCATATTTGCCTCCCTGTGCATCAACCCCACACCATCCCTCAGCCTCCGCCCCATGGGCTCCCTTCACCCTCCCTCACAGCCTTTGATCTGCCGGTACTGATGCCCTCATGCAGGTGGTGTTTGAGGACTTTAGCTTCGTCCTCCTGTGTGTTGCCCCCGCACCGTCCTCAGCCTTTGCTGCATGGGCTCGGCGCCTCACTGCCAGTGATCTGCAGCTACTGATGCCCTGATGCAGGTGGTATTTGAGGACTTTGGCTTTGCCTCCCTGTGCGTCGCCCCTGCGCCCTCTTTCAGCCTCCGCCGCATGGGCTCCCTCAACCCCTCCCCCACTGCCAATCACCTGCTGCTACTGGTGCCCTGATGCAGGTGGTATTTGAGGACTTTGGCTTTGCCTCACTGTACGTCGCCCCTGCGCCCTCTTTCAGCCTCCGCCGCATGGGCTCCCTTGACCCCTCCCTGCCGGCTGCTGCTGCTGGGGCAGGAATTGTGGTGGATGCTGGCTTCTCCTTCACGCATGTGGTGCCGTTTTTTGAAGGACAACCGATCCTGCAGGTGCGCAAGGAATGCTGAGGGTGCGTGAGGGAAGTAAAGGGAGATGCAGAGTGGATCAGAGGAATGCAGGTTGGTGAGGAACAAAGAAAAGGCGCGCCTCAGGAAGGCAGAAGAGAGTGTGCGAGAAAAGTGGGGAGCTTGACAGGCGAGTGGTCCCTATGAGCGAGCGGCATGCGCATCACTCATGTATGAGCTGAAAGCAATTCATCATACGCTCAGGCACCCATGCATAGAAGGAAGCCGGCCTCTGTGCAAGTTGACTGACCTTGTAATGTACAGCCCTTATCATGTATCAGCATCCCTTGTGATGTACAAGCAGCCCCTCTGAAATGCAAACATCCCTTATGGTGTACAACCAGCCCCTCTGAAATGCAAGCATCCCTTGTGATGTACAACCAGCCCTTGTGGTGTGCAAGCATCCCTTGTGATGTACAACCAGCCCCTTTGAAATGCAAGCATCCCTTGTGATATACAACCAGCCCTTGTCATGTACAACCAGCCCTTGTGGTGTGCAAGCATCCCTTGTGATGTACAACCAGCCCCTTTGAAATGCAAGCATCCCTTGTGATGTACAACCAGCCCCTTTGAAATGCAAGCACCCCTTGTGATGTACAACCAGCCCCTTTGAAATGCAAGCACCCCTTGTGATGTAAAACCAGCCCCTTTGAAATGCAAGCACACATTGTGAGGTACAACCAGCCCTTTTGAAATGCAAGCACCCCTTGTGATGTACAACCAGCCCCTTTGAAATGCAAGCATCCCTTGTGATGTACAACCAGCCCCTCTGAAATGCAAGCATCCCTTGTGATGTACAACCAGCCCTTGTGGTGTACAAGCAGGGTTGCACCCATCTGCATGCATCCCCAGGAAACACTACGTATGGTGCTAAGAAGGTGGGCAGGCCCATTCTTGCCTGAGGCGCCCCAGTGAGCCCGCTATGTGGCTGCAGCCTTTTGCACCTCACCATTCAGACAGCAGGGTATAAAACGTGTGGACATGGGCGGCAAGCTGCTGGCTGATTGCCTGTGTGCTGGCCAACTACTTGTGTGCAGGGTGTGAAGCGCATAAACGTGGGGGGCAAGCTGCTGACCAACTACCTGAAGGAGCTCGTGAGCTACAGGTGAGTCAATGTTGATGATCTGCGGCTAGAAGGCCTTTAAAAGCACAGGCAGAAGGGTAAATGCATTTAGATCATGTGTTGTCAAGCCTCCATTCGGTACAGCCAATCCGTGATGGAGCTTTCAAATTTAGATTGAATTCCCCCTCTCAAGGCCTTCGTCAGTGCGGATCAGTGAACCTGGATTTGGTGGTGGTGAGGTCATGCTTGTGCACAGCATTTTAACACGTACGCCAAGCTCATCCTCATTTCTGCTTACAAGTCAATCATCCACTGTTAAGTTCTGTAGTTCTGTAGTTATTACATGCTCTCTACGTACCAAAGTAAGGCTGAGGGATCTCTACGTAGTGGCTTTTGCACTTCTCATGATGTCCTTGATTTTAAACAACACCCACCCTCTTTCAACCCTTGTCTATAATACTGATTGGGCATGATTGTACCCTGTATTCACTTATAGACTTTGCCAGCAGGATGTGCAGCATAATCATCAGACGGCTTTGAGTTGATAAGAATGCAGTGCTGAGGTAGCACCAAATTGCCTACACATATACGTCGCAATGACTTGCGTGCAGGCCCTTGTTGTGGAGGGCTTGCTGCAGGCTTCTTGCCTAATGGTTGTATGACAGCCTCATTTAGCAGCGCCGCCTGGGAGCATGTGTGTTGCAGTGACGTGCGTTCAGGGCCATTGACATGAGGGCTTCCTGCATCCACACATGCCACCTGAGTGCATGCGTGTTACAGTGACGTGCGTTCAGGGCTGTTGGCATGAGGGCTTCCTGCATCCACACATGCGGCCTGGAACCATCAGGGCCTGCATAAAAAAACTGGCCATGCCGCATCAAAATGATGCTGCCTCAAAGCAACGTGCATATGCTGCACCAGCATCACATGGAACCATGATATTGGCTGCATCAAAATGATGCTGCATGAGAGTGACGCGCGCAATGCACCCGTTGGACATGAACCATGGTACGCTGCATCATTTGTCATGAAGGTGCTGCCTGCATGTGCACGCAGGGCCCTGAACATGATGGACGAACCATACCTCATGGAATGTGTGAAGGAGGCCTTGAGCTTTGTATCACAGGTGAATGGCATTCAAGCACAAGACTCCTCAATAGGATGTGATTTTCACAACGGCCTACTGGGGAACCTTGCGCTTGAAAACACAAGGTTGAGGCCTTTATTTTCCGTTTGCTGTACCTTGATAAGAACTCGCTTCCCTTCCTCTCGATGCTCCTTTGCTTAAGTAAGTGTGAAAAATCCGTGATCACATTCAGCGCGCGGTTATGCTGCAGCATGCCATGTGGTGCAGGATATGCTTCATCAAGAACCCAGGTGTTCACCCTGTACAAGTCTGGCAGAGAGATGAGCAAAAGCTGCATGAGTCACTGTTAATGCAACAGCCTGCGAAGCCTTGCCTCGTCTTGGAGCCTCAAGCCTGGAACAATTAGGAACGATATTTTGGCGGCTACGGTTCTAACTATTTGTTAGCTCGCCTGGGCGGGTTACAGCAGACATCTATGACAAGGTGGTTTTGACAGGTTACTCCTTTTTTGCATGTGGCGCATGGATTGCAGAATGTGGTCCAAGACCTGAAGATGGCTGCTAAGGGCAGCCGTTCCCCTTACCGGCGGGAGTTTGTGCTCCCTGACGGCGTGTCAAACTTCAGGGGCTACGTGCGGGTAAGTCTGCATCCGATGCGCGCTTTATTTCACGCTCATTCTCATCAGTCATGCGCTTTAGCATTACAGCCAGGCTTGTTGGCTGTGAGTGTGCTTTGATGCACGTCCTCATCTGTCATACCTTAAGGCTTGTTGGCTGCTGGCCTGACCTAGCAATGGGAGGTGTCTGATTGCTGTTGGCATGAGACGGAACGGGCTGGCGACAGAATGGGGGAGAACATGTGGAGGCAGCATCGCAAAGATTTTAATGAAGGTGTCCAAAGGCTGTTAGCAAAAAACAGATTGAGCTGGCAGTAAAATGCTCAATGGCGGCCGTGCCATAAGGAGCCTGGCAGCAAGTGACTCTTGATGACTATGCACAAATGACCAATGACGACTGTGCACACAAAAGGAGCCTGGCAGGAGGTGTTTCTGGAGAGGCTCCACGCTAGGATATACTTGTCAATGCCTCAGCTGGAGAGGCTCCACGCTAGGATACACTTTTGTCAATGCCTCAGCTGGAGAGGCTCCACGCTAGGATATACTTTTGTCAATGCCTCAGCTGGAGAGGCTCCACGCTAGGATGTACTTGTCAATGCCTCAGCTGGAGAGGCAGACTGGCCATACCTGCAACAAGGAGTGTGAAAGGCCAAAGCCAAAAGGCGATGGACAAAGTGGCAGCGTGATGCGCGTTGCATGCACTTGACCTACTTCCTGCGGCTCAACGCGTGCAGGCAATTTTGGATTTTGGTGCCTGCTTGGTCTGGTCTTTAAATCATACATCAAGAAAAAAGTATGCCGCACCTCCACGACCGGTTCGAAAATTGATCAATTCTGGAGCCAACATTCGACAAGTCTTCTTTTTATCAATAGTAGCCAGGCGTTCAAACCCTTTCGACCTAAAAATTAATTTGTTTGGGGCTGGAAAGGGCTTGTGCAGAAAATGGCTTCCCAGCTCAAGCTCCAACCCCTTAGCTCGGTGGCTTAATCCTGTAACCCCCACCCAGCAGCTCTTAGAAGACCAAGCCAGGCTTGCTAGGACCCAGGCATCCAAAAAGGGGCCAGCAAAGCAGAAGAACCCAGTGGGGCATCCTCCAGGTGACAGCTCGGTTGATGTTGCATGCATGGGCTCCAGTATCTTTAGCACTGTGTGACAGTGACAGCTTGTGGATTGCTTAGGGTTGGATGCTGATGGTGAGGTGTGTTCTTCTCAGGGAGCAAGAATGCGCCCAAGCCTCTCCAGCTTCCTGCCCCTGAGCAGCAGCAGCAGCAGCAGCAGCAGCAGCAGCAAGAATTCAAAATGGGTATTCGAAATGAGAAGTTAATGCCGGCCATAAGCCCGTCAAACCCATTTGAATTGAAATATTATTTTGGGGCCCCCCATTCAGAATTTGATGTTTTTTTGGTGGAGACCATTTGAATTGGTCATGGAGGTACGGTACACCATAGAAGCCGCAAGCCAAAAACTCGAAAGGAGCAGGAGATGAAACAGTTAAGTTACCTCTTTCCTCCCCTGCTGACAGATTGGCACTCCACTTGCTCCTGCATGGCGGAATCGTCCCTGCAGATAGGATGTTCTACATGTTAAACACATGTGGCAAATCGCCCCTACAGGCTGGTTGACACTCTGCTTGCTCCTGCATGTAGGAAATCGCCCCTCCCCCTCAACCCAGCAGGCCTCCAGAACAGCAGCAAGGCCAGCCACCTCCACAGCCTGAGTCCACCCCGCAAGGTGAGCAGCAGCAGCAAACTCCAGGGCAGCCAGGGCAGGAACAGCTAGGAGAGGGCCAGCAAGGGGATGCGCAGCAGCAGCAACAGCAGCAGGAGGGTGGTAGCCAGCAACAGGGCGCACCTCCAAAGCCGCCCACACAGAAAGCACGGGCAGCGGCAGCAGCTGCAGGGGAGCAGGTGCTCCCGCTCAACAACGAGCGCTTCATGGTGCCAGAGGTGCGCGTGCCTGGGCTTACTATGGCATTGCTGCATGCGGAGCTGGCAGTCTGATTTTTTTTTCTTGTTGTTGTCGTCGTCATTATCATTATGACATCGCTGCATGAGGAGCTGGTAGTTGAGAGCTTGTGTGGGTGTGATGGGTTGGCTAAACTTTGTGATGCACAGCACGTAGATTTTGGCAGAGGTCCCTGCAAGCCACACAGCCACACAACCCATACCATTGTCAGCTTGGACATTGCAAGCACTTGAAAGGTGGAAGGAAAGGTGGAAGGAAAATGCAGGCATGGTGAGCAAACCTACCCTGTGCTGAACGCACATGCATGACCGAAACGCAATTACGGCCAGGTTCTGTTCCAGCTCGATTCAACATCGGCACCAGCTCAACCACTCTCAGCTCTAAATGAACACATGCATTTCATTGTATTTATATAGGTGCTCTTCCACCCCTCAGACATCGGCCTCATGCAAGCAGGCGTGGCAGAGGCAGTCGTGCAAGCTGTGCAGTCTGTGCACGCCTCATTGCATCCCCTACTCTACAACAATGTCATATTGACAGGTGCGCCAGCTTGGAGCCAGCTGTCTGTGTTGGTTTGCTGCTGGGCCTGTTGCAATCTGCAGCTGTGTGTGTGTGTGTGTGTGTGTGTGTGTGTGTGTGTGTGTGTGTGTGCGTGTGCGCGCGCGTGCATATGTGTGTGTACGTGTGTCTGATATGTGTGCCATGAGCAGCTCATGCTGCTCCTATCCCTGCTACAAGTGGCTTCCTAGGCTGCCATCTGAACATCTGTTTGAGGAGGCCATATCCTCTCAATCCTTGCCGTCCTTTCAGGCGGCATGGCTAACTGCCCTGGCTTTTGAGCTGAGCCCAGATCCTCGCAACCCTTGCCACACTTGCAGGTGGCATGGCAGGCTGCCCTGGCTTCTGTGAGCGCTTCAATGCAGAGCTGAGGCCCTTGGTGCCCAGCGACTATGCCCTCGGTGTTCATGTGCCCCCAGTAAGTGTGTGTGTGTGTGTTATGCTGAGATGTTTGTTGAGCCTCAAAGTTCCCCGGCCATTACGCCTTTTGGGAATGCACGCACTCCCTGTAGGTTGTAAGTAGATGCCACTGGCTTGCAGAGGCCCCCAGCAACTCAACCTCAGTGATGCAAACACTCACTCTTGGGTAACTGTTTTGGTGATAGTCAAAAGAGCCCAACACTGTGCGCTGGGCTGTATACTTATTTCTTTGAATTGAAATTGACAGTTTGTTGCATACAATTTTTTTTTGCTCAATTTGATGGCAATAGCAGGAGTATTAGCCCTCATGGTATCCACGTGCATTTTTTGTGCCCCTAGATAAGGAGTCTAAGTAGGCTATTTGTTTTTGTCTCCCTGTCGCACAATCCATTCAAACACCGTTAAACAGTTTTGCTAGTGGGTCATTCATGCGAAGCTGTGATGTGCCACTCTTACGACGAGCTCCCTGGGCAGCATGCTAAGCAGGGAAAGGTCGAACTTGTCTCTGAGAAATACCGAATGCATACGTACTCATTCTTTACCTTACTTTGCAGTACTCGCATGTACTCCAAACACGTATCCTGATGCTTCGAGTAGCCTGCATTAGCTGCCCTTTTTCGCCTGATTGGCTTGATCTGATGTACTAATTACTCGCTGCACCCTTTTTAAGTCTGCATGCATCCCCTCCTTCTTTAGCGATTCTTTTTCGTGTTGCAGGAAATAGCCGAAGGCACTTTAAAGGACTTCAGAGCATCTGCAGGCACTTCTGAGCACTTTAAAGCACCTGCAGGCACTTCAGAGCACATGCAGGCACCTCAGAGCTCTGGCAGGCACTTTGGAGCACATGCAGGCACCTCAGAGCCCTGGCAGGCACGTGAGAGCATGAGCAACTTCCAGCTTTTCCTGGGAGGAGGGAGAACGCTGGTGTCTCACAAATGTCACTGGTGTTCCCTGCCGCTCCATTGCACAACCCTGTGCGTGCTTGCAAACTACACCTGCAGAACCCTGCTCTTTGTGCGTGGGAGGGCATGGCAGCCTTTGGAGCGTCCCCGGCCTATGCCAAGGTGGCCGTCACACGCGCGCAGTGGATGGCAGCGCAGCAGGGGGGTGGCAGGCACAGATAGCCTGTAGGGCCACAGGCCATGCTATACCTGCTTGTTGGCAGCTCCTCAGCATCTGTTTTTAGGTTATGCAATGCTACTGTTTAGACCTTTGCCTCTGCCTCTGATTTGCAGCTCCTGCTGCGGTTGTATTTTTTGGTTCCCTCAACAACCCTTGAATAAGCCTTTTTGCAGCCTCAAACACGAGGTGCAGCTGGAGAGCAGCAGGGACACACAACCTAGCAAAATGGCATTCTTGTAACCTTGGTGCTTTGGAGCTGCGTGCTGCCAAAAACCACCAGACCCCTATTAGCTCCCCTCTAACCTTCTTGTGAGGGAGACTCGCAGCTCCTTGAGCCAACGAGTCTCCTTTTCCTTAATTAATGTAGGGTGTGTTCACACTGCCTATGCGTTTTCTCTTTTTATTTTTCTTTCATAACTCCTGCAACATATTGGGCATTTTTGGACGATTTGGAATCCTTGCACCAAACAAATATCATTGCAGAACATCACCAAACATGCCATCTATTTTAGCAACTTAAGCAATGGGGGATTGGGGGAGGGGGTTGTGGAACGGGCTGCTTGCAGGAGAGCCAGGCGCACACCTGGACGGATGGCTGACAACCCGCCGGACCCACATTAGCTTGGTTGCTTCTAGCTATACTTTTGGTTGGTGGGACTCACTGTCAGTTTCAGCGCTGCCTGTTGGGTCTTTCCTAAATGCACGCTGGTTGTTGTCCAGCGTAGACTTTTACTTTTTACTTTTACTTCATTGCAAAAGAGATGGAGTGTAAAGATGCTTTGGCGAGACGTGTTATTTCGGCCATTCATCTGAGTGGCCATATGATTACTACTTAAATTACCTGACCAGCGTGCGTTAAGGAAAGGCCCAACAGTCAGAGCTGAAATTGACAGTGAGTCCCACCGACTGAACTTTTAGTCAACTTCAGTCAACAAGCTAACTAATGTGGATCATTGCTTCAGTGTGCCCACGCAAGACTCACAATCTGCTCAGCTCTGCTTCCAAATACTGCCTTGGTGCTTTTTTATTTCAGAATGGAACCATGGTTCCTTTTAAGTTCAAGCTCTGGATAAGTAATGGTGCTGACAGTAGGCCATGCACATCATTAATAGATGGTGTCCTGGCCTCAAATTTGGTTACTTTTGGACCAAGCTACCAAAATTGATATGCTCATGCTTGTGAGGTCTTACCCTCTGAGCAATCTGCAGCTCTTATTCCCGACTTGGCATTTATTTATTTTGACAAAGTCAAGTACATGTGTGCCTTGCTGTGCCTGAGGGAAAGCGGCTACAAAGGGCTTGCAAACTCCAGTTTGGGATGCACCTGCTCCATTTAAGGCAATCCTACAAAGGGCTGCCACGCTCGTGAGCATCCATGCCTTTCCAAACAGAATGCACCTTGTAACCTTGTCATTAGACATGCCATTAGAAGCACTTGTCAGTCTTGCAGCCAAGGTTTGGTGTCCAGTGATGCTTGTAACCCTCCAGGACCCCACTAGTCTTCTTTTCCTCCTCCTCGTGGAAAAGGACTCCTTTTCTCGGAGACTTGCGGCTTTGAAGCTAACATGTCGCTTTTTCCTTACTGGATGCAGGGTGTGCTCACTGCCTGCAAGAAAAGAAAAGTTTACGCCAGCCGATTGGCCGCGTGCATTAAGGAAAGGTTTCCTGTCTAGCAAGCTAGAAAGGGTCTCACCAAAGGGCCCTCAAACTTAAACTAGACACAGCTAGCCTAGGAGAAAGCCAGAAGCAGAGCTAATGAGGATCTCGAGGGTTGTACGCCATGCTCCTGGACTGCCTGTATATTTTTTTATTTAAAGGATAAGAAAAGCCACGTAGGCAGTGAAAACACTCCCTACATCAATTAAGGAGAAGGAGAAACATTTGCTTAAAGAGCCGTGGGCCTCCTCTTTCACCAGAGGGTAAGAGGGAAGCTAGTGTGGGTCTGGTGGGTTTCTAGCAGCACGCAGCACCAGGGCATTAGGTTCATCAAAGGTTCTTTTGTTGTTAATGGCACGTCTGGTTGAGGTGAGTTTATTTGCACATAGCACAGAAAGGGCATGGAGATTTCATGCAAGTTTGGTAGAACTTTGAGATTTGTTTGGTAGAACAGGTTTGGTAGAACGGGTCAACCCCTAGCTTTTAAACTGATCCAGAGTATGGGCAGTATTGATAGTCCCATCCACACCCAGGAGCATTGTGTTGAGAGCAGTCTTGGCATCTTGGAATTGTTTGCACATTTCACTGTGTTGTTGCTGCGAGGCTTCTAACAATGGGTTTACAATGGGTTTACAATGGTGGCCTACAGCCCGAGACTCTGGCTGATGGCAGCTGGTGAAACAAGCTCAACCAGTATCAAAAATTGAGACCAAGTCTGACACAAATCTAAGAAGTCTGTATGAGTCTTGGTTTAGGAAAGCATTGATTTCAGAATCAGTGATAGTATGATGGCAAGCCAAGAATGGAATAAAGTCAGCGTTTGAAGGCGGAGCAAACACACGCAAAGTCTTAAACATCTCCTCAAAAAGGTCCTTGTATCTCGTGCGTAGCTCACGCACCTCAGTACATTTGCAAAAGAAAAGCACATGTTTTTCATCCTGGACTTCCCCACACTCACACTTATCACAGATACTTGAACCCCCAAGCCATTTACCAGACTCCACTCTCAAGTGATGAGCACGCAATCTAAATCTGCTAATGTTTCTCAAAACATGCTTGTCCAAATCCTTGAACAGATACGAGGGGATACAAAAAGGAGCACCTCTGGGACCACTCTCAGAATTCCCACACCACTTATGGTACGTCACTACCTTCTTGTTAACTGCACGAGGACAAAAAACATCGGCCCCTCTCCACACTTTCTGCTGTCTGTATCGCAAATCACCAATGAACTCTTGCATGGGGATTTTCTCAGCTCTCAGCATGTTCTGTTTGAACGAATCACCATTCCGCATCCCACCAAAAGCATTAGAGACTTCAGCAGCCCAGCAAGAGGAATCAAAAGAAGCCAGACTTAAATCAGCCCTCAGCACACGACGCAAGACTTCACTATTGGAGTCAAGCATGCTATTAAAAAACTTGATGGAGGCACGGAACCAGAAGAACTGCAGAGGCTCCTGGCCACACTCTCTCTACACCGGCCAATTTGTAGTACTGTTCTTTACTCCAAGAATGCGCCTCAAGGAACACAGATGTCTTTTCTGCAATTGACTCTCAAACTCACTGCCTTCTCTCAAGTAATGAGTTCCCCACACCTGGCACGCATACATCCCAGCAGGAATGCCATACACCTTGGACAACCAGAGCATAGCATGAGGCCTGTTTTTCAGGTCATGACCCTTGGCAAACTCCGAAATCCTTCTCTGTGCAGCCATATAAGGCCGCACCGCATGCTCCTCAGCTACCTTAAAATCCATCTTTTTATCCAACAGCACTCCCAAATATTTGAACCTGTCCTTCTCTGGAAGGACCACTCCATCATACGTAAAAGGATTCTGCAGAGGAGAGACAGACGTACTGTTGAAGTGCACCACCTCAGACTTAGCTGTGTTTACAGTCAACCCTTTTCTCTGAGCATACACACGGAGTCTGTCCAGCATCTTCTGCATTTCACCAGGGTCATTCGTAGTTAATCCAAGGTCATCAGCGTACATCATGTGGGACACACCATTCACTCTATCACCAGTCACAGCACCCTCAATGCCCTCACTTATCTCTCTGCCCATATCATTGATGTACAGAGAGAAAAGAAGGGGGGACAAAGGACAACCTTGCTTAACACCGTTCGATGGCTGCACGCGCGCCCTTTTCTCACCATCCATTAGAATGTACTCATCATTATCATACATGTCTCTGATCACACTGAGCAGAGGAGTCGGCATTGCATTGCGCTGCAAGTGAGACCAAAGCTGCTGTCTGGGCACGGTGTCATAAGCTTGAGAAAAGTCAATGAAAGCAACGTGCAATCTGGAAGAATTCCGTGGCTTCAATTTTTTCGCAGCATGCTTGAGGTGCCTCAGAATGAACAGAGGATGCAGAGTGCTCCTTCCTGGAAAGAAGCCAAACTGCGTGTCCGGAATCTTTCCCTTTTTCATACACCAATCTGTCACCAGATTTTTCAGCACATTAGCATAAATCCTATACATTACACCGCTAACCGCAATCATCCTATAATTCCCAGGTTTCAGCACTTCCCCTTTTTTGTGAATGGGGCTCAACTTGGCAACCTTCCAGCATGCAGGCACTTTACTTTCAGTCAGCAACACTTTAAAAAGACGAGCCAACAGAGGCACCAGCACATTTACTTGTTTGGTTTTATTCCCACACTGCACTGGCAAGCACGCATGCTTAAGAAAAGGAATCGGGATCGCATCAAAGCCTGAAGAGGCACCAACATTCAACTTCTGAAATTCACTACCCAACATACCTTCTAACACAGATACATCAGAGATCTCAAACTCATCTGGCTCCGGAGCCCACCCAGACTGCGCGCCCCGCCTGAGAAGGACCTCAGGTGGAAGGTTGCGCCGGCCCAGTGGCACAGCCATATCCCTCGCAGATGGGCGAGACTCTTCAAATGTCCTCTTTGCTCTGAAGTGTTTGTGCAGGTGATCATGCCAAGCTGGAGCAGGCACAGGGGTTGTGTGAGGCTTGGTGTGCTTTTTTAGTAAAGCGTGCACTGCCGGATCCTTCCGAAATAGCCTATCCAAAAGCAAATTCCGCAACTGTCTCGCGTGCCTTCGCTTCATCCTACGATTGCACCTCATACTTTCCCTCTTGAGAAATCTGCAAGCATGCCTGGCTTCACCATGCTTCACTGCCTCAATGAAAGCCCTACGCTTCTCCCAACATTCTTCATTGAACCACACAGGGTTTAGAGGACCCTTCCTATTACGCTCACGTTTAAAAACACACTTTGCTCGGCCTGACATGCCCACAGCTCTACTGCTCGCTGCCTAAATGATCAAAGAACGCACACAAAACGCCAATTTATCTACATCCCCAGACCTCTCTGCCTCATCAAATTGAGCCAGCATTTCAGCATTGTCCCGAATGTGCTCAGCGTAAACTTGGGCCTTATCCTGCTGCCAACGCAACACTAACTTGTTGATACACTCTCCAGCTTTGCACACATGGTGTGGAGCATTCACACCTTCTCCACCCTCATCAGTCACTCTAAACACAGTGCTCAAGCCTGCGTGATCTGAGGCACGCGTTTCTTTCATCTCAAAACATTGTACGATTTTGAGCAGAGCCGGAGACAACAACACATGGTCTGGCCTACTTCTCTTATCACCAAAATGCCCAGTGAAAGAGGGCTGCCCATCATCTCCAACAACACGCCCAGTCGAAATGGCCATACTCGTCGCAGCTGCGAGGCTTCTAACTGGGCACCAGGCCTCGTATCCTCACATTATTTGATTCTTTTAAGTGCATATGACGGTTTTGGATGTTCAATTCATGAAGTTGCCTGGAGTTGTGCTGCTTCTTACTAAGCATCCTTAAGGTTTGAAAAGTTTACTAGATTGGGAATGGGAAAGGATTCAGGTGTACTTGGTCTTGCCTCTTCCCGTGCCAGCCAAGCAATGTTATAGAAAGGGTTGCCGCCTGGGCCAGCGCTAGGGATTCCGGTAACAGTCAGGTTGTTATTCTTGAGGCTAGCCTACTAAGCAATGGTACCTGCGCATTTGTTCCCAGCTATTCCAGCATTAGGTTTGACCTTATAGATGTTACCTTAAAAGGTATGGACGAGGTTTGATATTATCTTCAAAACATCTCCTTGTACATGGTGTCTGTGCTTCTCTGGATACAGGATTTGCTTTCTGAGTTGGTGAAGTTAGCTGAGGCTATCTGTGGTAACATGTGTGTAATCATGAGTGAGCACAGCAGCAATGGCAGCCAGCTCAGCTCTTCCTATGATGTTTGTAACACCAGCGCCATTGGGTTCAACTAGATTATTCGAGTCACTCATAGGATGGTACACATCTGCCCCAGTAACTGTCTTGCCGTCCTGGACCTGGCAACTGCCGTCTGTGTAGGCCCAGGACTTCCAATCTGCAACTTTGAGCTGGAGGTTTGGATTGGACTGACATGAAGTAGGGGCAGTTATGTCTATGGCTGGTTAATGGGGGACCTTGGCAATTTGCTTCTTGTCTAGAGGAAGCTTTTTGCATTTCCCTATTCCGGACATAACGTCATGCCTTGCATTACGGATGTGGTCATTCCTCACATTTTTAATAAACCACTTGGCTTCTGGAACATCCTTGCCTAAACCTCTGAGTCAGGTAGGGTTCTGGTTGTTCAAGTAAATTATAGCAGCTGTATTCCAGACTGCAATAATTTGTAAGTCCCAGATATGCCGGGGGAGAGCAATTTCCTGGCTCTTCTTTTCTTTTCTTGTAGATTTTTGAGAAGACTAGGGTAGGCGGGAGCAGAGGGGAAAGTATGGGTCGCAGCATCTGGAGGGGTCTGTTTAGGGGTTGGCTTGGGGTTTTGTTTAACAAGGTCAATTTCCTGAATCCAAAACTCGCATGAGCCTGTGGGTTTAATACCTGTTTGTGAATTGGTGGGATGTGTATCGAAGATGATTTTGTTGCGGAATTCTGTGTCTAATTTCTGTTTCCGGGCGTTACTTGCATCCGGTTTGTTGAATCCTTGTCTCTCTAGATTGGAGAGGGCTTGGTCCGCTGTGGGTAGGAGGAGGTTGGGATTGCTTTGCTGGACTTAAAATTCTTGCATGCGGTGGTGGAAGGTTGGCCAGACTGTCTTTGTTGCTTCTGGCTCCCATGATGGTATCCAGTTAACCTCAAGCAGCTCCTCTTTATAGTTTGTTTTTCTGTTGTGTATGTTTTCATTGCTGAGGTTAGCACAGGCAGGGCAAGCCCATGTTTCAGCTGTGTGGACCTCTTGTCTTTGCTCATCCTTGGTGTAGCAACAATTCCTCCAGGCATTTCCAGTGGTAAGTATGTTGGCAGACATCACACACATACATGTTAAGGTAGGGGGGCTTTTAGTTGACAGGCTTTAGGCTTCCGTGGTAGTTGCATATCTGGCAACATGCGCATTCAATTTCGATGCAGGCAGCAGTGCAGATGCTTGCTGGTTGAAAGCTTTCATGAATAAAGGCAGAGCCCACTTCTCTATTATCATGGGCCCTTAATGTGTGTGGTACTGCTTCTGTTGGGGTGAGGGGTCATTGCTGATGTCCTTTCTTTTGGCAGACAGATTCTCCATGCATCTATAAGTGTGATATCAAAGTCATAAAAGTCGACGTCATTGATGGCATGGTTTGCTGTGGTATCCTGAGCCAGCTTCTTTACGGAAATTTCTCTGTATTTCCAGATACTTTTGTCATCGCAATTTGGAGCTAGAGGGATGATGGTAGGGGTCTGAAGTTCTGTCTCTAAGAAAAGAAAAGAAAAGCTACGCAGGCAGTGAAGACACTCCCCGTATCAGTTAATAAGTCTCTAAATGAAGTGATTTCTTCCTCTTTTTCCTAGGTGTTTGGCTACCATTTTGTGTATTTGGGCTGTTGGAGTGTTTGGGGGGGGGGGGGGAATAGAAGGCGTAACATTTTAGCTTGTGGCTGCTGTGTAAAAAAAGGTCAAACTGTGTAGTTGCAATCTGCATCGTTATGAATGATGTTTGATTCTGAGATGCCCTGGCTACACTGCCGGGGCATGGATAAGGAGTTGTGCCTTTTTGTAGAGCATGTGCGCCTGCCTAGAGGCCCATCTTCAGGGAGCTCTACAAACAGATCTGTTTGTACGTCAGGCAGCTTAGTTCTGATGTTGGGCGCGTCTCGAAGCGGGGTGTTCAAAGCATCCCTAGCTTCTGGGCTCACATCAGAGGAGAGGGGGCAGTACGTCGGATTGAGTTGCGTTCAGCAAGAGGTTATGAGTTGGGTGCTCGGGAGGAGTGATGCTTTGTTCTGTGTCTGGAGCACTTTCTTTTCCTGAGAGGCTTGCTATCGGGATTTGTAGATCTTACTGCGATAATTTTCTCCATCTGAGGGCAGGTTTAAAGCATTTCTGGAAAGGAACAAAAAATATGTAGGCAGAGGAAACCCTCCTTACATCAATTAAGGAAAAGGGGATGCATTGGCTCCAAAGAGCCGTGAGTCCCCTCCACCACAAAGTTTTAAAACAAGAAGCGTGAATGGGGGTCTGGAGGGTTACTGGAAACACCTGGCCCTGGAAAACCTGGCTGTGAGAATTTTTTTGTTCTCAATAGCACGCCTAGTGGTATCAAGTTTGTGAGCATACTCAACAGAATGGGCATGCAAATTGCGAGCAAGTTTCAAGGCACGCTGTTGATCAAGTCCCAGTTGTTTAAACTGGTTTAGGGTATGCTCTCTATAGCAGGTCCCACCAACACCCAGAAGGATGGTGTGAAGAATCAATACCTTATGTCTGGTTAAGTGTTACGTTGATTGATACCAGGTCCTGAGGTGTCCTGGCTACATTGCTGCTTATACCTAGGTTGTTGCTTCTTTGTAGAGCGTGTACGCTTGCTGGGATCCCCATCTTTAGCATTTTCTTTTTGTAAGCCGGGCAGGTTAGTGAAGATGGTGGAAGCACCTCCCTGGAGGGCTGGGGTGTTGAGAGTATCCTTGGCTTCTGGTTTGATATTTTGGGTGGAGGGCAGAACATTGGCTTGTGTGGGAATGTGGGTTGAATGTACAGGAAAAGCTAAGCTTGCTCTGTGTCTAGAGCGTGTTCTTTTACTGGGCGGCTCGCTTTGGGGTTTTTCTGCTCCAGTATTTGTCATTTTCTCCGTCTGGGGGCAAACTTGTTGTGTTGCTGTTAAGGCATTGGATTGGTTGGTGTTTTGTGTTTCAGGATACCATATATATCATACGGTTTGTGCTTGTACTGGGAGGTATTGCTGTAGGAGCTGGCCCAGGCCTGACACTGGGTGTCCGTGGGAGGCGACGTCCAGTGATCTCATGCCTCAAGTGAGTTGTGAAGGGAGGCTGTGGTGCTGGAACTGCCTGCGTTGGGTGGTTGTTGTTGGGTTGAGAGTTAACATCAACACTGGTGGAGGGGTCGAGTGCTTCATTGAGGTGGGTATCAATGAGGACACTAATGTGGATGTTGTTCATTTGGCGATTGACTGCAAGAACTCCTGCTTCAGAGTTCTTGCCGGTGAGGATTTTTTGGATAACAGCAGTGTTAAGCTCTTTGGTGGATGGAAGGTTCATGAAGGCTGCCAATCTATCGAGTGCCATTTTACATTTGGGATTAACCTTGAAGTACTTAGCTTGGAGTTGAGCCACTGTGATGACCATGGCACTGCAGGGGGACGTGAGGTCATGTATCCTCAGGATTAATTAATAGGCTATTAATTCCAAGGCTCATGAGGGGTTGAATCATACGTGTGATGAGGTTGGAGAGGTTGCCGGGGGTTGGTTTGCGCAGTGAGAGAGCTGTAATTATGATCTTTAGGTCATTATGGAACATGCTTTCCCCTTTTTTTCGAAGGTGGAGCTCACTAAGGTGGATACTAACCAGCTGACGGGCCTGCATGCAGTAGTTTTATTGTCGTTTTTCACGGAGGTTAATTCCTGCACCTTTGTTGAGGAAGTCCACGCACAGGTTCTTGAGGTGTGCTATTTGATTGGTGAGGAGATCAAGGCTAATTGTGCGATGTATGGTTGAGGGGTCCTCCAGGCTGGATGTGAGTGCGGAGGCCATGCGCCTGTATTCAATGAAGATTGAGGGGGCGCCCTAGTCCAAAGTTATTCACATTGTCTCTCATCATTGCTGCTGCTGTACTTACTGAGAGGTTGTATTCGTGTTTACTGGTTCTGTCAATCATTTTGTCCCAGATGATAAGGTCTGCTGGGGTGCATGGAGTAACTGCACAGGTGTAGGAAAGATTTAGACTCATAGCGATGCAAATTATATATTTGGTTTGACGGGGGGAGGTCTGGAAAAGTGAGGTTTTCAAGCTTTTCCCTCAGGTTACAAGTCATATGTTGGATTTGGTGCTTCCAATCCAAATCCATGGTAAGTTGGACTCCATGGTAAAGGAAGGGGTCATCAGATGGTAGAAATTGAGCTTTCTGCTTTTGTATGTCTATTTTAGACTGATGGCTTAATTTGTAAAACCTTGTATGTCTATTTTTCCTTGGAGGTGATGACTGAGGGCTTGGGAGGGTGTTACCCCATTGTTATCATTTGGGGGTTGACTGTGAATGATACCAGTGGCCTTTGTTTTACTGCCAGAGATGATGAGTGCTGTCTGATTTGAGTACAGAGTGAGCAGAGTACAACCTTGGACTTTGAGGTCTCGGATTGTGTCTGTAGGGCACAGGAGGTCATCAGCAAAGGCTGCGCTGCTCAATATGTTAGCGAGATGGGTGTCAGTGACATTTTGGTTTGGGATGCAGCTGTGCTGTACCCACGGCCCCCTACGAGGAGCCATCGAAAGAGTGCTTCCATGTAGAGCAAGAAGAGAAAGGGAAATGGTGTACCACCTTGGGTTCAACACAAGTTGTCCCTTTCTCAATTGGTATTTGTTTGGTACTTCTTCCAGAGGGTAACTTGACTTGAGTGGTAGCATCTTCATCAAGGATTTTGACCGTGTCAATGGCATCAGTGGGGAAGCCCAAGTCATACGTGATATAAAGCATCCAATCGTGATCAGTGGTATCAAAATCAGAAGTGAAATCTACGATGAGGGCATAGATATCTTGACCAAAAGTGTATGCATCCCCATGCCCCATGATGACATTCTGGAGCTGGTGGATTGTGTCTTTTTGGTTATGGAACTCAGCTTGAGTGGAGCTCAGTAGGGAGTGTGCTTCTGCGTACTCATGGAGTGTATTTGTGACCATGCAGGTTCACAGTTTGTAGAGTGTGTTGGCAAGCCCAATGGGTCTACAGGATGTGATTCCTGTCTCTTCTCCTTGGCCTTTGTCGATCAGGATAGGTGGCTCATATGATGAAGAATTTGTGGATCATTTATTTGATCTCATGTGGGAGCATTCTGAGGGTCTCGTCCACTATGCCATCAGGGCCTGGTGGTTTGTTATCGCTGAGTGGTTTAATGCACCCTCTGAATGAACTTTTATCAAGGGTCTTAGAGTGCGGCCAGTCTCTTTGCTGGCTTCCTTGTATTTCCTCTTTTGTAACTTGGGATTGGAGGTGAAGGGATCAGAAACAGGTTCTGATTGTCCAGCCTGCTCCCGAAGATAGTTGCGAGGTGCTTCTTCTAGCAGGTATTTTATTTGTCAAACAGTCTGTCTCAAAAGAAACTTTTTCACACGAGGGGGAAATGGGATGGTGTGTGTTTCCTTGATCCTAAGGCTAACAAACTTTTGCACAGCCTCCATGCACATTCTGTGCATTTGACACGCAAGTATGCAACCACTTTACGAGCCACTTTTTTGTTATGCCTTTGAAAGCAGTCGCAACACATCCACAACTTCGTGTTCAATGATGCCATTACATCTCCTGACCCTCCACAGAAAAAGAAAAAAATGCAGGCAGAGAGGGCTTTCCTTTCATTTGTTGAGAAAGAAGAGACACATTGGCTTAGAAGAGCCGTGACTCAGAGTCCCCTCCACCAAAAAGCTAAAGAAGAGAGGAGCTTTTTTTCTTGAAGTTAATGGGGATAGTCCTGACCCTAATTGTTTCTCTTCTCCTTCCTCTGGTGAAGGAAGCTGACAGCAGTTAGGGCCAATGCCCCCTCTTTCCTGCATCGATGTTGGGAGTGGCTTCACTTGTTCCTGAATTGATGTTGGTTAATGTGTCCCCTTTTCCTTAATTGATGTAGAGAGTTTCCTCTGAAAAAGAAAAAAACTACGTAGGCAGTGAGAACACTCCCTACATCAATTAAGGAAAAGGAGACACATTGGCTCAAAGAGCCGTGAGTCTTGCTCACCGAGAGTTCCCTCTGCCTACGTAGTTCTTCTTTTCTTTTCTTTTTTCTTTTGGAGAGATTTCACTTGTTGTTGTTTCCTTTATTTCCTAGCCCTCTACAAAGTTCCAAGGGGATTACAAGGGATTGCAAGAGGCCTATAGAAAGAAAGAAAGACTACGCTTGCCAAGTCCGGCCGCGTGCATTATGGAAAGGTCACCTGTCCTGAAAGGCAGGGCCCCACCACACAGACCGAGAGAAAGAGCAAACACAGAAGTCTACTCCAGCAAGTTGGCCCCCACCATGGGACCTATGACACGACTGTCAGGCAGGCCCTGTTCAGCAGGCTTGAGACCCACCTATAGTCTAACATCCTGGCTGGTCTGGCGCTGGTGAGACAGAAAGAAAGGAAGACTACGCTTGCCAAGTCGGCCACGTGCATTAAGGAAAGGTCACCTGTGAGACCAAGAGGAAGAGCAAGCACAGAAGTTTATTCCAGCAAGATGGCCCCACCATTAACCTACGACAAGACTGTCAGGCAGGCCCTGTCCTGCAAGGTTAAGTCCCACCCTTTAGCCTTACGCAAGCTCTCCAACATCCCAGCATGGGGCCCCTTCTTCCTTGTGAGAGCAACAGAGGTTGGGAGCCGAACATGGAGAGGCCGAGTAAAAAATTTCGACCACGTACCACGGTACCCGCAACCGGTAGGATTCGAACCTACGCGTCCGGAGACATAAGATTTCTAGTCTTACCCAATAACCACTCTGGCACAGTTGCTTGTCGCGGATGCAACAAAAGCAACAATACAGATTTATATATTATCACATGCCGCGCGGACAAGGACATACCCTGTCTCAACGCTGTGTGGGTCTCAACTCTGTGTGGGTTCCTTCTCTCTTTGTTTTCCTCTCTTGCTTCCAGTGGCCTCGCCTTTTTTCTGGGCTTGTGTCCTTCTTGGGCTGAACAGTTTTTCTTCCGCCGCTTGTTTTGGGTGGAGCCTGGGGTGTTGTTTCCTGCTTGAGTTAAAGTTTCCTTCCTGCAACTGCTCTCCCGCGTGCCTTTGGCAGCTTGGCCTTGCCTTGTCCTTTCTCCGTGGGTTCTCAGTAGGGCTGGTCCTTTTCTTGAGCTGTGTTTCAGCGTCTCTTGTTCTCGCTCTTTCTTGCGGCTCTTCTTTTGCTGTCAGGTCCCTGCTGGGGGCCGTTTATGTAAAAGCAAAAATAAAAAAAAATAACCCTCCCCCTCCCTCTCGAAAGAAAAGAAAAGATAAACTACGTAGGCAGAGAAAACTCTCCCTACATCAAATAAGGAAAAGGGCCCTCCCTCTCGTCACCTTGAACTTGCAATATTACACTACCAAGCAGCAAAGCCACATGCCCAATGGATCTTGGTGGACTACAACTTCCCTCATGCATGTGGCTGAAAAGGAAGGAACCGCACCGGTGCAGGGTTTATAAGGGATTTGAAGTACAGACAGGAAAAGGTTTGGAGGGAAGTGGATACCCTCAGGTCCTGAGAGATGAACAGGAAAGCAGTGACTTACCATCATTGGTGCGGAAGACCATTGAATCAAGCGGCGCACACTCCCTGTTGTTCCCCGTCATACCCATTCAAGGATTTGGATAAACAAGTCATGAGGAATGTCAGTTGGTTTAGAATTCATGCCCATTGCTTGAAGGTTGAATCTTATAAATGGCTGGATGGTCCAAATATTTGTGACAGTTGTGATTGTGCTGAAGTCCAAGACGAGAAACATGCTCTCTTCTATAACAGTGGCTCTGAGGTGTGTGAGCTGTGCAGAAAATACAATGACATTTTCATTGATCTTTTCAGGCTTTTACATGCTTTTGCCTGGCTTCCAAACACTGACTTCATCCCTTTCTTGATGAGCTTCCACATAAAACTGATCCTGAGATCAATGCTTTCCTGAATCAAGAATCGTACAGACTCACAAAGTTTTTGCCAGAGTTGGTTTCAATTTTTGATGCTGATTGAGAAAGTTTCACCAGCAGCCTATCAGCCAGAGTCTTGGGCTGTAGGCCAACCCCTTGTAACCCCGTGTAAAGCCCTGAAAGCATCGGTGGTACCCATATTTGGTAAACCAGATGAAGCAGAAAAAATGGGAGCACTCAAGAAGGAGCAAATGCCAGCAGTAAGACAACCACCCTGGTTTGCATGCTTCTACATAAATGCACAGGCAGGGATCAGGACACACCAGGTAGTAATTCCTTTCAGGCACAAGAGTAAACGTCTATGCTGGTGGCTAAGAGGTGAGCATTCAGGGAAGCTTCCCTTAAGGCCCAACAAAAAAAGAGAAGGGAAACAAAGAAAGGAAAGGTACAGAAAGGAAAGGTACAGAAAGGGAAGAGAAGAAAGGGAAGAGAAACAAAGGGAAGGGATTAAAAAGGATTATTTGTTGCTCCTCTGAGGGGGGGTACTGGCACTTATGAAAATGAGGCATGCCGGCATGCATTGTATTGAGAGTATAATGGTTGTCAATACTACGGAGCTTCCATTTGGCTTCAGATACAGCTGCAGCCAAGCCCCGTAGCCAACCTGGGTTTTGATTTTTTAGATGGATCCTTGCAGCTGTGTTCCAGACTGCAGTCATTTGTAGTTCTTAGATGTGCCGAGAAAGAGGTATTTCCTGGTTGGGGCAGGACTGTGGATCATTGTAGCAAAGGTTGGTACGTGCAAAGGCTCTAAGTTCACAACGGAGATGTGGATAGGGGAAGGGAAGGGTTACATAGCTGTACCTGCCAGCGGGGGCAGCTTAGCTGAAGCGAAACGTGCCTGTAACCAAACCAGTCCAATCTAAAAACAATATTAGCTGGAAGCTCAGTCGCAGCATTTCAGGCATGCAGACATGAACTCGGCTAATCCAAGGAAAACATCTTTGGAAATGTGGATAGGCAATGATGAGTTTGGAGTAGGGGTTAGTTATCATGTGTCTTTCCCAGACAGGGAGGAACATGAAAATAGCAGTGGCTTTTGTGTTGGGAATGGCTGAGTAGGTAGCATGAAGCACAAGGCCTCAGTCATAGCATCCTTGTCGTAAATGGGATGGCAGACAGAGAAACCTATCAACCTGGATGAAAAGGAAATATGGTGGGCACCAAAAAGAGTGTCTCCGGGATCAGTGCTCCAATAATGCTGGTATTGTGGGTTGTGGTCCAGCAGGGAGACTATTTTCTCTTTGTTAACCAAAGCCCATGTTTGGAGGGCAGCATGGATGTGGGTTGGCGGGGACCATGAAAAAGAGCCTTTATTCTATTTGTCAGCGTACTTGTTTTCTAGCATAGTCTTGCGAGCAATGAGCCCCTGCAGCTCAGATGCAAAGCTAGTAGGAGTTGGTGCTATGGCTTCATGCAGGCCCGCAAGCCTGGCCCTAAAGAAGGCCTTGTAAAGGATTTGAAATCGGCTAGGGGTTATCGTCCCAACACATTACCTTGTGTGCTGTAAATGCAGGCCATGTATAATTTGTAAATTTCCGGGAGGGTAAGGGGAGATGGAGCACGAAGATGCGGACTGCATGAGTCTAGTGATGTGTGATTAGGGTGTTGTTCATTTTTGTACTTGACGAGGTCAACGTCATGCAGCCAAAACTCACAACAGCCAGTAGGTTCAATATCTCCCTTATGATTAGTGGGGTGCACATTTAAGGCAATTTTGTTGTGTAGTTCTGTGTTAAGTTTCTGCTTCCAGGTGTTATTAGCATCGGGCTTTTCAAAGCCTTGTCTCTCAAAATTAGAAAGGTCAGAGTCTGCTGTGGGACGACAAAGGTCAGGTTCACCCTGCCTGGCTTCAAATTGAAGCACAAAAGAAAAAAAACAAGTAGGCAGTGAGAACACTCCCTACATCAACCAAGGAAAGGGAGACACATTGGCTCAAAGAGCTGTGAATCTCCCTCACCAGAGGCCCTTGCTAGCTTGCTAGTCAAGGGACCTTTCCTTAATGCACGCGGCCTGTGGCCTGCTTAGACTTTTCTTTCTTTTCTCTCCTTTCTTTCACCAGAGGGTAAGAGGGAAGCTAGTGTGGGTCTGGTGGGTTTCTGAAAAAAAGCATGCATTTCAAAAGTGTGCAACAATCCTCACCTAAGATGTTGCTTGCAAGCTTGATTAATTCAAACAGGTTTGAATATGTAGGGACAAAGGAAGGCTTGATGCACAGCCAGTGGCCTCAGTGGAAGGGCAATCCAGTGATTACGTTTTGCAATTATCTATTTTGCATGCAGTGCCCATTCATCGTAAGCCAGCTTCTGTATCCAGAGCTTTACTTCAGCATGTCCAAGGTCACATCCTGGAAATAATTATGCAGCTCATGCACAATCCACCTGCCCCTATAAACCTTTACAATGATAAGTCTCACGCTGCAAATGCGGGCAACAAAACCGCAGGTGCCACTCAGCTATTAAGGGTGATGAAAACCCTGCAGACACAGCCTATCCCTGAGTCAGCCTTGAAGGCCATCCTTTCCGTGACATTGCTTGGCTTGCCTGCGAGGGAGCTGCGCGCACCCCTGTAAATACATAAAGGCATCCCAATGCACTGGCCCCAAAGCTGAAACTCTTTTCAACCTCCACAAAAGAAAAAGAAACAACCACATAAGCAGTGAGAACACTCCCTACATCGATTAAGGAAAAGGAGACACATTGGATCAGAGAGCCGTGGGCCTCCTCCCTCACCAGAGGGTAAGAGGGAAGCTAGTGTGGGTCTGGTGGGTTTCTAGCAGCACGCAGCCCCAGGGCTTTAGGTTCATAAAAGGTTCTTTTAGTTTTAATGGCACGTCTGGTTGAGGTGAGTTTATTTGCACATAGCACAGAAAGGGCATGGAGATTTCATGCAAGTTTGGCAGAACTTTGAGACTCGTTTGGTAGAACAGGTTTGGTAGAACAGGTCAATCACTAGTTTTTTAAACTGATCCAATGTATGGGCAGTATGGATAGTCCCACCCACACCCAGGAGGATTTTGTGAAGAGTGGTCTTGCCACCTTGAAGTTGTTTGCACATTTCACTGTGCTGTTGCTGTGAGGCTTCTAACTGGGCACCAGGCCTCGTCTCTACACAGTATTCGAAAGAAAAGAAAAACTACGTAGGCAGAGGAAACTCTCCCTACATCAATTAAGGAAAAGGAGACACATTGGCTCAAAAGAGCTGTGAATCCCCTCCACCACAAAGCTACAAAAAGAAAATGCTAATGGAGATCTGGAGGGTTACTGGAAGCATTCTGCTCTAGAACCTGGCTATGAGGAGAATTATTTCCAGAACAGAGGCATATTTATCTTGACCCTCATGAGTTGTTCCCCATCGGTCCATAGCTTGGTTTAGGCTGGGCCTGTGAACCCCCTCAGTGAGCTAGCTTGCTAGTTAGGGGACCTTTCTTTAATGCACGCAGCTGGACCTGGCTTGCTTAGTCTGTTTCCTTTCCTTTTCTTTATCTTGTGGAGGTCGAATACTGTGAAGACACCATGCCTTAGATTCAATTTGAGACCTTTAAGCTAAATCACTGCGACCTCTGTCGCCATCTTTCAGGGTCTCAGTTCAAGTTACCCTCCAAACCATCCTTTTACGTGTGGAGCCTCATGAGGGCTTCATCAGCACACCTCGCATTTTAGAATCCCTTAAAAGGGCTATGACTTGACACTCATAAAGCCACCAAGCTTGCTTTGAAGCTCATCCTGTCCAGTACCCTTGCAAACTTGCAAGTACCAGATGCGCTTTTGAGAAGATTAATTTCAGCTTGAGAGTTGAACTCTAACCAACAAGATCAGGCACGGGGTACTGCTAGTAACCCTCCCGGTCCCCATTGACCTTCTTTTTCTCTTGGTTGTCAGGAAATTTAAGGACTCCATGGCTGTGCACATTGCAACTGCTTGCTGGCCCAAACACCAGACATAAGTGGGAGTTCAAAGTCAGCACGAGCACTAATCACCATCTAACCATTTTGAACCACTTTCAATTGCACTCTTTGCAGTCGCTCACGTCTTTGTAACTCCTTTGTGATGCTGATGAAGGGGATACATAGTGCCTCGGCCCTAAGTTTCTTTTTTTCCACCCAAATTGATGTGTGGAGCACTTTCACAAAGTCAATAAGAATCATGAGGATTTCTAGCAGTATCCAGTGCCTGATCGTGTTGGTGAGAGTTGACAGAAGTTTTCTCAGGAGCGCGTCTGGTGCTAGCAAATTTCTAGGCGTACCAGGCAAAATGAGCATCAAGCTTCAGAACAAGGATTTGAGAGGTATCTTTTGAAGTGTTGCTCAAATATTGGGAACGAAACCTGCAGCACCTTCTTGTCAAAAAAAATCCAAAAAGAGACATCAACCCCAAAAGTATGATGAGCATCACAGAGTTGTCCTACAGCCTGAGGCTCTGGCTGATCGGCTGCTAGTGAAACATGCTGAACCAGCATCAAAGATTCAAACCGATTCGGACAAAAATCTAGGTAGCTTGGACGGGCCTCATTTTTCAAACACTTTAATCTCATTTGATTTGGGACTTGATGAAATCATGCTAAGCTGGCAAATAGTAGTCAGAGTCTATGAGTCAAGGAAACCTATTATTCTGCTCCTGAGGCCGCGCACAGTATGCCGAGCACAACCTACACAAGCAACAAAGGTTCTATGAAAGGGTGCCTAAAGTAGCTACTTGTGCAGCTGTTCGGTAAGCTGCCGTAGCCCAAAAAAGCTATTTGAGTCGTAAAAGTGAAGAGCAAACAGTACATATGTACATAAATATGTATGTGTATATGTATTTACACATACACAGAATGTTTGTTGGAAAAGCAAATTCAGCACTGACATCCAAGGCGTCATTTTCCACACACCCTGAACCAGTGAGTCAGCTACCCACAAAGGGACACCCAACTTGCAGTGTGTGCATGCAATTGCATGCGCACACTCTGAAACTATAGGCAGTAAAAACACTCCCCACTTCAATTAAGGGATAGAGGATACCAAGGGCTCTGTTTGTTCATCTCACCCTTGGTGAAAGGAAGTAACTGAAGTCGAGGTCAATGCGTCTTGTCAAGGAATCTTGAACTCACATAGTGACTGCTCTCACTGCATTTGCAATATTCCTGTCTTCTTTCAGATTAATTGATAACATTTTTTGCTAGATCATCCAATTGTCATGAAGAATGAAGATGTGGATTTGGTGGAATATCACAGACGATCTTACGGCATGAAGTCACGCATCACGAGTGAAATAATTGTTGAATAACTCGCATTATAATCGATCCAAACACAGGACTCAAATATTTGAGCCAGTGCCCATCGACACAGTTTTCATCAAACTCAGACGTTGCCTTCAGGTCTGTGCGCAGTATGCTGCCATACCTCTCTTCATCCAAGTCCCTTCCAGCACCATACCGCCAATTGTAAGTGCGGTATGGACTGTATGACAAATGTGAAGGCGGCCAGCGCACTCAAAACACCTGATAGATTCACAGCTCATCCCTTCAAGCTCTTCTCGTCTCCTGTCACCTCACTGTGTAATGCAGAGTTTGTTGCATTTGAGGGTCAACAAGCGGAAGGTGGACGACCACAGCTTCCTGCAAGCACGTGCGCGAGCAGCGAGCTCCTTTTCAAACTGTCCTCCGATGGGGCAGCATCTGAAGCGCAGTTCTTGAAGGACATGCATCATTTTGGGCATCCTGATCCAGAGGTGAATCCCTGCACCTAACTCGCATTCACTCGACCACCTACAATTCGTCTGAGCACATCATTTTACAACTGGCCAGCCGGGAAAATGCTGCTTGGAAGAGCCAACAAGTACTCTCTGCAGCCCTTTCAAGGATTACAATTACACATCTTTGCAGAGAAGCATCTCCTACCGTACTGCTTCGTACGATCTTGTGCAGTGGGATGTTGATGAATCAGGAGGCGCCTCCTGTCGGCTTTCTTCTGCACCCACCATCCGATCGGATTCTCACGTGGATGCACCACCTGACGTGCGCAAAGTGCGCTGGAATGTAGCACCCAACAAGGCATGTTGCTCCGTGTAAAGCTTGTACCTTTTTGAACAGAATTTTAGAGATTGCAGATGAGTGAAGGCTGTGTGGGCCAGAGACACTGGTGGCCCTCCAAAGTGCGCCCACACACTTGACCTGTGGTCCTAGCCTGTAGCAAAGCGATCTGCATGTTAAGCCTTCATTTGCCATAAAGCTCCCTGCTGAAGCTTCTCCGTTGCTGAATGCTCTCAATAAGTATGTTATCCAGGCACCTTCCAAGCGAGACAACACTGGCAACTATTTGTGACCATAAGAGCTATGCACAATGCAGGATGGATTGAGGATAAATTCTCTCACTCTCACTCACTCACTCTCTCTCTCTCTCACACACACACAAACACATTTCTGCGCACATATGAATATGCGGCTACTCCTTCTAGCCTTTCTGTTCTGCAGGCAGAATACCATGACATCCTGTCTATTGCCAGTGCCTTTCTGAATGAGGCCGGCACCTCAATATGTGTCTACATCCTCGCCGCCCATTTGGCCAAAAGTCTGCCCACTGCTCAAGTTTTCATCTACAGCAACAGCACTCGGTCAGCAACCATACACGATAAGCAGGGCGTTTGGAGGATGGAGTACTCGTACATCATGATTCACACAGGTGGGTAGTACATGGAAGTAATGAAATAAATTTGCAAGATGCAGTAAGCAGCATTTACTGATGTATTATAGGTGTGCAATTGATTATAGGTGATTATAGGTGTGCAATTTATATGCAATCATATGCAATTATAGGTGTGATTATAGGTAATTAGTGCAATTGATTATTGGTGCAATTGATTATAGGTGTACAATTGAAATTAATTGCAAATGTGATGAAAAGGAGGCGTCTGTGAGCCCTTGTGCAATAATATCATTGATGCCTACGGTGTTGGCTCCTTTGTTGGCGCCTTGTGCACACGTGCGTGCGCGCACGCGTGCGATCGCACACACACACACACACACACACACACATGCAGATCAAACAGCCCTCATTGTCGAGCCACGGTTCCGCTCACACTTTGAGTTACCGCGAGCCAGCCATGACTATGCTGCGTTTTTGGCAGCTCAGCCAGATCTGGTGATTGCAGAAGCTGACATGATGAATATTTTGGTGGGACCTGTGGCAAAGCGCATGGCAGACGAATTTAAAAGCATGGTCAGTTACTGGAGCTTATTTCTATTGTTTGCTTCTGCTGTAATACTATAAACGGATGTCATTTTCACCAGCTTTGAATCTGTTGCGCCTGCAATCACAATTCCATGCTAGGGTCAGCCTCGTTTTCACCATTGTATCCAGGATGACCCTTATCAGCTCACTTGCCTGGAGCTGTGATTGAAAATTAGCTTCAATAATGCATCCAATCTGCCATTGCCTTAGCCAAAAGCAGAACTCATATTTCCTGGCAGATTTAATAACATTTACACTGTTTGGTGCTTCATTGCTCATCTTCTCTCCTCTTGGTGGCCTCCTGCGTGCTCTCGTGCACATGTCCTTGCACCTGCTCATACTTTGTGACAACCCAGAAAGCTTTGCAAAAGTTTCCAGCAAAAAAATGGTACTTGCTCCATTTAAGCACCTGAAGAGTCTGCACATGCGCAGGCACACGCACACACACGCGCGCGCACCCCCCCCCCCCCCCAACACACACACACACACACAATCTTCAGGCCCTCCCTCTGCCACCTTGGCGCTCTGCCACAGCGCTGCAGGCGCGATGGCAAGGATCCCCACAGGCCCGCGTTCTTGCACCTTTGAGCCCAGGAAGCAGTGAGCCCGCAGCGCTGCACCTGCAGATCCTACCACGTCCTGCTGCATGCCAGCCCTGGGCAAATCAGAGGCATGTGTGGCCCGTCGTGCCTGGCTTTGAGCCGCTGTGCCGTGTTTCCACATTGAATGAGCACAGGCAGGACAACAGGGAGGCTCGGATCCATGGAGCTGCTTTCTTGCGCAGGCTCAAGCAGTATAGGCAAGGGGGTTGCCTGCAGCAGGCCTTGAGAGCTGCCCCGAAGTCAGATCAAGTCGGCTCAGATCAGCCCACTGCAGCGCAGCATACAAAAAGGGAAGGGGAGAACTTTGCTATTTATAAGGCAAAGCTGCAAGGTGTGCCAGCGTAGCCATTCTTCTTTGTGCGCGTGTAACCATGCCTGTTCTGTAAAATTTGAACAAGCAGTGCTCAATTCATGGATGGACATAGAGCCAGCAAGCAGAAGGTGGAAAGGGGCTTGAGACAGGATTGGAAGGCAGTGGCCACACAAGGGCTGCTTGTGCTGTTCCTGTCCAAATTGGCCCTTGTTGTACTGATGGAGGTAATTTTGTTAATGCAGCTCATGTTTGTTAAAGCTTTGGCTGAGGTACAACCTGAGATGCTGTATTGTTTGGCCAGCACAGGCTATAAGCACCTGCTTGTGCGCACCTGTTGGACCACTCCAGGCAATGAGCCCCTTAGGCTTTCCATTATCTGTTAAGCTTACTCTCCATGGTCTCTTAATCATGATCTTATACAAGATCCCTAAAGCATACTTATCCAAATAGAAAATTGAGGTATACATCTCACTTGGTCAAGAAAAGAAAAAAAAGTCTACGCAGGCCACAGGCCGCGTGCATTAAGGAAAGCTTCCCTAACTAGCAAGCTAGCAAGAGCCTCACCAGAGGTCCTTCAGAACTACACTAGCTACAGCTAGCCTAGGAGAGGGATAGAGACTGAACTATTGAGGATCGGGCGGGTTGTTAGCCATGCCCTGAGGCACTCGGGCTCTCCTTCTCCTTATCTCCACCTCCGCGCGACCAGAAGCCCCCTGTAAGCAAAGGGCATGTCTGGTGTAAATGATAGTGGTTCATCTCTGCATGGCATGACAGCTCAGCTTGAAAGCTAGGGACTCTGCTTTTTGTTTGGATAGGCCCAAATTGACAAGAGGTTTGACAGTGTACTCATCGTAAGTAGTACCAGCCACACCAATCAGGATGATGTGTAGAGTCACTTTGTTGTTCCTGTTTGGATTCCTCGAGCTGCGGGTTTTAAGTCTGGTTATAGTCTGAGCATGTTGAGTTGCTGCAGTTTCTAAATCTCAAGGGATGCTATTGACGAAAGCCAAGCACAGTGGAAAACATGACATGATCCAGCCTCCTCCTAAAGGCTTCTGCCTCTGTGATTATGAACTTCTTCTCACGCTCTATTGTAAACAGCAGCAAACGTTAAAGTAAAAAAATGGGGAAACTCCTACATGCGCATTTTATGTAGGACATCCAGTCGTCCTGATGCTATACCGATTACTCCCTATAAAGCCAAATCCACTCCTTCTTCTCCTTCTGCCTCCTGCTCATACCATCATGCATTGCGCAGCAGACACAACCCCGGGGCCCACACAGAGGACCACACGAGCCAACCGCGTGAGACAGCCTCACCAACTTCATGTAAACCAGCGGCATGTGCACTTGATTGAAACTAAGTACTGTGGAGACACCTGGACAACAGTTAGAGGCGGCACAGCAGCAGCATACAGACCTCAGCAAACTCATCAAAGTGTTGACTCTCCACACTATCCTTCTGGGTGTTGGTGGGACCTGCTACACTGATCATACCTTAAACCAGTATAAACAACTTGGACTGGACCATCAACTTGCTCAAAAACTCCATGCCCATTCGGTTCAGTATGCCCACAAGCTTGTTAGCACTAGACGTGCTATGGAAAATAGTAATGCTTCTCACAGCCAGGTTCTGGAACTGGATGCTTCCAGTAACCCTCCAGATCCCCATTAGCTTTTTCTTCCTTGTAGCTTTGTGGTGGAGGGGACTCACGGCTCTTCTGAGCCAATGTGTCTCCTTTTCCTTAATTGATGTAGGGAGAGCTTCCTCTGCCTGCATAGTTTTTCTTCTCTTGTCTTTGTAATCATATTCATTCCGAGTGTAATCATATTCACTCCGAGTCTGAGTCAGACATCCAGAAGTGGGCACTAGTGACTCATGAAAAAATGTGCTTCTCTCAGTCTGAACTTTGTGGTGGAGGGGTTTTTGGAACCAATGTGGCCCCTTGTCCTTGAGTGTTCTTTACTCTTTCTTGTCTGTAGCGCCCAAAATATGGTGTTCAAGGCCTCCCTATTCCTGTTTGGGATTCACAAGCTGCGTGTATGGAGCCTGATTCTTGGAGCATGTAAAAAGAAACACCCATTTTCGAGAGGATATATCCACCTCTGCCATTTTTGGGGATAAATTTTCTCGCAAACGATGTCAAAAAACATGATAAGAGATGATTGTTAACACGTTGTTTCGCTTCAGAGTCAATGAATGGTCACAGTGTGGAGCTGTGGGTTATTCCTTAGTGATCTGAGCCCACAGAAATGATCTTGGGTCATCCAATTTTTTTCTTTTGGTGGACATGCCTTTCTAATTGGCATGATTGAGTACAGCAAGAAAATGCGGATAGGAGCATCTTCAGTAATATAGGAAAATTTTGCGCACTGCTACGCCTAGCAAAACGATCTGGAGCAAGACCAAGATCCTGGTGCAGGTGGCCAGAACAATAAGTAGGCAGGTAGACCAAAAAGAAGAAACCTGGTGCCTTTCCCATAAGCGGCAGGCAGTTATATTTGCCAAAGGTGAAGACAAGGGAGGGCGCACGGCTTTATGTTTTTCGTCAAGTGTGTCACTATAAAAGCATCATGCTTTTTCAAGGAGTGAACGTTTTGGTACACCGTTGTGTGTGTGTGTGTGTGTGTGTGTGTGTGTGTGTGTGTGTGTGTGTGTGTGTGTGTGTGTGTGTGTG
The DNA here is from genome assembly GCA_914767535.2 of Dunaliella primolecta. NCBI lineage: Eukaryota > Viridiplantae > Chlorophyta > Chlorophyceae > Chlamydomonadales > Dunaliellaceae > Dunaliella > Dunaliella primolecta. Next base: position 12,635,543 of record OU611756.1, on the reverse strand, counting down.
TGTGTGTGTATGTGAGAATATGTGAGAATAAATGTATGTGTGTGTGTGTGTGTGTGTGTGTGTGTGTGTGTGTGTGTGTGTGTGTGTGTGTGTGTGTGTGTGTGTGTGTGTGTGTGTGTGTGTGTGTGTGTGTGTGTGTGTGTGTGTGTGTGTGTGTGTGTGTGCGTGCGTGCGTGCGTGTGTGCGTGCGTGTGTGTGTGTGTGTGTGTGTGTGTGTGTGTGTGTGTGTGTGTGTGTGTGTGTGTGTGTGTGTGTGTGTGTGCGTGTGTGTGTGTGTGCGTGCTTCAGTAATCCCATATGCAAACAGGGCTGACAAATGGCATCTATCATCGTTTCAAATTGAATTATTAGTAAAGCTTCAAACAGCAAATAAGAAGGCAAGAAGGAGGTGCACATTGAAAACACTGCTGAGGAATCAGAATTTTCGAGCAAGGAAATGGCCAAACCAGATTCGGAATGACAGTTAATCAACCATAAAGGAAATGGGCGTAGAAGGCCTTAATCCGCAATTCTGTATGCCACATCAGACTTGGCTGCTCTGCCCATCGTAGCTGTCTTTGGGCCCTGAGGAGGATACTCTCCACAGGCTTTCATCTCAACCTAAATAGAGTTATGGGCACAATCACACCAAAATAAGGCTCACCGCTTCTGTCCCCAAAGGGGGCAACTCCAGCGAATGCAAACTCATCCAGGGGCCTGTGGCACTCCTGGCGCAGCTTTTGCTGTTGGGCATGGTGCTTGTTGCTCTTGCTGTCAAGAGGTGCGCTGCTCTTTTACAGTGCAGTTGTTGCAGGCCTGCCCCTCTTTCTTTCGCACGCGTTAATTAAAAAGTGGTACGTTGCATTTATGACCATCATCCTGCAGGCATCAAGAGCGACCAAGGCGGCCATGGACTATCTGGCTATTAGACATTAGCAAGCAGGGCTTCTCCTCAGGTACAAAACATGTTGCAGCTTGCAATTTCGTCTGCCACTTTTACTGTGCATCTTGAATTATGGGGACCAGCTTGAAGCCAGACTCATGCATCATCGGAATGACTGATGAAAAGGTGAAACTGATGAATTCCTCCCATAAGATAGTCAGGACCAATGGGCCTCATGGGTCTGGGTTCATTGTGCACCTTTTATCCGCCCTTCCCTTCATGCATAAAGGATTTGCAAGAGCGCCTGAACCTTTACTAACCCTGGCCTTGCTTTTCTCTCTTCAATTCTCCAGGGGCAGGCCATGCGGTGGGGATGGCAGTGGCCATTATAGCTTCATCTACTTCGGGGGGTGGGACCTCTCAGTGTGGATGGTGAGCAGGTTTTGCTGGTGCATGTCGTAATATGAGCAAGCTTAGATGACGACGCAGCTTCCTTTTGACAAGGGAATTGGCCTCACATCCCCTCCATGCAAGCTCATCTTTAGCGTGTGCACATTCCCTCAGCATTTATGCGCAAGGATACAAGTTGCAGGTGTAAAAGACCTTCAGTCAAAACACCTGTGTGCTGGTCTGTTTCAGAAAAATAAGGATGACATGAAGAAAAGGGAAGAGCAAGTGCCTGCAGTGCCTGCCTTTGATTCTGGCGCGATTCCAAGGGGAATTGTGCTCATTGCTTTGTAGATGCCAGCATATTCGGAATATATGATATTCCGCATGATGCACGAGGGGGTGAGACTTTGTATGGAAGAAATACTATGAAGTGGAGCCGTGCAGTTGCATTTTGACTTTTTTACAGGCAATCGTGAGCTTGTTTGCATGATGGAAAATGGCTGCCTTCTACACACACACGCGCGCGCACACACACACACACGCACACACACACACACACACACACGCACACACACACATATACACACACACAAACACACACACACACACACAAACACACACACATGCACACAGGTATTTTGTGGTATACCTCATGGATGCCACCATGGGCATGAGCTTGGCCATTCTGTTCCACCACATTGCCACAGCATGGGCTGCTCGCCTTTTGTTGCAAGTGAGTGGTTGGGAGGTTCCAGGTTCCTTCAACCCCATCACATTCCTTCCTTCCACCGCATTGCCACCGCATGGGCTGCCTGCCTCTTGTTGCAGGTGTGTGTGGGGAGGCGGGGGGACGAGGTGTGGGGGGGGAGGTAAAGCCTAGAATAGAAGAGTAAAAGATAAGAGCAATTGGTGACCTAACGTCTTTGCTCTTGCCCAGTCAGGCATACATTTGCCTGCAAACAGGTGTCTTAAACTTTGGGCCAAAGTGGCCAATGCATCACAATCAGGGTTGGCCAAATATATGTAATACGGCGCATGTATCTGCTTTGTGGCAGGGAAAATACAGTCTGCTTGGCGTATATGTATATATGTATGGAATTGGCCTACCCTGATTGTGATGCATTGGCCACTTTGGCCTAAAGTGTAAGACACCTGTAATGATTAGACCAGTCATGATTAGACCAAGCGAGAGACGTGAGCCTAACAAGCAGAGCACAATTGCGTTACTTTGGCTGCTGTCCTGTAGCAGTTTTCAAGACTGGTTTGTTCAGAGTATTTGCGGTTATAAATGGTCAAGATTTGATGTGAAAAGGGAGCTGGCTTCCAATCAGTGCACCAGTGCATCTGTGCACTCAGCTTAGGACTGGTCACCTGCAAATCACAGATGTTGGCCATCAGTAATGATCATGAAGCTGATGACTTTGGTTGCTTCCTGTGTGAGCAGCTGGCATTACAGTTGCTGTGATGGGTTTTCGACCAACTCGGCAAACCCCTGGCTGCAGTTGTCCTTTTTCGCCTGTCACAAGGTGGTTACAGTGCTCCTGATCTGACCATGGTGATCACCTCCTGTGCATCTAGGGGCTACTTGCAGTGCCTGCTGTCTGCAGGCAACTGCATGGGCTCATGTACCTGTTACCTGACGGCATATGTCCCTTGAACACACTAGTGCACCCGCACATCTCATGTTTGGCCCCCCCCCCCCTCTCCCCCCTCCGGCCTGGCCATGTATTTCACCCTCTATTATAAAGGCGAGCCCCAAGCGACGCTCACTTGTTGCTGATGAGTGTGTTCTGTGCGCCTGTTATCAGGCAACTGCAGGAATGCTCTATGATGCTTTGGTACGCATATGCTGCGCGCCTCATTTTATCATGTCCTCATCTTGTGTGCTTCATCGACCTGACGTCATGTACACTCTACTCCTCGGGCCTGCCGTTGCTTGCAGGCCAACAAGGATGAGCTGCGGGATGGGCATGCATGCCCAACTCAGGGGCATGGACACTCCGCTGAGGGGCATGCTCACCTCATACCTTTGCAGCCTGCCTGCAGGCCAACAAGGATAAGCTGCGGGATGGGCATGCATGCCCAACTCAGCAGCATGTAAATGCAACTCCTTTTGCCTCCGCTGCCGCCTGCCTGCAGGCCAACAAGGATGAGTTGCGTGATGGGCATTGGTGGCAGGCGCTGGCAGAGGTGGGGCACTATGGGATGGACCCAGCTGCCCCTAACCTCAGAACATGGGGGGTGCAGGTGCGTGGCATGTACTGGTTGGAGAGCTGGCTAAATTGCATGGTTTGTTGATGCTGAATGGACGTCATCCATCAAATGGGGCACGGTGTATGGACCCAGCTGCCTCTAAACTCAGAACAGGGGGGTGCAGGCGCATGGCTTATGCATGGCATGTGCACATTGAATGACTGGTTGGTCCAACCAGCCGTTCAACCAGCGTAAGCCGCGCATCCAGCCAGCCATCCTGATGTGCACGGCTCGTGTTTGCTATGTAGGATGGGCGGGTTGTTGCATGTTCTGCTTGGCCTTTGCTGGGCAGATGCGTGCATGCTGAGTAATTGCATGGCATGCGGGGTGCATGCACGGCCTGCTGGGTGAGAGCGCGGCATGCTGAGTCAAGGCATGGATGCATGGCATGCTGGGTGAATGCGCGGCATGCTGAGTAAGTGCACGGCATGCTAATGCTGTATGGATGTCAGCCAGGTGGTGCCGCTGCCTGGTAGATGAGGGGCACAGATGGATGGATCCAGCAGCCCCAGACCTCACTCAGATGTGAGGAATGTGGGTGAGCGGCATATGCGCAGAAAGTGACAAGATGACGACAGGCATGTGGTGAGCAAGTCAGGGTTGGGTGAAGCCCCACTCCAGACATCACAGAAGTAGATAGGGCATGCGGAGAGCAGATCAGGGTTGGGTCAAGCGCCACTTAGTTACATGTTGCGCAGAAAATGTAATGAATGATGATGAATTACTCCGATGTACGTTTACAAACTGGCACCAAGCACGAATTGTGCCTACACCTTATTCGAAAAGGAGAAAAAATAAGAATGATGAGCAACTGGTGCCACAAGATTTTTGTGGGTTTCGATTTGCCCTGGTAGGTATAGGCAATTCGATACATACTTTTGGCCAAGGACAAACTCCCCGATTGAGATATATTAAGATACGGCGTGTGGCAGGGTTGAAGCTTCCAGGAAGGGCTTAGAAGTGCATGCGTGCAGCAGGGCGTGAGCTCACCCTGAGTGGTCAGGTGCTGCAGGTCCTGAAGCCTTAGAAAGGGGTGTTTCAGGCTGGTTTGCTTGGAGTTGGTCAGGTGTGGCGGTGGATGGAGCCCGCCAGGTGTTCTGCTCTTAAATCCATTCCACAATGCTGCTTTTCAGATGCCACGTGCTGCACACGGGTGCCGCTGTGTGTGTACTACTGCGTGGTGGGGATGGAGCACAATGTTGTGGGCTGCTGCTGCTGCTGCCGCTGCTGCAACCTTGCTGCTCAGCTGCGACTGTTTTCTGTACTCGTGCTGCTTTGGTCAGGTGCTGGATTGGGTGTGCTGATGCAGAAATGGTGATGTGCGCTATCTGCTGCTGCTCGGTGATCCCCACCCCTCTGCTTTTTGCCTGTGCTCTTGCTCCTTTGCTCGGGCACTTGAGCAAGTGTGCTTCCGCATGGTGGAGATGCGAATCGTCTGCTGCTGCTCGTTGATCCTTACCTCTTTCTCCCTGTGCTCTTGCTGCTTTGCTCAGGTGGTGGAGTGGATGTCCTGCGTGGTTTTAGCGCGTACCATCGTGGGCTGCTGCGTGGTGCTGCTCATCCCGCTGCTGCGCATCGTGTCATCTTTCATGGACCGCCAGTTCAAGGGGCGCCCTGATGTGTACCTGCTGACAGTCATGGTGTGCATCCCGCTGGTGCTCAACGTAGGCCTGGCCTACATCCAAGACCAGGTGTGATTGGTTGTGGTTACACTTTTGGGTAGGAGCGTTCATCCTGTTGGCACTAAATGTGGACCTGGCCTACATCCGAGAATTGGTTGTGTTACACTTTGGGGTAAGAGTGTTCATCCTGTTGGGGCCAAATTTGGACCTGGCCTACATTCGAGGCCAGGTGTAGATGGGTGTGCAACCCGCACACCTGTAGGGGGTTTAGGGTTAGCTTTGTTACAGGGTGTGAGGAGAACCTAAACCCCAGGAGCATGACTGGCCTTGACAGAGAAGGTACCGATATGAGCCGCCAACAAGTTCTGCGTGCTTTCATCTTTTTTGTGCCTGGCAGGTGCTAAAGTGGAAGCATGGGAGTGGCGTGGGTAGGAAGGCCTCAACGATGGGGCCCTCTCCAACGAAACGAGCAGCCCCACTGGACTATCTTGGGCATGATGTAGGTGAGTTGCACACAGTGAGACAAGAGTACTTAGGATTGGTCAGATGATATCTCTTCATTTGTCTTGAAGTTTCATGCCAGGCAGAGTACTTAAGGTCTTCCTCATCACACCAGAAGAGGTTGCCAGGGATGGCTGGAGGATAACTGTTTGTTTGTCGTGTGTTATAACAAACAGGCAGATCTACAGGGCTGTTTCAGAACAGAGTCGACATGGTACTCAATCTAGCCCAAAGTATGGCGCCTTCTCAGAGGTCGTGCACAGTGCACCAGTTACCAAGATGCTGCTGCTCAAGCTTGAGAGGGCCAGCAGCCTCTTGACCAAAGATAGGCTCCTATCAAGATCAGAATGACAATTTCTGGATGCATGCATCAACTCGCACATGGTGAGGGTTTGCACACTGTGAATGCATTAGGCATGTCGCTTGCAAGCAACACACGCCAAAATGCAGCAAAGCATACACCTCCAGCTATATCCTGCTATGCTCAACAAAGCATCAGTTCTTGGGAGGCAAGAAGTTTGCAATTGCAAAGGGAAACACTCCTTGCTATGTTCGCAAAGCACCACTTGCTGACTCTCTCCTACCATGCTCAGCAAATCATCAGCTCACGCAAAGCAAGAATTCCTGCAAAGTGCCATTACTTTTGCTTTGCGCACGGAGCAACACTCGTCAACTTTGTCCTGCTATGCTCAGGCAAAAGCAGAAGTGTGTCAAGACGAGTTTCAGCCATGAGAGCCGCACTGTCCCTGGGCAATGTTACTCTATGTGCCTCCATGCCTGCCTGCAAGCAAGCACTGTGTGTGTGTGTGGGGGGGGGGGGGGGGGGGGGAGGCATACCCAATCTTTAAAATGTCTTGGGTCGGATGGACCTGTTGCATAACTGTCTGTTTTGCCGTCCACTCCTGCAACATCTTTCAGGTAACTCTGAGCCAGTAGACCACTGTGTGGCGGTGCAGCCCCAGCCCTTCAGCGGCGGCCATCAGACCCAACGCAGCAGCAGGCCGCAGGGGTGCTCTGCATGAGGAGCACACACTCACACGCGCACGCTCCCTGATTGCTGCCCCGCATTGGTGATAGTGCAGGCCTAGTAGGTGCTCTGCATATGAGGAGGGAAAATGTACGCACTTTCTGCAGAGGGATACTTGTACTGGATCCGTGTGCGTTGACCAGAGCAAACTCTGTGTTTTGCGTTCCAGAGAAATGCCTCGCACGCTCGATACTGCATGCTTGAGGGTTTGAGCGTGTCCCTGATGAGAGGCTGTGCAAGGCTGCATGAGCCTCATACAGTGCTGGCAAGGACGCTGCTCGGACTCAGCCACGCACTCTGAAATTTGGAGGCGGCCTGATCTGGTGTGCCGCTCTGCCGTGCGCTCACTCGTTGACTCAACCTCCTGTTGTGCAGTGAGCTTGCACTGTGGCATGCACTCAACCAACTGCCATGCACTAAGCTTGCACTGCGGCATGCACTCAGAGCTTTAAAGGCAGCTTGCCCTAATATGTCACTCGTGTTGCGTGGTTTTTCTTGCTGGGCGCAAACCCCTGAAGACAACTTCTTGATGCTCCCTTCTAGCTCCTTCCTCGAGTTCTGCACCGATGACAAGCACTTGCTGGAGTGAATCATTTGTGACAGCTGAGAGCACCTCTAAAGCCGTAGGTGTGCCTGCCTCTCAGTGCGCAACACTTGTTAGCCTGGCAGGCATGCGTTTGACTGATGGCGTCTGCGTATGATCTTCTCTAGATGTGTCTGCCTCTTGGTGAGCACATGGTGTGCATAGGTGTGTCTGCTTCTTATCAAGTGTGCCGCTCAACAGGTATGAGCGATTTTCTAGTACATGCGCCTTAAAAGTGAAGGTGTGTCTGCCTCGTTAGTGGTGTCCAAATATCTTTGCTCAGGCCTTCTGCTCAATATGTTGAGGGGTTGCATGGCCCATACTTTGCTTGCAGTCTCAACCAACTGTTGCAATTTAAACAATGGTTCCATGTCGCGCGTGATCAATAACTGCCTTGGTTTTATTTTCTGGGTTTGCCTAGCAAGTCATGCGTGAACAGATTGAAAACCAAGATTTTCAATTGCCATTCTCTATTCCACACTGCAAACATTTCTCAGCATTCTCAGTGACGAATTGCTATGAGGAAAACTTGCAATGAATGCGACAAAACATTAAGGCCTGCACGCCACTGTCATAGTTGTCGAAGAGTTATTCTTAAAGGAGGCCTTTAGCCGCAACGCCCTCTAGTCAACACTATTTTTGCCATGGTGGTGTGCATCTTCACCAAAGGAGGCAAAGCTACCAATTTGCCTGAAGTGCTATGCTGGGACATTCTTGTAGCGTCCTTGTAAATGTATTGTAGGTGTCTGAATGAGACCTAAGGTAAGGTAAGGTTACATCGCCATATATATGTGTGTATAAATGAGCTTTAGCGCTGACCGTCACTGTGACAGTGAGCCCCACCAACAAAGAGAGGGCTTGTCAAGAGCTTTTTTGGTGGAGAACCAACCGTAGCAATGCAGACCTGACGGATTTGGGACTCCTTGTTCCCTTTGACATCCTTCTAGGATCCAGCTCCATGCTTAGATACCCTAACAGTCAAGCTCCCCAAAATCACATGCAGCAACAAAGTCGGGAAAGAGAGAAGGGCCATGCAAGCAGCAGCAAAAATGGGCACATTGATGAAAACCACGCCCAGCCAACTTTTACTGGATATGACAAGCAACATGCTAGCAGGCTTGACCACTTCCTCCTCCGTACTGAGCTCTTTTCTTTCTTGCGCCACTTTACTATCACCTCTCCTCTGGGTATGGACCATTCTGCGCTTTCAATGTAGATGCTTACAACAGGTGTAATTCACACGTTGACAAGCGCATGCTTCCACACAACTACGACCTTCAATTTTCCATTTCCTGACCAGCCAGAAAGATATTATTGAAGGTTATTTTGCAAACATCCAGGAAATGCAACATATTACTGCAACCATCTTCAAGCTGACAACGTTAATTAAGCAAACAACACTTGAATTCTTGGATAATTTAGACAGCATGCCATCCACATGTTGGCATGACTCACCTTCTTAAACATTCTATGCCATCTATGCCACACAACTTTTCCAGCCAGGAAACCTTTATGGTTTGATGCTCTGTATCACCAGAAAATTTAGATTTAGATTTTACACAGGGGGACCTTAAGCCAGACTGTTCGGCTGATCGGCCTGTGACTGGTCCTCGCCAGCCAACATAATGTCCATAAGCTCGGAAACAAACGAAAAAAGCTTGTTGTTGTGTTGCAAGAGGAAATCAGAAACATCCTGGACACTGGCTTGTTATAAAAATGGTTGCTCCATTGAAAAATCACCAGAGAAACAGTTGAACAGGTAAGCGTACTTTCTTCTCAAAGCACAAACATCTGCGTCTCTACACACCAAAAAGGCATGAGCCTCATCTTGAATTTCATCACAAGAACAGCGATCACACAAAAGAGTGTTCCGAGTACCCCAAGCTGCTGTCTCCACCTTCAGTGTGTGTACCCTAAGTCTGAAACGTCTAACATTCGTCATGACATGTGGAGACAAATCCAAATGCATGTGCCTTGGTAAACGGGCAGGGGCACGCACGTTATGGTCAAAAGGCACTGCAAGAAGAGACTGCCAGAGACTTACCAGTGGTAAGTTGCCAGCTTACTATATGTGTCCCGCGGGTTCACTCCCTCAACATCTCTCCACACTGCCCGCAGCCTGTGTCTGAGGTCATCAGTAAACTCTTGAATAGGGATAGGAGTGCCCTGCCGCAGAGCTTGCACAAAGGAATCACAGCGCCGTAAGCCTTGAAAAGCATCTAAAACTTGAGCAGTCCAGCAGGCTGGCTCACACGGATGGATATTCAAATCTGCTTTCAACACTCTTCTCAACGTCTCACTGTTGAACCTCAGCACGCTATTACACATTTGACAACAGACCTAAACCAGTAAAACTGAAGCGGCTCATGACCACTCTCCCTCAGGACAGCCCAGTTTGTAGTGGTACGCGAAACACCCAGCGTGCTGTTAAGATAACTCATGTGCCGCACTTGCAGATCACTTGCAAATTCCTTGCCCGCTTTAATGTATTCAGTGCCCCACCACTCTGTATCACCAGAAGAAAGGAGCTTTTATTACTGCTATCAAATTAGGGGTGGCTTGGAATGCTTGCCAACAACTACACAGAGTATAAGACATATATCCAACAGGCCAAACGCAGATTCAGGTGCGTACGGCACGTGCGGCTATTTTCCCCTTGATAACCTGTCAGAAAAGTCCCTTTGTCCTTAATTTGATGGCTAGATCAGTTACATTCGTCACTCCTATCTTAAGCACAGCCTGGCAAGACCACCTTCATATGGCCTTCACACAACTTGCAAACAAGCCTGCTTTGCGGTGGTCAGGAACTCTGTGTGGAAAAGACTAAGCGGTCCCATCAGGCGCAATTGCACTTAACCTACTTCCACACATTCCTAGCCCTTTCTAGGCGAATCCCAACTACATCATGTCATGATGACACTGCCACATGGCAAAACACATTTTTTGGATAAATCCTACCTCCTAACCTGGCACCGACGCCATTCTTCTGTCTTTTTTTTACATGCATGCAAATTGCTGCATAGAGAAAATGGCAGAGGTTTCCATTATATCAATGTGCTGACACCATGCCTTTCCAAATATTCTCATACCGTAATAGGGTGACCCTACTACAACAAGCCACCATCCATGCGGGAGGCAACAAAATTACTCCCTTATACAAAAAAGGCCCCATTACACATGCATGCAACTACCGCATGCTTGCAGTAGTTGGCGCACTCTCGGCTTCATGCTAATGTCTTACGTAACGTACTGCAAAGTTGGTGCTTACACAACAACAAACTTTCTGATTCACAATTTGTTTTTTTCCCATTGCGCAGCACCATACAGATACTCTTTTTATTGAAACGTCTGAAACGTGCTGCCCAAACATACAAGCCCCAAGGCTCTTCACGCCTGTACTCAGTGTTTATTGACTTTCAACAGGCATATGACTCCATCCCCGTTCCGAGACAAGTTGTGGCTTCAATTACACCATTTTTAGCTCCCGAATCCAAGAAGGTGAGTCACCTTCTCGATATCCTCAATATCCTGAAAATTTTGTATCACAACGAGTACATTCTGATTGATGGGGATAAACATGCTTGAGTCAGCCCCACTTATGGTGCCAACAAGGGTTGCTGTCACGAAGAAGGTTGCAAAGAAGTGTGCAACTGCAAGGAGTGCGGTTGGAATTGGTTGAAAGGTGATTACATGGTGACTGGTGCTTGTGCTGGGTTCGATCCCCAGAGACATATATCCCTTTAATATCTGGCATTGGGCCAAAGCACAGTCACAGTAAGAGCAGTCATAGCGTCCCTGGGCTCTACCTTAACGGTTGCCCCTTATCTCCACTGCTTTTCTCAATCTACCCCAATGACATCAATGATATTTCTAAGGGTGTTGAAGGAGCATGTACTGGCATACCCAATTTCCATGTCTCCAATCTTTTAATAGATGATGATCTATGTTTCACATCCAATTATCCAATCAACCTGTAGACCATGTCGCACCGTCTCAAGTCTTATACCTACTGGAAATTTACGGTGAGCACTCAAAAATCAGTGGTGATCTGCTTCAACTCAAGAACTGACAATTTACCACCCATCGTCTATGACGACGAAGTTCTGCCCTACTCTGACACTTCCAGATACCTGGGGATGTCAGAGAACCTTTCTTTAATGCACGCGGCCTCTTGGCTGGCGTAGGCTTTTCTTTCTTTCTTTCTACCTGGGGATGATGTTTGATAAAAATATCAACCTGCACTATGCTGCCAAGAAGGCCCTCAAGCCTTATTTAGCAGGAATTATGCCTCTCATTCGTACTCCTGAACATCAACACTAAATTGCTCACCGCCTCCATGCTTACTAAGTAGTACTTGTGGCTTTTCAAGACATATGTCATCCTGGTAGGCGATGTACCAGTCAGATTTGGGCCACTCCTCACCTTCAACAAGGTCATGGGATGGATAACTGCCAGTTGCAGTGCAATCAAGAATGGCTACTGAGATTTTTGAAATCCATTTTGGGAGCCAGATCTTCAACTCCTTCATGGAGTGTGCTACGCAAGTGCGGGATGGAGCCTATCCAATTCAACTGGTTCAGAGCCTGTGCACGTCTTTACAGTTCTCTCATCCATTGCAAGAGCCTCCTAAGGGCTGAGCCCTCTTCTACAACACCTAAGGGCTGAGCCCTCTTCTACAAACAAGTTTTCTATGCTGAAAAGAAAAGAAAAGAAAGATCTACGCTTGCCATTCGGCCGCGTGCATTAAGGAAAGAGCCACCCATTGACTCCCACCGATAGAGGGCATCTTTTATCTCCACCCCGGCCACAATGTTTTTTTCAAGCAGTACGACACTCCGTGTTCAACAGCAAAAACATTCATTTATCATCACTGGTGTGCTCTCCCGACCAAGAACACACATGTTTCGCATTCTCCTTACATTCTGCCCAAATACCTACACCTGGACTTAGCACTTTGCATGCAGCTTGGCCTGATTTGGTCTTTGTGTCCATACTCTCAATGTTGAGCAAGCTACGCGGAATGATGTCATTTCTCCTGTAATCTTTGTGATGCCCAAGATAGTCACCATCATTCACACGGTGTGCAGGATGAACAGCATCGTATTTCTAAACGCACCCACCCCCTGGTTTACCCCCTCTGGCTTGAGTATGCTTCCTTGTTCTCTGGCCCTTTCCCCCCTTTCTCCCACCCTTCTTTGGTGAGACCCTTTCTAGCTTGCTAGGCAGGGAACCTTTTCTGAATGCACGCGGCCTTGTGGCAAGCATAGACTTTTCTTTTTCTTTCTTTTCTTTCTTCTCTCCCACCCTTCTCCTGAGATGGCTCTTTACCTGCCATTCACCATGTGCAATTTTTCGAGATGTTTTCCTTCATGAATCAAAACAGCAATGAGCTTTATCCCTTTTTTTTACATGAGCTACCTCTTTTTTTTTTAACAGGCTAGCAGTCAGTCGTTTTGACTGAAGGCCTTCCTTGCTTCTGTAACCTAACACGTTAAAAACCAAGGCTTATTTGTATGGACTATTTAAAAGTGGGCAGTGCAGAGCAGGAGGTAGAGAGACCGCGCTTGCATGGCTGATAACCCGCCAGACCCTCATTAGTTTTCACGGTGGCTCCTAGCATCGGTTAGGCTGGGCTTGTGAGCCTCTTTGTGAGGCCCTAGCTAGCTTGCTAGTTAATGCACGCAGCTGGGTCTGCCAGTAGCGGAAAGAATAATGAAAGATGAATGAAAGAATAATAGTGAGAGCTCACGCTTCCACTGCACCGTCTGGTAGGGCTCCACTAGTGTTTTTGACACTCTGAGAACGGAACGAGCCCTACCAGGCGGGATAGGTGTGCTTGCGCGCACGCAGATGGGGCACACACGCCAAAAGTAAATTGGATAACACAGTGAGCGGACGCTGACCTGTGCCTGGGGAAAAGTGACGTGAGAAGCCAAGAAGAGATGGAGATTGAGCAACTTGTGCGCCAGCTTCTACAGAAGGTCGACGAGCTTAATCAAGTGGTGCTCCAGCTACGGCAGCAGCAGCAGCAGCAGCAGGAGGATGGCCGAGCAACTCGGGGCAGCGTTGACCAGCTCGTCCGAGACTCTGCTGACACCAACTGGGCAGCAGCATGCAGCATAGACAGGGAAGAACGTCAGAAGTTCTACAGTGTACGTCTGCTGCGCTCCAGGAACGCAGGGGCGCTGCCCTGCGAAGCAACACCAGCCGGGGTGGAAGCCTTCCTGCAGTGCGAGGTGGGCAGCGTGCAGCATGTGGAGCGGATGCGGGACAACGCACTGGGCAAGCAGCGATACATCGTCTGGTTCAGCACGGCAGAGGCAGCGACTGCAGCGTACGCGGGGTTCCGCGACAGCAGCAATGCAGCACAAGCACTCCTGGTGCAGAAGAAGACGCGCCTGCAGAATGCGCTGGTGGACCTGGCCATACAGCTGCAGCAATTGGGCCGGGGACAGTGTGGGTATGGGGAGGAACTGGTTGTGCAAGTCAGGGGAAAAGCAATCGTGGTCAAACTTGGTGAGGGGGAGCTGGTTCCCTACCCCTTCCGCCAGCACCTGCCTTCAGGCCGCATCCCCAGCCCTGGCGAGCCCTTCCTGCACCTCAATGCAGGCCGACTGGGGCAGCAGCTCAAGCAGCTACTCAAGCCTCCTTCGCCATCACCAGCAGCAGCAGCAGCAGCAGCAGCAGCAAGGCCAGCAGCGCAAGCACCTACTTCGCCTGCCCCACCACCAGCACAAACAGCAGCAGCAGGAACGACAGCAGCAGGAGCGACAGCAGCTGCAGCAAGAGGAGCCCCAGTCACTCCCACCAAGCGGAAGCGCACCAACCAAGAGCCCAACCCTGTCCAGCACCAACACTACCCTCCCCCAGCAGCAGGAGCAGCAGCACCTGTACAAGAAATGCACGCAGGTGGCTTTGGAGGAGCCAAGAGGCATGGACAAACTGCAGACCAAGAGACCCGAGTTCGAGCACATAAGACTGCGCAGGCAATACAAGCAGCATGGGTCCCTAATAGGAGGTATGGGGGGGTGTATGGGGGTCCTCAAGGGCCGTCCATACCCCGTGCCATGTCTTGGAGAGATTACAGAGGGTACTTGTCTGCTGAAGAGATTCAAGCAAGGCAACGCAGTTGATACCTTCTTTGACATGTGCACTCACCAGGCTGTATCGGCGGTTACCCTTCCTGAAGCATTGCATTGCATCTTTAACAGTGGATGCTGAGAACTGAAGTGCAAAGCAGAACATAACACATTTACTATGGCCTCTTAGACCTTTTTCAGAGCGGTGCTGTTCTCAAACTTTCTGTGCTTCTTGTGAAAACACAAAAGTGTATTTTCCTAACACTACAGCCTTATGGAGTTTTTTGTGCATGACTTTGCGTGCTTGTTTCATTAGAGTGACAGTGTGAGTGTGATTTTTACAGTTGACGCTTCTGAACTCAGCTCAAGGCTTTCAGTTGACATTTGCACAAGTTTAGTTTGGTTTGGTTGCAGGCACCTTTTGCTTCAGCTAAGCTGCCCTTGTAGGCAGGTACAGCTATGTAACCCTATCCTATCCTATCCTATCCTGCCAGTAGCTAGCGTAGTCTTTTGTTTTCTTTAGAAGCAGGCTCAGTGTCAAGTGCCACCAACACACAGGAGAATGGTATCGCACGGCAAGCACAATGTACTGGCTACCCCATGAAGATTCTTGCATAGGCCTGCATGTTATTGCTGAGATGCCTCTTACTGCTTTCATGCGGTGTTGCTGGGGTGGCCCTTGAGCTAAAAGTTTTTTTGGCTAGCTGAACTACCAAAACACTGTTGGCATGGAGCCCAATATGCCAATGACCTGCTTTGTTGGTGAAGGCTTAACCCCTTAATAATGTGTGTTGCAGGTACAGCTATGCAAGAAAAGAAAAAAGTATGCAGGCAGAGGAAACTCTCCCTACATCGATTAAGGAAAATGAGACATGTTGGCTTAAAAGAGCAAGTGCTGGAATTCCCCTCCACCACAAAAAAAGAAAAGAATAATAGTGAGAGCTCACGCTTCCACTGCACCGTCTGGTAGGGCTCCACTAGTGTTTTTGACACTCTGAGAACGGAACGAGCCCTACCAGGCGGGATAGGTGTGCTTGCGCGCACGCAGATGGGGCACACACGCCAAAAGTAAATTGGATAACACAGTGAGCGGACGCTGACCTGTGCCTGGGGAAAAGCGACGTGAGAAGCCAAGAAGAGATGGAGATTGAGCAACTTGTGCGCCAGCTTCAACAGAAGGTCGACGAGCTTAATCAAGTGGTGCTCCAGCTACGGCAGCAGCAGCAGCAGCAGCAGGAGGATGGCCGAGCAACTCGGGGCAGCGTTGACCAGCTCGTCCGAGACTCTGCTGACACCAACTGGGCAGCAGCATGCAGCATAGACAGGGAAGAACGTCAGAAGTTCTACAGTGTACGTCTGCTGCGCTCCAGGAACGCAGGGGCGCTGCCCTGCGAAGCAACACCAGCCGGGGTGGAAGCCTTCCTGCAGTGCGAGGTGGGCAGCGTGCAGCATGTGGAGCGGATGCGGGACAACGCACTGGGCAAGCAGCGATACATCGTCAGGTTCAGCACGGCAGAGGCAGCGACTGCAGCGTACGCGGGGTTCCGCGACAGCAGCAATGCAGCACAAGCACTCCTGGTGCAGAAGAAGACGCGCCTGCAGAATGCGCTGGTGGACCTGGCCATACAGCTGCAGCAATTGGGCCGGGGACAGTGTGGGTATGGGGAGGAACTGGTTGTGCAAGTCAGGGGAAAAGCAATCGTGGTCAAACTTGGTGAGGGGGAGCTGGTTCCCTACCCCTTCCGCCAGCACCTGCCTTCAGGCCGCATCCCCAGCCCTGGCGAGCCCTTCCTGCACCTCAATGCAGGCCGACTGGGGCAGCAGCTCAAGCAGCTACTCAAGCCTCCTTCGCCATCACCAGCAGCAGCAGCAGCAGCAGCAGCAAGGCCAGCAGCGCAAGCACCTACTTCGCCTGCCCCACCACCAGCACAAACAGCAGCAGCAGGAACGACAGCAGCAGGAGCGACAGCAGCTGCAGCAAGAGGAGCCCCAGTCACTCCCACCAAGCGGAAGCGCACCAACCAAGAGACCAACCCTGTCCAGCACCAACACTACCCTCCCCCAGCAGCAGGAGCAGCAGCACCTGTACAAGAAATGCACGCAGGTGGCTTTGGAGGAGCCAAGAGGCATGGACAAACTGCAGACCAAGAGACCCGAGTTCGAGCACATAAGACTGCGCAGGCAATACAAGCAGCATGGGTCCCTAATAGGAGGTATGGGGGGGTGTATGGGGGTCCTCAAGGGCCGTCCATACCCCGTGTCATGTCTTGGAGAGATTACAGAGGGTACTTGTCTGCTGAAGAGATTCAAGCAAGGCAACGCAGTTGATACCTTCTTTGACATGTGCACTCACCAGGCTGTATCGGCGGTTACCCTTCCTGAAGCATTGCATCTTTAACAGTGGATGCTGAGAACTGAAGTGCAAAGCAGAACATAACACATTTACTATGGCCTCTTAGGCCTTTTTCAGAGCGGTGCTGTTCTCAAACTTTCTGTGCTTCTTGTGAAAACACAAAAGTGTATATTCCTAACACTACAGCCTTATGGAGTTTTTTGAGCATGACTTTGCGTGCTTGTTTCATTAGAGTGACAGTGTGAGTGTGATTTTTACAGTTGACGCTTCTGAACTCAGCTCAAGGCTTTCAGTTGACATTTGCACTAGTTTAGTTTGGTTTGGTTGCAGGCACCTTTTGCTTCAGCTAAGCTGCCCTTGTAGGCAGGTACAGCTATGTAACCCTATCCTATCCTCCACCACAAAGCAACTCTCGCCTTTCCTTTCCTTGCTGGGACAGGACACCTGGCCGATGATTCCAACCATCAATCAGAAAATGGTATGAGGGGGGATTTTACAATTTGGCCCCTTCAGAGCTCTGATCAGTGAAGACAGAGCCTTTGCTGCTGCCATGAGGCCTCAAGTTGGTTCCCAACTTCAATACCTTCACTTTCACATGAATAATCAGCTGCTCATCCTGCAGGAGCAGGTTGGAATGCTGTACCTAAGCAACAGGCGTATAGACTGTGCACGGTGCTGCAGCCACCCCCATTCAATTGGAGCCCCTCCCTACTTCTTGATGTATAGCTCAGCCAGAGGTAAATCATGAAAAAACAATGTTAGGCTTCGGGTCGAAGCTAGCGTATGCATGTGCCAAAATGAAAGAATAAGCTGAGATTAGACTCCAACAGGTTTATCTGGCACATAATCCAAATGCAACATTGATGTTGGTCTGATGTTTCTTGCAGCCCAACCAAGGAGCAGCACCCTTAAGTCCATAAAAAATCCGGGCCTCCGTTGCTCTAAAAAGGGCCATCAATCAATCCCCATACAAGGGTTCTGTTCATGGAGCAGCACAAACTCCCATTGGCAGTCGAAAAAAGCGAGCAGAAATAGCAGTAGCCCTCACCTGACGTCGCATTCATCTGAGGATCTGCAACAAGCCAACATGTACAAAATTGCTGCAGCATTTGCACTCCCTGTCCTTTTAAGCTCCTTCAAGAAAACATGCTTGAGTGCATCTGCATGCGAAGGCATGCTCTGACGCCACCCAGCGCACTACCTTTCCACCACCCCCACATTGCTTTTGCACCCAAAAATCTGTTGCAACTCAACCTCGTGGCAACCACTCCCACCCACAGTATACCGTCACAGCGGAGCACACCCAGGCAGCACACCCGGGCAGCACCCGGGCAGCAGCACATCTGCCCTAGTGCCTGAAATGCATGGTGGAAACACTCCAAGCAGCTGCGCCGTGCAAAAGCCAATTGTCGCTGAATCCAAACCACAAGGGCAGCTGCGCGTGCTGTTATAACATGGCATGCGTGGTGGAAACACTCCGAGCAGCTGTGCCATGCAAGCCAATTAGCTTACCTCAACCGCAAGGGCAGGGCACAACGTTTCCATTTCTATCTGGACCACAAAGGCAGGGCACTTGTCGGGGCACATGGCAGGGAGCAACCATGCCAGGACTCTCAGCCAGGCTGGCAAAGATTTTCTTGTCTTTTCAGGGCACAACTTATACATCATGACATGCGTAGTTGGCACACTCCGAGCACATGCACAACGCATGCGTATTCGCTTCATCTAGACCACGACAGCGGGGCACAATTACTCTGCGAGGCCCATGCCCTGCAATGTCTGCATGAGCCCCGGGTACACTGTGGGATCATCGCCGATCTTGAAGAAGCGGCGCGGGTTGGTGGCGCGCTTTTCTATGCGCACGCAGCGCACATTGCGGCGTTTCAGTTCATCCACGACCTGCAAAGGAGAAGCACAGGCTCAAATTTGAGTACAGACACAACTTTCCAATGCACACGCCAGACACATTTACACACCTACCGTGACTAAGTGCAACATTCTGCAACGGCTTCAAACAAGGAAGTGTAAAGTCTACAAGCACTGCACAGCAGTGCTGCATCCCTCAATGAACTCAAGTGCCCTAGTGTCTGGGGTTCAAGGTTTTGACTGTCCTCTCTGTCAGGGTCCAGGTGGGGATGTTCCTCCTCCATGGTCTCTCCCATCCGCCCATCAAGCTTTTAGACATGGGACTTGGGAGTGGAGTAGAATCTAGGATATAAAAACAGAAAGATTCACTGGAGCGCACCTCCTCCAGGGTCTCTCCCATCTCCCCATCCAAGCCCATCATGATGTGGTTAGCCAGCCACTGCAGCGCGCCCTCATTCTCCTGCTCATTCACGTCGTACGTTGATGCCACTGAGCCTCCCACTGACTTGGCGGCCTTGGCCCGATCAAGCACCTGACCATGGGGGCAAGGTGTGACACAACCATGAGAGCTGGATTTGAGAAATTTGCCAGGCAGCCTTGGCTCAATCCAGCACCTGGGAAACCATGGGTGTGAGGAGTGACACAGCATGCTGTATAAGGAAATGATGTAAGCATGCTTAAAAAATGGGCAGGCAGCCTTGGCCAGATCCAATACCTGGCCATAGGTGAAAGGCATGATAAAACATGACGCATAAAAAAATGAAGGAGAAGCATTTCAAAGAATAGCCACGCAGCTTTGGTCGGATTCAGCACCTGATCATGGATAAGAGATACAACATGATACAACATAACACGACAAGGAATGATGGGAGAAGCAATTTTTAAGAATTGGCTGGAAAGCTTTGACCAGGGCCAGCACCTGATTATGGATATGAGGTATGACGCAACTGGACAAATTGAAAGGCTGTCAAATGGTGGGAAATGGACAAGAGGTGGATAAACCCCCTAAAAAACCCAGAGTTTTTTAGAAAGCTCATTGTACAGGTTGCTCCCAACCTTGGACACTCAAACTTGGCGGCAAAATGTAGCATATGTTTCCCAAGCTTTCTGTTGCACCAAAAGGCTTCACTGTTGCAGACTGGGGCGCATATGCCTAATTAGTCGAGGCATGAACCCTACTCTTTGACCACCAAATCTCCACTTCCGATCGCCCTCTGCACCAATTGGGTACTCTTTATAAAGAGTGATTTGGAATCCTTGTACCAAAGGAATATCATTGCAAAAAGAAAGGAATGAAAAGACCCAGTGTTTTGTTAGATACAGAATTTTAGCCATTTCTATTAAAACAAAGCCAGCACAAGGGGTGCCAGAAAGGTCAATTTTTGAATACGCAGAATATTAGTAATGTAAACAGAGTTTCATAATTTTTGGGCACTTGTTCTCCAGATTGGACTGGTTTGGTTACAGGCACCTGTTTTGCTTCAGCCAAACTGCCCTTGTATGCAGGTACAGCTAGGTAAGCCCTTTCTTTATTCAATGTAGAGGGAGGTCAACATAACAAATTATTGGGAGTAAAATCAGTCCCAGGTTGGAGCAGTGGGCAATCTGAGGCCAGGAGAATGACCTGGGGCCCTCCGACTTTCATCAATTCTTGTTGAGCATGATATTTCATGGGATTTTAGTGGTTGAGATGGTTGGATACAAAAAAAAACGGAAAGAGCATATACACTAATACAGTAGAAATGTCCACCTCTGGGGAAATGGGCTAAACAAACTGGCCTGGCAGCCCAGGCCCAGACCAGCTCACAATTGCGTGTGAGATCTAACATGGCTTCAACACATAGACAAATGAAATAAGGAGAAACATTTACATATAAATACATGCATACATGCATTCATGCATAGATACATGCATGGACACAAACACGCACACACACACACACACAATCCTAAATGTAAAGTACATAAATCACAATGCAGTACTGCTGCACACAGGCAAGCTCACTAATGCTGCACAGGTATGTGTGCAAATACACAGAGGTATGCTGACAGATGCTATACATTATTCTGTGCAGCACACAGAATGCAATGTTGCTGCGCACAGGGTATGAAATGTGTTAACAGCTTAGAACCTTTGAGAGCATTGACCAACCTTGAAGATTAAAGTTTTTAAATTCCGGATTATTTCTCATTTGCAGTGTAGATGTGGAATTCTTTACCTGATATAATAGCACACAATTGTTACCAAATCTCCACTGCATATGGATGTTAGCACGCACTCACTTTCAGGTTCAAGGCGTGCACCACTGCAGGCCGCCCTACAAAACGACCCGACTTCCCAAAAATGCTGAAGTAGCGCTTGGTGCCCCTTTCACCAATGCACGTGCACGCAACCTGTGGAGGGTGTATCAGCAGAGATGAGGAAGGCAGTGAGCCCAAAACAAATGGTAAAACTTTGAGAATAGATCATGCCTCCTGTCCAGATGGTGCTGTGGTGCTCTGGTGCTTTGCTGCGTTTTGCTATGTATTTGGGTGTATTGGTGCTTTGCTGCCTTGCGCTTGAGGAAACAATTTAGCACCCTGCCCAGATGGTGCTGCAGTGCTCTGGTGCTTTGCTGTGCAGCGTGCTTTGTGCTTTGGTGCTTTGCTGTGCAGCGTGCTTTGTGCTTTGGTGCTTTGCTGTGCAGCGTGCTTTGTGCTTTGGTGCTTTGTTGTGCAGGGTGCTTTGAGCTTTGGTGCTTAGGTGCCTTGTAACCAGGCAGTGACGCTGAGGATTAAGGTCCATGAGGGCACTATTGCACTGTGTGTGAAAATGCAATGATGCAATGACTTCTGGGCCTCTGCAAGGAAAGAATAGGGGTAAGGAACAGAGGAAAGAGAAGGACAGAAACAAAAATCAACACTTTAGTCTGGGTGAGTGCATGATCGACAGCAAGCGCACAACTTGAGCGTATCCTACAGTGCACTTCTCAGCAAGCAATCGTTACCCCAACTTTTTGCTGTGCTGTTTGCTGCGCTCTGCAACTTTGCATACCTTATAGTGCACTACTCAGCAAGCAGGCGTTACCTCTGCAGTCGAGGGGGCAAGTTCATGGAACATGGAAAGCATCAGCAAATTTCACGGACTTTGGTGGCAGGCTCATTGACGTACATGGGGGTATGACACAACAACGGAGCAAATCTTGATTGTTGCGTGCACTCACCCCCATCTTCTTCAAGATCTCCACCGTCTCTTCTGGTGTCTGGCCCATGCCTACAAAGGCACCGGTAAGGCCCTGCACACAAAGGGTAGCAGAGGCAGCTGCGTCCTCCTCATCCTTCTATGGAAAAACAAGTGTCTGGCCCATGCCTGCAAAGGCACTGGTGAGGCCCTGCACACAAAGGGTAGCAGAGGCAGCTGCGTCCTCCTCATCCTTCTATGGGAAAACAAGTGTCTGGCCCATGCCTGCAAAGGCACTGGTGAGGCCCTGCACACAAAGGGTAGCAGAGGCAGCTGCGTCCTCCTCATCCTTCTATGGAAAAACAAGTGTCTGGCCCATGCCTGCAAAGGCACTGGTGAGGCCCTGCACGCAAAGGATAGCAGAGGCAGCTGCGTCCTCCTCATCCTTCTATGGAAAAATAAGTGTCTGGCCTATGCCTGCAAAAGCACCGGTGAGGCCCTGCACACAAACGGTAATAGAGGCATGCTGCGCGCTCCTCATTCCCTGATGGAGTAAGGGCCCATACAACCAAAAGGAAGTAAGCAAGCTGTCTAAATCTGAGTACCTGCATGTGCGTTCCTGCACACATATTGAGGTACTCAGATCCAGACGGCCTGTGCTCAGGGCGCTCTTGAATGCACTGCACAGACAGCCAACAGTCAGAGGCTGCACCTGACAGGATGCATAGACAGATTGCATGCGACAGGCAGCACAGGGCGCCCCTGACACTACGCACTCCCTGAATGGATGCACTCATAAACACTTGGAATGGGTGATGCGCTTCCAAACACCTGGACCAGATGCGCTTGCGTCCCTCTGACTGGATGCACTTACAACCACCTTCAATGGACACACAGGGTGCCCTGACATAGATGTACTTACATCTACCTGCTCCATGTGCATTTGCACCCTTGACAGAGGATGCAGAGGATGCACTTGCATCTACCCGCTCCACGTGCACGTGCACCCTTGACAGAAATTGCAAAATGTGCTCCCAACGCCTGCTCCATGCGCACTCGCACCCTTGACATAAAATGAAAAATGTGCTTACAACTACCTGCTCCTCGTGCACTCGCACCCTTGACAGGATGGACTTACAACTACCAGCTCCATGTGCATTTGCACCCTTGACAGAGGATGCAAAAGATGCACTTTCAACTACCTGCTCCACGTGCACTCACACCCTTGACAGAAAAAGCAAAACGAACTTCCAACGCCTGCTCCATGTGCAATCGCACCCTTGACAGAGGATGCACTTACAACTACCTGCTCCATGTGCATTTGCACACCCTTGACAGAGGATGCAGAGGATGCACTTACATCTACCTGCTCCACGTGCACTCACACCCTACCAGTGGATGCACTTACACCTACCTGGAACAGATACTTAGGAGCCCTTGCACGAAGGCACTCATGGACGGAAACCACAAATGATCGCACAAAGTGCTCTTTGACGGATATGCTTCCATCAGCAGATGGGAGTAGTTTGGCAAACCAAGAGCTCTGCATGTCAACCCCACACCCACACCCCAGTCTCTGAAGTCACCCAAGCAGCAAAGCATTCAGGCTCACACAAGATGATACTCCGTGCAGAAACACCTTGCAACTGATGCCTTGGCAGGGCACTCTAAAAGAAGGTATCTTTAGCCTACCTCAGCCAGCCACCGCATATCAATTTAAACAACACAACCATACACCACCTTATCTTGCCATCGCATGCCAATCAAGGACAGACAGCCACACCCCACCTCAGCCAGCCATCGCATAACCGATAAAGACAAAACAGCCACACCCCACCTCAGCCAGCAATTGCATAACCGATAAAGACAAAACAGCCACACCCCACCTCAGCCAGCCATCGCATGCCCTTCTCTGCCTCCTCTGGTGACATCTTGGCCATGGTCTGGGTAAACTGCTTCCGCACTGTGGAGCCTGAGCACCCAGGGTTCAGCTGCGTGTGTGTATGTGTTTGTTTATGTGCGTTTGTGTGTGTGTGTGTGTGTGAAAGTGATTAAGTGTGTGTTCAAATGTGTGCATGTGTCTCTGTGCAAGAGGAAAATACAATTTTTACAGAAGGCGCATGTACAAGAGTTACTGCTGTGCAAACATTCTCTAGCCAAGAATAAATTGGAGTCCCTCGGTGCAACGGGAGACCTGGCAGACTTTCAAATCATACTTGTATTAACCAGCCCTACTCTGGAGCACAGCAAGACGCTGGAATTGGAAAATTGCTGGCATTTTCTTCCATGCCATGGGGCCTAACTAAGCTCTGCGTTTCAGACAGAGTGCGTCTTTGCCTATGACGCTGACAATGCGCAAACCAGACACAGTGCGTGATTGCGGCCAGCCAGATAATCTGTGAACAAGCTCAGGGGCATGTGTGGTCCTGGCCAATGATGCTGCTGTGCCTTGAAACAAAAAAGGCTGCCAGCACAAAACAACCGATGAAGAGTCATTTCCAGGTAATCCTGTTTCTCAACCAAATGCACTGACCAGCAAATGGAACTAATTACATTTGAGCACCTGGACCGAGTCGTCTCCTTTCAGTCTGGTTACACTGCTGGTTCCTAGCATGGGGCGGAAGCCTTTAGTGCAAGCAAGCGCAAGGTGGCTACACATGCAAGCTACACATGCAGCTACACATGGGAGGCAGCTCCCTTTTGGGCTTCTTGGGAGCACACTACACGCACCTGTAAATTCAGGGCCTTTACCAAGTGCGGCCGGCTGTAGGAGCCCTTAATGCGCCCATCTTCCAGGAAGAACCTGCAGCGCACACGCCACATGTGGATACATGTAAGTAAGGACAGCACATACTCTCAGCACGCATCACAGAAAGACACACATACACACAGAGCGGCACATATAACGGCCTCTCCGCTTACTACCTTCCTTCCCACGCACCTCTTCAGATGCATGGCACAACACTTTTTGTGCAGCAACACACACCTGCACACACAGGTGGACGCGCTGTGCGCGCTGTAGCAGCACACCCCAGTGGCAGATCACTTTTTGTGCAGCCACACACACCTGTGTGTGAATGCGTTGTGCGCGCTGTAGCAGCGCACCCCACTGGCAGGTCACTTCCGGCGCAGCAATACGCACCTGCGGGTGGACTCGTTGTGCACACTGTAGCAGCTCACCCTCAGCCGCCGCAGCTCCTGCAGTGCCTCGTCCTCTGTCTGGCCAAAGCCCTGGTAAACGCCCATGAGGCAACGCGCCAGCCACCTCAGCCCAGCTTCATTCTCCTCCTCAGTGATCTTCCGCTGCGTACATGCAAACATGCATTTGCGCGCGCGCACGCACACACACGTTTATACATCTGCTTGAGCTTGAGTCTGCATGCGGTGTATACAACGCATGCATGCTTGTTCAAATTAGTGCAAGCAAGCATACACACGTCAGGCATCCATGACGAAATAAGTCCGTGAGCCATCGAATCCAAACGCAAACTGCGCCCAAAAATTTGGCTTTGGGCATATTTGCTTTGGCGTCAGGTTAATTGCAAACAGTGTTGCAGACAGAGCCCATGATAAACGCAAGAGGACGTGCGTGAGTCAAGTATTGATAAAATGACAGCATCCAGTGCCTTTAAACACTTCTAAAGACGCTTTACTGAAAAAGCCTTGCCCCACGGAGCGCTACCAATATACGCTACCATTTAAGCTTTTCCAGCCGCTCCATTGAAGAAGGCATGCCACTAAAAGTGCAATTATGGCGAGCTCTTCTAGAACAATGTGCAACTAGCACACATGCAAGCAAGCGAGCATCCTTTGTAAAAAGCAAGTCCACTTCAACAAATCTTCCTTCTGCGCGCGAGGTAAGGAAAATAGTTACACCAACCTCCTCTCTCTCTCCCTCCCTCTCCCCCCCCCCCTCTCTCTCTCTCTCTCTTTGTCTCTCTCTCTCTCTCTCTCTCTCTCTCTCTCTCTCTTTGTCTCTCTCTCTCTCTCTCTCTCTCTCTCTCTCTCTTTGTCTCTCTCTCTCTCTCTCTCTCTCTCTCTCTCTCTCTCTCTTTGTCTCTCTCTCTCTCTCTCTCTCTCTCTCTCTCTCTCTCTCTCTGTCTCTCTCTCTCTCTCTCTCTCTCTCTCTCTCTCTCTCTCGCGCGCGCGCGCGCGCGCGCGCACTCACATACACGCACAGCACATCCATAAAATAACAGCCTCCTCGGAAAGGTTAGTTCTTTGTCTACAATACATGAGACCAAGGATTGTGGCTCACGTGGAATTTTGCCTACTTCCTTGAGATGTAGCAAAGCTCAGGTGTGCCCGGTTAAATCGACAACCACTGTTACAGGCAGAAACATGCCATGAAGCCAGCTGCAACAAAGGAGAGCCACAAAGGAGTGACTTTGCATCCTTACTGACTGAACAACTGAACTGAACTGAACAAGGAAATGTAAGGGAGCAAGATGGATGTAGGGAGGGAACGCTTCCAAGTTGCACACACCTTTCTTATCTTGGTGGCCTTCTCAGGGCCGCTGGGTTGGGACGTGCTAGCTCCTTGCTGCAAATGGGGTACCCCAGGACAAGGTAAACGAGTGTTGCATCCAGCAGACATGGTCATGCAACTAGTCATGCTTGTGCCTTGAAAGCATACACACATGCAGTGCAGGTGCAAGTGGGATGCCCAAGGACAAGTTGCATGGGCGTTGTATCCAGTGGAAATGGTCATGTCAGGGTCAGGGAACATGCTCATCGAAGGGACGTCCTAATACATGTAAAAAGTCATGTGCTTTGTGTCGACAGCGTACACACAAATGCAGAGCAGCTGTGCACTTGAGAGTGCACACTCACCACCCTGCTCCTCGTACGTGCGCGTAATACACTTTTGTTTCAAGAACCTTTTGGGAATTGTTGCAGAGCTTTTACCCTGTGGAGAATGCTCACGCGCATGCGAGCACACATACACACACAGACAAACGCACACGCACGCACACGCAGACAAACACACACGCACGCACACACAGACAAACACACACGCACGCACACACATACACACACGCACGAACACACACACAGACAAACACACACACACGCGCACACACATACACACACGCACGAACACACACATACACATACACACACATGCGCACACACACACACACACACACACACAGATGTTGACTGTGTGTTCCTTCACCCTGCACTCACCATGCCCTCTGTCCTCCGCGCTTCATGTCTGTCAAGGGGCCTCATGTGTACCATCCTTTCAAGGGCCTGTGTGGATTGCTGGTTGCTTAGCCTTTGTGCTGAAGCTGCTGCCATGGTTTTTGGACCACGGGTGGCAGGCTGGGCGCGAGCAGACCAGCGTCCAGGCAGCAAGGAGGTGTGGCATCCATGGGGTGGCAAGTGTTGAGAATGGAGGTATGGTCGGGGGAGGGGCATGCTGCCTGAGACCTGCTTGCAACAATGGGAAAGTCAGTGCCACATCACATCAGCCGGCATGCCAATTGCTAGACAATGCAAGTTTGAACATTGCAGGATTGTTGGCAAAGAATTTCTGAGTGTGTATAACAAGTTGCACACACCCCGGGGGAGGGCACCCACCAGCATGTTGGTCCAAAAAGAAGACCTACTCAGCAGCACTTGTACGGGTGTTGCCACCAATTAGGATAAATGATTTCGGCTAGTTTCTATAAACTAGAAATATAAATTGTATTCCAACTGCCCCTCCCAAATCCGAAAAACTTTCAACTGCTGATCTGTTGCTTGAGAGACCACAGGCATAGCTTGAGGGATATAAACATAAACAATTGAGATTCCAGGAGGCAGGATGCTGCGGGGCATCACTGCTTGGCAGGGCTCAGCCTCTACAAGTGGTAGACAAGGCACCAAATGCCAGCCCACAAGGATCGGCACCAGGTCCAGGAGGTCCCTTACAGTGAATGCAAGGAGGAGCTTAGCAGATAGAGGCAAGTGTGTCAGGCAAGAGCATGGACCGGCAGGCCTAGTGCACATGCAAACACGCACACTGCCGCGCAACATGATGTTCGTGCCAATGAAAGCACTGGTTGACAACTGGCCTGCTGGTACACCTGCAGGGAGGAAGCCCCCCCCACCAGACCTGCCATCCCTCCTTTTTGATCAACGCATTGTGTACTTGGGCATGCCAGTGAGTGCTGCTGCCTGGCCTGCCAGGGAGGATGCGCAGGCGCTGCCTGTGTTTCGACTGTGCAAACATGGTGCACCTTTGTTCCCTCTTATCTTTTTAGGTGCATCTAGCATGTAATGGAGAGAGTGCACACTGCTACACACACAAACACAGTCAACATTGCTTGCTTGTTTCCTTCCCCTCTCCCTCGCAGCTGGTGCCAGCAGTCACTGAGCTCATAGTGGCAGAGCTGCTGTATCTGGAGAAGCAAGGCCAGACACTGCCCATTGAGATGCTCATCAACTCCTCAGGCACCACGCGGCAAGATGGGGAGATTGTAAGTGTGTATGGTTGAACCTTCCCTCCAGCAAGCGTATGCCAATTGGCCCACATTCAATTCACCCCGCCCTGTTTCCTTCATACAAACGACTGCAGCTGGCGTTCGACAGCGAAGGCATCGCGATGCTTTCCGCCATGGGCTTCGTCAGAAACCCGGTGAGCTTCACACATCGATTTGAGGGTCACAGGTGCACAGTTGGGAGCACACAGCCCTTGGCCAGAGAGTGCAAGCTGTGCACAACTTCTTTCTTCTGCCAACTAGCCTCATTTTGAAGTGTTAAAGGTGTAATTAGGAAGTGCAGGGGATGACATTGTGCGCACACCTCTAGTGTGTCCACGCGCTGCTAACCCACAGTTTGCTCACCCTTGCCATTCCTCACTCCTTGCTGCATAAGCAACCTCATGCCTCCTTCCCTGCTGCGCAGATCTCCACCGTGAATATGGGTCTGGCTGTGGGCTGGTCTGCAGCAGTCTTGGCCTTTGGAAAGAAGGGCTGGCGGAAATCCCTGCCCCACTCGTTAGGTGAGTTTGGGCAACTCCGGCACTACTGACTCACAAACGAATGCACTAGCACGTTCCAAACAGTGTATACACACGCACACACACACATACACACACCTCTTAGGTCATCCATGAGAAGCATGCACAACGATATGCAGTGCGCAGGGGCACTTACTACACGTCACACGCATGCTACATTGCGCAAGTGCATCATTATGTTCTCATGATTTGTTCCATTTAGAAAAAAAATGTGTGCAAGCAAACATTTACGTACCCCCTCCATGCGCGCGAACACGCGCGCATGCGTGCGTGCGCGCGCGCGCGCGCACACACACACACACACACAATCACACACATACACACCGCAGCCATGATCCAGCAGCCCAGGACACCCCCCACAGGACAGCGTCAGGCCATTGAGGTGCACATCAAGTGGCGTGAGGTGCTGGACTACAAGCGTGAGCTGCTGCGCATGCTGTCCATAGGCACGGGGTGGCCGGTGGGGAAGCTTGACGCGGTGCGTGTGTGACTGGCAGCACTCCCTGACTGTGGGTGTGTGGTTAGGGATGAGTGAGTGTGCGTATGTCACTGGCAGCGCTCCCTGTGTGGGTGGGTATGGGTGCGTGTGGGTGTGGGTGTGGGTGTGGGTGTGGGTGCGCGCGCGCACGCGCACACAGGGGCGTGAGAGAGAGTGAGTGTGGGTGGGTGGTGTGGGTTTGGGGGGTCGGTGGATACCCATTTGAACAAATGAAGAGGTGCAACGTGCATTATGTTGGTTGCCCCTTGGGGCCCTGCTTTTGCTGAAGCTCCATATGCGTGCCTGCTGAGTGGCAGACTTGCCTGCCAGCTCAATCCAGTACAAGGCTTGCTGGATGATGGCGTCGGTGGTCGACAGCAGCAGGGTGGGGGGCGCTTGCAGTGAGCACATGCCATCTTCCTTGTTTCCATCATCCAGGGAGGGGTGCACGCCGAGAGGAAGGATTTCAAAACAATCTTGCCTGTGCTGCTTTCTGGTGTGCATATGTCTGCGCTTGCCACGTCGTTGAAGCGCCTGGTATTCAGATGCTGATTTAGAGAGGCTGCTCACTTTTTTGGCAGGTTTGCTGCCATGTTGCTATCATGCCATGCTGTAGTGCAGTGTTGCTGCCATGTCACTGTCATTGGGATACAAAGGCAGCTCTCCTTTTGGGGGGTCGCAGTGCTGCTGCCATGTCGCTGTCATTGGGACGCTGAGACTGCTTTCCTTTTTAGGGGGGTCGCAGTGCTGCTGCCGTATTGCTGTCATTTAAAAGCTATTACTCCCTTTTTTGGAGGGGTTGGCAATTGCGCTTTGGCTGTGCTGGAGAGCTGACAGCTGCTGGCTGGTATCATCTGTATGTGCGGGATGACACAGCGTGATGGCAGGTTAGCACAGCATGATGGCACAGAAAGCAGAAAGAAAAAGAAAAAGCCTATGCCAGCCAGAAGGCCGCATGCATTAAGGAAAGCATGGTGGACGCACGTTTGCGTCAAAGCCTGGTCGATTGTCCACAGTGCATTTCAAGGAGGCAGATTCCGGGCACATCACACTTCAGAGGTATCCTTGGTTATCCAGTGTGCTTGAAGGAGTCACCCTCAATGCCACAAGTCCTTAGCATGGAATGTGGCTCCGTCAAGTGCACTGGTGGACGAGGAGGATGACGCAGCATCCAAGAACGGTGTCAAGACCGTCATGGAGGGGCAAGCTGGTGCTGCTCCTTGACCATGCTGCTCCCTGTCTGTGTGTTTGCAGGACATGCAACGCCCCTTATACATGCGCCCTCAAGATGCCCTGCAGTACAACATCATAGATGAGGTCATCCAGCCTAACAGGTTGGTTCCTGGTTGGCCTTGTTTCCCATGCTCTGCTTTCTTTTTATTCGGAACCCGGTCTTCTTAGCCATGGCCCGCCACCTTTCCCTCCTTAAGCCCCCTCTTCCTGGCCCTTCGGTCTGCCACCTTTATCTCCTTACGTCCAGTCTTCTTAGCCTCAGGTCTGCCACTTTTTTCCCTGGTACCCAGTGCTTGAACAGTTGTAGAGCCCCCCTGCTCCTTGCTTAAGGCTGTAAGGGGCCCATTGAAAAAACCTTATTCAAAATGCTGCACAGAGCCTTCGTGGTTTGTCAGCCCAATCCATGACGAACGTTTAGGCTTCATACCACACACAAAACTGAGTGTAGGCAGGGTGATCAAGAGTAGGTCCTTACAAGCACCCTTTGGCCCTCCTAGCTCGCAATGGAGTCTATCTTGTGTTTGACACTAGATTTAATTGATCAGGTGTTTTGAACACTTACACTATCTAGTGCAAGTGAATCCTAATGTGCACTCCTCTGTCAAGGTTTCTCTGGACCAGATAAGTGGATGGAGGATTTGCAGAGGCTGTTCTCTGGATCAGATGAGTGGATCAGGTTGTGCCGAGGCTAGCAGGCACTCATTAGCCCAGGTTGCTACTGAGGACTTCAATGGTGTGCCCATGAGCATGTTCTGAGGCATGTCAGGCCACCTCGTTGGACGTGGGCACCAGAGTGTGCCCACGACCATGTTGTGAGGCATGTCAGGCCACCTCGTTGGACGTGGGCACCAGAGTGTGCCCATGAGCATGTCGTGAGGCATGCCAGGCCACCTCACTGGACGTGGGCACCAGAGCGAACGGTTACATCAAGCCATTTTGTTTGAAGTGACCACCAAATTAAACATCCATGTCAGAGACCGTTTGTGTGAAGTTGCAGAAATGAATGCCCTTGCACTTTGCTTGGCTCCAGGGAGGTCACTCCAAGTTACTTCTTGGGGTAGGAAAGAAGGTGAAAGTGGGCCCGAGAACTTGCAGGCGTGGGCATTTGTGCTGGCCAAAAAGGTGCAAGAGTGGACCCTGCGCTTGCTAAATTGGCGCGAGAGTGGACCTGTGCTCCATATACACGTGTGCATACGTTACACAGGACGTGCATACTTCACGTAGGATAGAAATTGTGTGCTGCGTATGCAGGATGAAGGAAGAGAAGGCCGCAGTTTAATTGTGCTGCTGGCCTTCTGTGGACCCCTTCGCTTTTTGAACTAAAGTCAGGTCAGCCAAGAAGGTTTGAGTTGATGCCCCACTGCAACCAACCAATCCTGAGTATGCAGGACCTTTGTCTGGACCCCCCCCCTGAGCAACTCTGCTTACTCAGTCTGTGCCGGGGGTTGCCCAGGGTGTGGGGCCAAAAAACAGGCAGAATGCTTTCCAAAATCAGGTCCTCAGGAAGCTGTCTCCCAGCTCGCCTGCCCAGCAGCGATGGCTGGGCACTTCATCAGGAGCACATTCTGGGGGGTCTGGGGGGCTGGGACGGGGGTCCAGAAAAAACGCTCCCCGGACCTCAATTTTGGCAGGGGAAATGGCGAGTTAACATCACAGAGCTACCACTGCACTAATAAAGGTTGCAAAACTTTTGCTGGGACAAGAAAAATGTTGAATAATTAGCTCACTTGAATTGTGCTCCCCCTAAATGAGCAAAATTCTTCAGGATGTGCAAGTCCATGAGTCTAACAAGTGAGCATACACTCAAGTGGGCTCACCAGAGCCTGATGTCCTGGTTAAACCTCCAGCTGTCACTGCACGCCAAGAACCACTCCCTGCACGCTTCGTTCCTGAAACTTGGCTGGCATACCTGCGAAGCATGCTGAACAAGTCCACGTACTCAGGTTGTGGCCGCACAGTGTGCTTGCCTGGTTTGCATGTTTGCACCACTTTTGCCTGCCAGATGCGCGCTTGGATGACCATGCTCTCAAGTGCTTTGGGACCAAGTTTTGCCACCCTCCACCCCCCCTTTTTTACTCCAATGGATCAGGTTGGACCCAAAACCTAACCGAAAGCCAACAAACGGGACAAATTTGGATCAGAGCAGGCAGTTTGGCACCCACCCTTGTGGAAATGGCCAAAAATGGCTTTGAATGCCTGGAAAAGTGCCCCTGACTCGCTCCAAGGGTCCCATCCTCACCTTTTACTTGCAGAAGTACCAAACAAATCACCCTCGACCAACCCTGCATACTCAGTTTGCTCAAAATGTGGGGCAAAAACTCCTCATTTCTACACATGGCTCCGCTGACCTGACTCAAACGTATGTGTGTTGTGCATGCAGGACGTAGGAAGAGAAGGCTGCAGTCTGATTGTGCTGCTGCTGGCCTTCTGTGGACCCCTTTGCTTTATGAACTCAGAGCATGTGTGCTGCGCATGCAGGATGAAGGAGGAGAAGGCCGCGGCTTACTGGCTGAAGTCAGGGCGTGCGGAGACTGAGGGACGATTAGAGCAATGGTTTGAGTACCTGTCACTCCAGGTGCGCTGATCTGCGAGTCTTGGTGTGCGTGGCTGTTGCTCCAGCCGCGCTGGCCTCCGAGTCTGGGTCAATTTCCTACTGCTTGAGCTGTCCCAGAGCAGTATTGGTTTTATTAGTCGGAGGATATCAAGTTTTGTGATCCCAGGCACGCAGGGCGATTCTTATGTAGGGGAATGCCAGTTGCTTCAGGCAGGCGCTGAGCACAAAGGGTGTGGCGTGAGTAGGAGCGGTTTTGGGTTGTCCTTTAAGGCACGCAGGGCAATTCTTGCGCAGGCGCAGAGCATTGGGGGTGTTATGTGAGCGGTGAACTGGAGGGCGTGTGCTGCAGGCCCATGCACGTTCAGAAAAGAAGCCACATATTTTTTGGGCTGAGGGCGTGTGTGCCCTTTTGACTGTGGTCTTAGCACTCATGCCACGTGCGTGCTCGCGATTGTGAGCAGCATGGGCGTTGCTTCCTTTTTGAGTGTTGTTTAGTGTTATTGTTTGTTGTGCTTTGTGCTTAAAAAAAAAAAAGCAAGCGTGCAGGGGCACAGGGCATGATTTGTTTGCCGTGGGCTTGCCCAGGCTTCCTATTCCATTTACGACCACAGAGTCCTCTCGTATGAAGGTGGCCCCACTGCCTGGTCATATTGAATGCTTCACCAGGGCCATCTTTGCGAGAGCGCATGTGTCTTTGTGCACAAGGGGCTGCTCATCACCACATGGGTTTGCGCACAAGGGGCAGCTCTCGGAGAGGGTGGGCCAATTCGCACACATGCCACACGTACTTCACGTTTCCGCTGCAAAATGGCTGAAGCATGCGGTGTGTATACCCAGAGTTTGCCAACCCTGCTCATGAACACATATGGTGTGGAGCATCATGCAGACCGGTATGAAGGGTTGGGTGAAAAGGGCTCTGCATCTCACCAAAGAGGCTCAGAGGAGGCTCAAAATAATCAAGGGTCAAACTAGCTTCTTCGGCCTTCTTTGCCTCTTCGCCAGACCCTCTTTACCTAGTCATACACACAAGTAGGGATGGCCCATTCCATGTACACACGCCATTTATTTCGCTTATCCCCTGCCAAAAAGATGGAACGTACGGCACACATATACGCAACTGGCCAACCCTGCGTGGCACACGGTGCAATGCACCTGCTGCGTGCTGCGCATGGGTGCAAATGCATCTGCTGTGTGTGGCGCATGGGCCCAATGCGCTGTGTGCTGAGCACGCTGTGGCCTGCAGGAGGTGCATGCGCTGAAGGAGTCGCTCCAGAAGGCACATGGGCGCAAATACATCTGCTATGTGCTGCGCATGCTTTGGCCTGCAGGAGGAGTATGCGCTGAAGGAGTCATTCAAGAAGGCTGTGGCCCAGGACTTGAGGCGCAGCTACCGGGACTCTGCGATGCGTGTGCTGAAAGGCACCAACAAGGTTGCTGAGCAGATGTCCGCACTGCCGCAGATGCTGCCAGAGGCCATGCAAACAGGACAGGATGAGGTGAGAGGGGCAAGGGGGGAGGGAGAGGTCAAGACACGTTACTGCGTTTGTTGGTGTCATGATGAGCTCACACAAGTGCTCTGCAAAATGTGTGTGTGTGCGTCCGTGTGTGTGTGTGTGTGCGCGCGCGCGCCCGCACGCCCGCGTGCCGCAGAAAGCCGCTGGTGGACAAGTAGGGTGAATTCAGCTTTTGCCTCCCAATCATAAGACTGGTAGCTTGCATCCCCGTCCGTGCTGCATTTCAAGACCTTCCGAAACGAAAGGGGGGGGGGGAGCAGAACATGCTTTGTAGGAACATGGGGGGGGAGCCTCGTCTCGCAGATGGACATCACATCCCCAAGCGTGGAACGCCTGTATGGATTATTGCCAAGATTGACTCAACTTTTTTCATGCTTCATCTTTTCAGAATCACAATCATGGTCCTCTCTCATGCTCTTGCTCGTTTTCCTCCACTCACCTCATTGCTCTGCACCACGCACCACCCCACCCAGTTGCAGCTACCCTTCAGCCTCACACACACACATACACACACACACACAGGTGCGGCTGCCCTTCAGCCGCGAGGGCCTGCGCGTCGCGTTGCTCAACTCTGAGCGCTACGCGCAGCGCAACATCGACCGCCATGTCGCGGCAGGCAAGGTCAAGATGCCCGCGCGGTGGGAATCAGAGATCCAGCAGAGCATGCAGGTGTGTGGGTTGGGGGGGGATGAGGAGGCATGTATGCCGCCATCCTTGCGTTGAGGTGGTCGAGCTGGCACAGCAGAGGCGAGCCGAGTGTTGGCAAGATCGGGTGTGGACTCCCTCTGTTGGAGAGGGGTGGCCAGACTGGGCGTGTAGAATAGGACACGGTTTGGGTTGCTGGGCTGAAAAGGAGGCTGGCTCAAGGTGCTGTGTTCTTTTTATTGATCACCTGTTTGCTGCACGTACACCGTGTCTCTGATGTAAGTGTGTGTGTGTGTTCAAGAGAAGTGAAGACGCAAAACACATGAAATGTGTCCCCGCACAAACACACACGCGCGCGCGCGCACACACACACACACACACACACACACACACACACACACACACACACAGGAGGAGCAGCAGCTGGTGTCACAGCAAGGCACGCCCCTGTCCTCCACGCCCATCTACTACGACCCCGATGGCACCAGCAGCACAGTGGGTGGGGGCAGCATCAGTCCAGTGGCAGAGGGGAAGGGCGAAGTGGACTACGAGGCGTTGATTAAGGTGAGCTGTGATGCACCGCTGTGCTGCTGCTGCTGCTGTTGTGTGTGTGAAGGTGTGTGAAGGTGTAGGTAGCCCAGAGGTAGAGGGGGGGAGGGGCAAAGTGGACTACGAGGTGCGGATCAAGGTGAGCAGAAATTCATGCATTTGCAGCAGCTGCTGCTGCTGCTGCTGCTGCTACTGCTATGAATGATAAGTGAATGAGTGAGTGAGTGCGTAGGCATGAATGTGAGTGGGTGTGCAGTGTAGGAGCAGCAATGTGAGCCCTGTCAGCTGCGTTGCAGAGGGCACTGTTGAAGGTGGCTGAGAGGCCAACAATGAAGGAAGGGACTTGATGTAACTTTTGGGTGTTGGGTGTGCATGAGAGTGGTTCGTTGTCAGCGGGTGTGGGTGGTGGCCTGAGTTCTTGGAAAACTCTTGGCGAAAATCCTCGTCATAGGGGTTGCAGTGTGCTCAACCTCAGGTGAGGGTGGTTGGGTGGAGATCGTGTTGGGTGATGTGTGCAACCACCTGTGCAGCTTTTACACACAGCAGGCATGCAGCAGGTCATGCAGTGTCTTCCCCTGTGACTGCTTTTTTGTTGTCATATTGCGGCACGTTGCATGCTAAAGTTATGAAGGATGGGGGTTGTTGCAGTTTGGGGGATGAAGGCAGCACTGTGTGTAGCAAAGGCAGCAGTGTTGTGCTTGTGTGCAGCAAAGGCAGCACTGTGCTGACACTTGCAGTGAAGGGAGCACCCTTTACCCTGGAGAGCATGGCTGCTCATGTGTTTGTGTGCAGCTCTCAGCTCAGAGCGCAGTTGACCTTGTACATATTCGCCGCTGTGAACATTGCTGCTTATTTAACAGTGCCTGCCTGTGAAGCTGCGTTTGTTTCCAGGAAGTGGACGAGATTAACCTTCCACGCTCCTGCCATCGTGCATCGTAGTGCGCCTGCTTGCTGCATGATGCGTATGCGCAGTGGATGTTACGAACCTTCCACACTAGTGCCAATACAGCACTGCTGCTCATTGTGGTGCGCCCGTTTGTTGCATGCTGCGTGTGTTTCCAGGCAGTGGACGCGATGGACCCCGCGCAGTTTGCTACTGTCAACATGGACTCCCTCGTGGCCCAGTACACGCGGTGATGCGCGGGGGCTGCTTGCCAGCAAGGAGGCTTAGCAGCACAACGGCTGCGCACCTGCTCCCCTGTTTATCAAGCCTGTGTTGCACTGCGTACGTATGCTTGGGGGTGCACGGTCATGGGGGCATCAGCACCAGGCTGCAGAGGGACTGCAGGGGGGAAATTAGCGCTGCCGCTGGTGAGGAAAAGAGGTGGGGGGGACAGACAGGCTCTGCTGAGAGTGTGCCAGCTGGAAATGCTGTGGCCACCCACAGTGGGGCCCAGGGCGTAGGGAGCGAGGTTATGGGGCATAGCAGTTATGGACGCCTGGATCCTACAACGCTTTATGGACGTTTGTGTTAGGCGGGATCCACCATGGAGGCCACCATTGAGGCAATGGGGGCAGCCATGGTTTCATCTCACAACATTGCCTCCATGGTTGCCCTGTTCCAGGGCTCAGCCAACAGCGTGTCGGTGCTGTCCTCTGGGCACCCCTTGGCACACGTGTGATTGCAAGGTTTGCAAGGTTTCATCTGCCACCTGCTGCGCAGCTTGAAGTCGTGCTCAAACATCCTGCATTCTTTTGTTTTGGTTGGTGTCTCTGTCCTTCCGTCCTCTAGCCTTGAGCGGTGCACATTGGGTTGTGTTTTTAAAACCCTGCTTTGCGTCACCCTCTGCTCCTGTCCTCTCCGCTGAGTGCATTGTGAACTGGAGTGCGCGATTGCCTTCTCTGTTTACTGAAAAAGGCCTACCAGGGGGCGGTGTGCTCTTGTGCCAGGTGTTCTTATCTCCCTTGTCCATCATCCTCCGCTCTGATGTAAAAGAGTAAATAGTTGCTGCCAGCGCCTTCATGCTTAGTGCTGCCCAAAGACCTTCGTTCGCTACATATTAGTGAAGATTGTAGCCTGAGTGAGTAAGCATGCACACACCAGAGACGCGTGTCGTACAAGATGACTGGACAAGAGCCGTGCAGATTTTGAGAAGCCTGCTTAAAGCTCAATGCCCATTCTGTGCAATATGCGCACAAGCCTACCTCAACCAGACGTTTGAGAACCCACGCAACCCGCACAATGATAACCAAAACTTATCCCAAGGGATGGCAGTCCCCGACCAAGATAATCATCCTCCTAGCACGCAGCCTAACACGCAGGAACAATCTGATCACGCAGGACGCACCCGAAAGAGGAAGAATCCTCACGCAAACGGGCCACAACCAAATCTACACGGAACACCCCCCCACCAGGGCCTCTCACTAAACCCCACCCAGGCCATGCTAAGCCAGAGGACCAAGAGGACCAGGCAGAGCCAAAACCCAACACACATTGTGAACTACCATTCAGCAGTGCTGAATCAGCACCCATCCTAACTCCACCCCTCTTACCGCCCACCACACCGAGCACTGATACTGATACCTGGCTGTGGAACTACAAGCAAAACAAAGCCAATGAAATAGGCACAATGCGTGCAAGCAATTCAATCTTCCGCGATGGCCATGTAACCCAAAGCATTCTGGATTGGCAGTACCTGCGTAAGCACGAGCGATCCCCAAATTGTATCCAACAAAGCCAGTACAGGTTACAAGTTACAGGGAAAACAAGGCCTCCAATCAAAATGATTGACTGCTGGCCTGCTCATAAAAAAGCAATAATTCAGGTAGAAAAGGAAAAGGCTTGTTGTTGTTTTGATTTAAGAAAGAAGAGATTTAATTAGACTGTACATGGTGAATGCCAGGCACGTAGGGAGCCACACTATTGGAAGAGTGAGATAAAGGGAGGAGAGGACCAGAAAAAAAGGAAGCATATTTAAGCCGAAGAGAACAAACATGGGGATGAGTGCATTTGAAAAGAACGTGCTGCTCATCCTGCACATCATCTTGGGCATCACATAGATCACAAGCAGGGGAAACAGTGCCATCCCATGTGGCCTGCTCGACTTTCAAGGTATGGACACGAAGGCGAAATCGAGCCACACTGCGGACGATGTGTTTGGGTAAATCCAAGTAGAAATATTTGGGCAGAATAAAAGGAGAATATGTAACGTGTGCAGGCTTGGTTGGGGGAGCACACCAGTGATGGTAAGTAAATTTTTTGCTGTTTGTGTCTCATGGATCCTAACCAGAAAATTGTCTCCAATATGCTAGATGGCGAGACCTGAGATCCACAACAAGCTGACTCAAGTCCAAAGGATCAGCAGAGCGTCTTTTGCTGAAAATGATGAGCATGATGTAAGCCATTCATGGCAGACAATAGATGGGATGTCCAGCAGGAGGAATTCCTGGGGCTGAGGGAGATGTCCGCATGAAAAATCTTGTGAAGTACAGCGCTGTTGCAATAAGTGAGAGAATTATAGAAGCGTGCACAGGCTCTGAACCAGTTGAATTGAATAGGTTCGATTCCACACTCACGGAGGACACCCCAGGAAGGAGTTGATGTTCTTACACCCAGCATGGATCTCAAGAATCTCAGAAGCCATTTCTGGATGCAATGATCCATATCTGGATAATAGAACACCCAAATCCTGTCAACATTCTAAAAGAAATTTAGCATGTGCGACAAAACCTGCTCCGCGCTTCTCCACGAAGACAAACCTAACTTTGGGCTATGACAGTAAAATACCACTATAGGAATGCTGATGCACTTACAAGGGTTACAAGGGAAAAGGCCTCAGTCAAGACGTTTGACTGCTAGCATGTTCATAAATGCACAAGAGATCATGTAGAAAAAAATGAAGTTTGTTGTTATCCTGGTTTAGAAAAATATTGATATCCTGAGAATTCACATGGTGAATGGTGCCTAGACAGGGCATCCTGTGGGAGACGTGGAGGTATAGGAAAGAGAAGTTGTGCTCAAAAAGTGAGGCATACTTCTGATGGAGAGAGCAGACCTGGGGATTATAACATTTAAACAGCACATGTTTTTCATCTTGTATGTCATCAGAATCACAGGTATCACAGACTGGAGAAATACTGTTGGACCAAACAGCCTGTTCAACTCAAAGAGAGTGACCTCGCAGCCTGAATCTGGCAATGTTGCAAAGGACATGATGGGGAAGATCCAAATACATGTATTTAGGTAGAGTATAAGGAGGGTGAATGGCATGAGCAGCTCTGACAGGAATTGCGCACCATTGATGATATGTCAGCCGCCAACTGTTGCTTACTTTGATGCACTTAAAAACAGCCTCAGTGACAACTTATTTGAAATGAAGGCATGGCAGAATCACCAACATGTTGCTACACCACCTAAGTGCTCATCTCAAAAACATCACCCAGGGTGCTCGGCAGTGTATCAGCATTCATGTAAGCGGCCTGCAGCTAACCTATCAAGGCCAATTACCCTATGCTAACACCTCAGGCTTCCATTCTGTATCAAACATCCTCTGGTCCCGGAAAGCACCTACACTTCAGGGACTGATTGCCTGCATCATTCACCCCCTCATGGAAGCTGGTACCACAAATTTCCATTCTATCCTCTCCAACAGGCGCACACACACATCATGAATGCCAATACTCTGAACTTTTGCTGAAGAAACAGACTATTGCCCTCAATAGGCTGGCTTCTCTGGTAGACTGCAACAACTTCAGTCAAGCAAAAGAGGGTTACTGGAATCACCAGGCTCCAGAACCTGGTCGTGAGAAGTATCATTGTTTCCAATAGCACGCCTAGTGGTAACAAGCTTGTCTGCATCCATGACAGAATGGGCATGAAGTTTGCGAGCAAAACATGTTACAGAATTAAAGTAACTGAGAGTTCGGTGAGGCCCTAGCTAGCTTGCTAGTTAGGGGACCTTTCCTTAATGCACGCAGCTGGACCTGGCTTGCGTAGACTTTTCTTTTCTTTTCTTTACTGAGAGTTCTCCTAAGCCGTGATGGCAAAATGAATGCTGCTACAAGCCAAATGGTACGTAACTTTATGGGAGACATTGCCAGCCTGGCTCTGAGAGTACACAAAGCTGGTGCTGAGCTTGGTATCTGGAACAGGAAACACGCCATGTTGTGGATTTTGCACTCACAGCTGGTTTATATGGATGCCAAATATGGGCTAAGACAAACTCTCCTACAAGTCACCAGTGAAAACAAATGCACACATTTACCTTACGGGCTTTCTCAAGTATCTTTTGGGTGCTAAGAGAGCAACAGAACCACACTGCATCCTAAGTACGACAGGTCAGGTGCCTCTCTACTTATAATGGTTCAGGTGTGTCATGAGGCTCTGGAATTGACCAGTTCTATGCCTTGCCTAGGCCTCTTGTTGGCTCAGTTCTGGCTCTCGCCCTGTGCCTTGTCTGGTTGTCAGCCCGCTCTTTAAAGAGCGGCAAAATTTTGCAGTTGCAGACCTGCCTTGTGCCTCGTGCTCCGTGAGTTTGTTTTTTAACTAGGCCATGCTCTTTGCTCGTCCCCCCCCTGCTGTTATCCTTTTTCCTTTGGAGCCACGCAGGCTTGTGTTCAGTCTCTGCGATTTTGGTCTGCCCACCCATGTAAGGAACACTCCTCACGAGCCGGAATATAACTCTTTTTCTTAGAACAAAGCCGAGTTGTGCAAGCAGCCTTGTGACTTGCTGGTAAGAAGGGTAGTTAGACACACCAGATTCTGACAGCCTAAAATGACGTGCCTAATGCCCAACAAGTTGCTGCGGCCATACGTACCAAAGGCAGAGTCAACATGAACGACCTGGAGGGCGTTCTTTGTGAGCAAATCATGTATGCTTGCAGAAGTCTGGACAATCTGACCCCACAAGAGGCTCATGCTTCCAGAATAATCATGAGGGCATATTGCACGCACTTCGGCGTACCACTGGGCAACGTACCAGGTTGGTGGGATGAAAGGAAACAAAATAGACTCTATGACTCAAGGCTTTCGGAAAGCCTTTGCTACCTCTTTACCTATGACAAGACGTTCCTCATGGATGGTGATGCTATATCTCATGCTTACGCCTTTCCTTTCCTTTCCTTACGCCTTTCCAGTCACAACCTTTGAGTGGAAATCCGACGGCATCATGGAAATAGGTGCCCATACGAGCTTAAAATTTGCAACAAGTGTGATTGGCACACTGTACAAGACAACCCTTCCCTTCCCTACAAGACAAAGAGCACAAGATTACCCTTCTCAGGATCTGACAGACCTGCGCACTCAGCTCCAGCATCTGTTTAGCTCTGCACCCCCAAGCAGTGCAACACGTCTTAGAGATCCTGTGAACCAGGCTGATGTCCTAGGATTAGCCAAGTTCGTTTCAGCGTGCTTGAAATGCTGTGACTGGGTTTTGTGTTTTGTTTTTGTTCCCTAGATCGGATTGGTTTGGTCACAGGCACCTTTTTCGCCTCAGCTAAGCTGCCCACGTAGGCAGGTACAGCTATGAAACCCTTTCCTTTCCTCTCCTTTAAGATTTTCTTCAGAAGAGAATCTCTTTTCTTCCAGATTACAAATTTTAATTTGATTTGGAACTGCCTACCTCATGAAGTCTGGCATTAGGCAACTCCACCTGAGCGGAGCATTTAAAATTTGTTTGTATTCTGTCTGCTATCTGCGTCAGCGCTGACAATTGGTGATTTTCCACG
Organism: Dunaliella primolecta; assembly: GCA_914767535.2. Taxonomy (NCBI): domain Eukaryota; kingdom Viridiplantae; phylum Chlorophyta; class Chlorophyceae; order Chlamydomonadales; family Dunaliellaceae; genus Dunaliella; species Dunaliella primolecta. The sequence goes on along the minus strand of OU611756.1, from coordinate 12,593,199 downwards.
GAGTGTGTCAACAGGTTAAAACATGACGTAGGCAGTGAAACACTCCCCACATCAATTAAGGAAAGGAGGGTACCTAGGGCCAGGTTTCATAGAATGTGGTGCTTAACTCCCTGCTTACACTTTTTTACTCAGTTATAAACAAAGACAGTCCAGCAAATGCAAACGCGCTCAGCAAATCTAGAGGTCCTGTGGCAAAAAACCCTAAATTGAAACAGGAAAGGACAAAAATAAGCAAAATGAGCTGTTGTGCCAACAAGCATGTAAAGCCTCTACAAACACTGCCCAGGCTGAGCTGCAAAATTTACCAATATTTACAGTATAATACAACACCTATACAGTTGTCAACATCAAATCCTTGCTATTGTACACACCTTGCAAACAAGCTGGCAGCAGTATCTCGGTGGCTTTCTGAACCTGTGATGTCACAGCACTGCATGGCATGCACAGCATTGCTACTTCACAAGTCACATGGCCTGCTTCCGAAGTGTCTGCACAAGCATAGGATGCTTGCAACCCAATGTGCTTCATCATAGTATCTCCGCAGCATGCCCCCAGCCTGCAGCCTTTCCGAAAACCATGAGTGCAGAGACAGAGATGGATGCAATCCTGCACCTCATGCTACACGCTCTGTTTCCAGAGCCATCAGCACAGCTGCTGCAGTCCAGCCTGAGTATGTGCGCGCCCTGAGGGAGCTGCAGCAGCCCAGCCCACCATTTTGGCCTTGAAAATGGCAGGCACCTTGCTATGACCACACTCTGCACAAACACACTCTCCCGCAGCATATCCTTTGGCGCGGTTTTGGCCAAATGACTGCCAGCGAGCAGTGTGAGTGGAGGGCGAGTCAGAGGCAGTCGATTGCAGGGCAAGCTTCACCCCACCCAGCGTCTTGGAATCAGCACGCTGGTGCTGAGCAAGCATGCTGGTGTTGCCTTCCCTTTTTCTGGGCGCAGTTTGGAAGTTGTTGGGGACGCCTGCTGCCGATGTCATCAGAGGAGCCTGTGTTGCTGAAGGTGCTGGGCAAGACACAGCTCCTGGCAGATGGAACCCCTGGACAACAACTTGAGGTGTATTGCAGGTGGTATTGCTTGGTGAAGAGGAGGTTAAACTGATGGTGCTGCTGCTGGGCGGCGCGACTATGCTGGTGGCATCGCCACCTGAGCTGCTGCTGCCATGGCTGGCAGCGCAGGAAAGGGAGTCATTAGGTATGACGTGCTCCTTGATCACCACATCAGTCTGCCAACGCGACTGCAGGGCGGAGGCGGTGCGCCATGGAGGGAGGGGCAGGTCCTGCGGTCAGGGACAGCAGCAGCAGCAGCCAGTCAAATGAGTAAAGCTGAAATGCACTCCTACTCTTGCACTGTTGCATGCAACAGTGCGATCATGCTTAAAATTTGCTGCAAGGAAAACAAAACTGCCACCCTGTGGGAATCTAGCAATTTTACACCAAGTTCAACTTCTGAGCAACGGCAAACTAGCTGCCTCACATGCGATGCTTGTCAGAAACATGACATTGGACAAAAAGCTATAAAACATTCGCAGAAATTGGCATAAAAATTGTTTGCTTTCAGCATGGGAACCCTAGCATCCCCAGAGATTCATCTTTCCATCAGCATGAGCCAGTAGTACACTTGCCCTCATTTCTAGCCTGAATTGAACCTCACCATGCGCTTGAATTCGTGTGCCACACACTTGGACAGAGCTGCCACCAGCGGCTGCATCTGCTTCGCCTCCACAACCAGCAGCTCAGGAAGGGTGGACAGGAATGCTAAGTAGTCTCTTCTGGCTCGAGGCAGCTCAAAGTGAGAGCGAAAGTTAGGCTCCACTAAGAGGGGCTCAGCACGGGGGGAGTTACCTGTGGATGAAGAGATCGAAAAGGATCGCAGAGCGCTTCAGTGGCTTAAAGCACAGTTATTCAATTAAAAGTTTGCACAGGAGATACAGGCTTAGATAAGGTAGATGGTCATCAAATAAAAAGGACAGACAGCTGCTTTTACCCAAAATGTCTAACAAACAAAGTTAGAAGTAGACGCACACAACTATTTCCACTTAAACAAAGTTCTGGACTTCTCAATTCATTCTCCTGAGAAGCTCCTCTTTCACTCGGGATGACAAGCTCCTCTTTCACTTAAAACAAACAGCACGTTTTGATATCATGCATATAATGAGGAAAAGCCACCCACCAGTATAGACTAGGATGAACGCATGGCCCAAGTTCCATATTTTCTTGGCATTGTTGCTGCTGGGGCTGTTTGCACGTTTGCTGGGCTGATCAGCATGCCCGCTGGTGCAGTACACCACTCGAGATCGCGGCAGCTTGGAGTGTAGCAAATCAGCCAATCGATCAGCCATGTCACGCGTGCATGCAGTCAGGCTGGCAGCAGCTGCAGCATACACGGCCTGCATGAAGCGAGGAGAGGGGGTGGGAACCAAAATTGGTCCTTGCCTTTGCAAGGTATAACAAACTTCACCTGCATCCCATATTTCATGCACAGTTGCACGCTTGGCTGCAGAGCGAATCTGAGGAAAGGAAAAAGAAAAAGCTCTGTAGGCTTATGAGAACACACCCTAGAGGGTGATCACCCTCTTTGAATTTAGATTGAGTTCCAGATGCAAGCGAGCAAGAAACCACAGGCCTGGTTTGTACTTTGCTTTGTTCATTGACTTCCTCTATTCCTTTTTGGTCAAAGTCTCCAAGTTCACTTGTTTGATATGCACCTCTGGGCTAAATGCAGGTACCGTTGCCAGTAGTAGAATGGTGCTGCAGTGTAAGAAATGCGTGCGCATGTGGTCTAGCACTCACCTGGCCTGGATGAAGCGTGCCAGCTGGGCCTGCAGTGGCAGGGCCCCAGCTGCAGTCGTCAAGGTGCTGCTGGACTGCCCCTCGATCTCGCTCCAGCTGCCCTTGGGCAAGCTGTCCCTGGTCCGGAGAAGAGGGGAAGTCTGAATGGACGCTGAACACGGACATGACTCTATTATCTTTTTCGGCACACCCTGTACGGCCGATGAGGAAGGTGCGCTTCGTTCCCTGTACCCTGTCGTACGGAAGTGTACAACGAGATACTTGAATAATTGTAAGTGGAAGGAAACTTGCGCCTGGCATGCACAGCGGAGCATGTCGAGCATGCGCCCGGCATACGAAAGAAGTTCGGCCTCTTCCACCAACAGCCGCGATGCATTGCAGATATTCTGAGAAATTTCAATACTAAACAAATAAATGCTTTACACTTTGAAGCTGCAGCTTGCTTAGCAGCCCCTCTCTTGGCAAAGGAAACATGGTTGATCGACCGCCTGCATATGTCGAGGGCGTCAAACATAACTCCTGCTTTATTATTTTTGGCAGGAAAATCCTCATTACCCTCCCAACCATTGAAAGAAGAGAAAAGAAGAGAAAAAACTTCATAGGCAGAGGAAACTCTCCCTACATCAATTAAGGAAAAGGAGACACATTGGCTCAGAAAAGCCTGAACCATTGTCTCAGCATGGGCTGTTCTGCTCCCTTATTTTTCCACCTCATTAAGTCTCTGCGCAACTACAATGCATGCAGTGAGTTGAAGTGACTTGCACTTCAGCTAAAAGCATTTCCTGCTCATTTGGGCCTAGATGTGTGCGCTGAACCACCAATGCCAAGCTGCTCAGCTTGCGCCAAACCTCCGTACTGCGTGCAGCAGCGGGAATTTGTATAACTGGATGACTTGGTTGGCTGTAAGTGCAATGCTGCCATTCCTTGAGATCCTTACAACCAGATTTCAACGTCTCTGGATTTATGTGACAGGTGGTGCTACGATGAAGTGCAAGGCGAGAAGCATGCCCTTCTTTTCTGCAATATTGATTAATCGCAGGGAGCTTTGTGGCTTGTGTTTGAAGTACAAAGACTTGTCTTTTGACACGCATGTCGTTCCCTATTTGTCTACTTCTATTTCATAGCTTTTCATAGCTTGAAAAACAAGGATGTTTGTGGTTTCCTGAGTCAAGACACGATTTGTATGTGCAGTATCAACAGGTGATATCCCGCACCCCCCAACAATACTATTTTATCAAGCCCTCGTGCAGCCCTTGAACTCTTTATCTTGCAGTTACACGCACATTCCCACAGGGCAATTTGACATTCTCGCCTGCATGCCAACTTATCCCTTGTTGCCTGCACACTTTCCGGATACCTAGCATATGCATATGGCGTAAGAAAAGCTTGCCAAATTTGGCATTTAAATTTACCAATGTGTCTCCTTTAATGATGTAGGCAGAGTTTTCTCCGCCAATGTAGTTTTTTCCTCATTCTTTTCTTTTCTTGCCAAATCTGCCACTGGAGGGAGTCCATGTCTAAAAACATTGCAACCTCCAATCAACACTGTCAATCCAAAGTAATTCAGACATTACACATCTGCTGCTGCTCAAAGAATAAGTAACCATGCAGCACACCAATTGGGGCGTCCAGGCTTGTGCTTGCGCTTCTGCTCCTCCACTATGCGCTAAGCTACATGTGCACGCGACTGCGCAGCATGCCATGCCGCAGTGCGCAGCCCAAGCTTCTTCCTCGCTTCTCCTTCTGATGCTGTAAAGTGATTGCAGGGGGCTATATAAAAAAGACACGCTGGCAGTGAGAACACTTTGAACATCAAATAAGGAAAAGGAGGCACACTGGCTCAAAGAGCCGCGTGTCTCCCTCACCAGAAGGTAAGAAGAAAGCTGATGTGGGTCTGGTGGGTTTCTGGCAGCACGCGACTTCAGGGCACCGGGATTATGATGATATGAAGGATGAGTGTTCTGTTGAAGCTGTCCATACCCAGCTGAAGTTGGATTTTGGGGGCCTTTCTGCTCGCTCATATTCTCTGAATTTCTTTGGGATGTATAATTTTTCACATTTCTGCATTTCCAGATGCCACCAAAGCAGCAAAATCAACAAAAAAGAAAACCTGCGTAGGCAGTGAGAACTTCCCACATCATTTAAGGAAAAGGAGCCAGATTGGTTTAAAGGCTGTGGCCCCCCACTATAAAGTTCAGACTGAGAGGTGCACGGCAGGCTGAGAAAGGAGACAGGTCCAGCAACAAGAAAGAGAGCAAAGTGAAACTGAAAGACTGGATTCCAAAGGAAGTTCCAGGCCTCCAACAGCAAGCAGGTCAAACACAGTCAGCCTGCCAACACAGGAAAGCCAAGCCAACCCAAAATAATAATTACAAATCAAGTGGCACAGGTTTTCATCAGACATGGTTACAATTTTTTATGCTGAGTGGTTATGTATCATCAACGCCTGATCAGCCAGGGTACCGGACTGAAGCCTCTTGTAAAAGAAAAGAAAAATCTACGCAGGCCAAAGGCCGCGTACATTAAGGAAAGGTCCCTTGGCTAGCAAGCTAGCAAGGGCCTCACCAGAGTCCCCTTAATCCTTTTTAGGCTAGTTCTCATGTTTATTTCATTGAGCCTGCATGTGAGCTTATCTGCAAGTACAACCTATCCTAGGTTGGTTTGGATTGTTTTCAAGCACCTTTTTGCTTCAGCTAGCTGCCCTTGCAGACAGATATAGCTAGACGGTGAGGCCCTAAAAGAAAAGAAAAGAAAAGAAAAGTCTACGCCAGCTAAGAGGCCGCGTGCATTAAGGAAAGGTTCCCTGACTAGCACGGTGAGGCCCTAACTAGCTTGCTAATTATAACTTAATTAAGGAACCTTTATTTAATGCACGCAGCTAGACTCGGCTTGCATAGTCTTTTCTTTTTCTTTTTCTTTAGCGATGTGAACCTTCCTCTCCTTTCCTTTGCAGCCAACTAACATTCCAGAACTTGGCACAAAGCTTCTTCTTTCGTGCTTCCTTGCGCACATATCAGGCTGCATTTGCGGCTACTCATTTGAACCATTGCACTGCATAGAAACGATAGTGGACACAAAGAAAAGAAAAGAAAAGTCTACGCAAGCCAAAGGCCGCGTGCAATAAGGGAAGAACCCCTAACAAAAGTTAGAGGCCTCACCAGGAGGCCCTCCACCTAAACTAGACAAAACTAGCCTAGGAGAGAGCAAGAGACAGAACTAATGGGGATCCGGGGGATTGCTTGCCATGCCCCTGAGCGCTCGGAATCTCCTTCTCCCATCCTCTGCCGCCGCCGCGCGCCCAGCAACCCCCCTCCCAGATGCTCCCTGAAAACAAAGTGCATGTCTAGTGTTAATGATGGTGGATAATCTTTGGATGGCATGGTCCCTGAGCTGGGAGGCTACTGATTCAGCTTTTTGTTTGGTCAGGCCCAGATTTATGAGAGGTGTAATTGTATAGTTGTTGTAAATCGTGCCACCAACACCAACTAAGATGATGTGCAAAGTCACTTTGTTATTCCTGTTTGGGTTTCTTAAGCCGCGTGTTTTAAGTCTGCTTATGATGTGGGAGTGTTGAGTTTGTGCACGTTCTAAGGTGATGAAGGGATTTGTGTCAGAGCAGAATTTAAGTTCAACAAGGTGAATGTCCCTATCTTGTGGTGGGATCCTGGTAGGATCAAGGTGGGCTTGTCTGCCTGGGATGTGGCGCACGAATAGAGCGTCAGGGCAGCTTTGGTGCCGTGCAGGTGAGGCAGCGCAAATTGGGAAAACCCAGTCTGGAATAGCTCGAGAGGTGTTTTCAGGGACTTGTACGCCTTGATCCAGAAGTCTGTCATGATTGCAGCCATCCATGCTAATGAGGGATGAGCCAAAACGGCCTTTGCTGAGGGCTTCTATACAGAGACTAAGGGCCGCGTGGTGTCTGTTGGTGTGCATCCCACTCATTGTTGGGTTGGTACACCTGAGCAGAACATGATAAATGTTGTCTGTATTTGCACAGAGTGGGCACCTATCAGAACTGGAAAAGTTAAAGTTGAAGGCATGGCTCTGTGTGTACAGGGTATCCGTTCAATATTTCATGAGATTTATTTGTTGTTTAAGGGTAATCTTTGGATTTTTCCAGAAGGAGTTGCTGATGTCCTTGTTTGCAAGCTGAGAGATTGGGTTGTGAGCTTCAGTGTTTGCGTTGGTGGTGGATGGTGTGGCATCGTTAAGCTTCTGCCATCTCTGGTAGTGGTAGCCAAAGGTGTCAGCAGAGCCAAGTCTGTGTTTCTTGTGCATGTGTGTTTTAAGTTTGTCGCTCAGGTTGGTGAGATAGTGTATCGGGAAAGTGTGGGAGCGGTGTCTGCCATCATTTTGTGTGGAAGTGGTCTTTAATGAGAGCCAATAAAAATTGTGGAAAGGGTCCCTGGCATCCGGAAGCGTAATGTCTATTGTGTCAGAGAGGGCTGCGGTGCGAGCACAAGCATCAGCCCCCTCATTTCCTATGATGCCAGAGTGGGCTTTGACTTTATAAAAATGGATAGGGTGAGGGGAGTGCTCTAATATGGTTGATATGGTATGGATGAGCTCTGCATGTAGGTGATACCTCATGCGCATGGGATGAAGGGTTTGATTTGAAATTTGAAAGAGGAAGGATGCACTATTAGTGGCAATTGTGGTTTGTTCGTGTTGGAGCGCCATAAGGATACCCACGAGTTCTGCTCTTGTGATGGTGTTGGTAGGCCCATGGCCATTGGGTTTTATGTGCAGTTGCAAGTGTTGGGATGGTTGAGTAGCGTCTATTCCTGGTTTGCAAACACCTGAACCTGATAGCGGTGGGGAATCGTCATCTTTGTGTTTGATTACACTGCCATCAGTGTAGGTCATTTCCCTCCAATCCTTGATTTTGGGTGTGAACATCTTTCTAAAGTTGGCAGGGGTGAATGTTGCCCTTTCTTGAGGGCATTTATGTGAGCAGTTATGAGTGTCAGGGGGGAGTGATTGGAATTTCTGCTTCCAAGTGTTTGATGCAAGGTGTTGGTGTGTTCGCAGTGGCGTGACTGGATTTGGAGTATCCAAGGGTAGCCAAGTAGCCTCTGGTGTGTCTTGCTTTACATCTTGCTGGAGGGACTGGAACCAGTCTTTGTTAGCGCTATCTAGTAATGCTCTGGCATTGGAGTTCCACAACGATGAGTTGCATAGGATAGGAAGGTGGGGTAGGATTGGGTATGGTATCAAACCAGTGTTGTGGTGCTTGGAATTGGATTTTTCTTGCAGGGAATTTGGCAAGCACTTTTGCAGCGTCTGGGTATTGTTTGAGCCAGCTCATATAAGCGTTGCAGCTGAAGCCTCTCCAGTGGGGCAGGAGCATGAAAGTGGCAACTGGATCTGTGCTTTGGAGGGAGGAATGTACTGCTTGGCGCATGAGTTTAAACATTATTTCATCATCATGGGGTGGATGGCAGAAGGAGAAGCCCGTGTAGCGCACTGACAGGGCGTCTGTGTGTGCCCCAAAAACTTGGTCCCGGCAATTTGTACTGAAGTAGGTATTGTAGATATTTTCAAAGTCAAGAGGGCTGGAGTACCTCTCCACTGAGACCATGCACCATATCTGCAGGGATGATCGTATGCTGTAAGGAGTAATAAACTTGTTTGAATTAAAAACCTTTTTGCTCTGTGCAGAAAGATTTTTTTGTTGAGCCTTTTGGCGAGAGAGCAAACCCATAATTTCAGTTGCTGAATCCTGGACAGGGGGCTGGATGGTGTCATGGATGCCCGCCCTTTTGGAAGCTTCGTAGGCTTCAAGCAGGGTCTTGAGCCTGTCTATAGTGAGCATGCCCATACACTTGCCATTGGCATTGTAGATATAGGCGCATTCAGAGGTGGTTACCTGTGGCATTCGTGCTGGCATGGCGACCTCATCAGATGTGTCAGGGTGGAGGCTTTCCTTCATGAGGTCAACACTTCTTATGATTATGTCGCACTTCCATGTTGGCATGATATCTGTCTGGGGGTTGGTAGGTTGGAAGTCAAAGGTGACATTTTTGCGAATGGCGCAACCGGTAGTTGAGATCCATGAGGAGTCAGAAAGGCTCTGGGGATTGCCTTCAAAGCCTTGGTTGACAAGATTGTCCAGGTCCATATCAATGGTCAAGGGGTCTTCTATAACCTCTGGTCGTTCCTCCGAGTCAAAGACTTGCACATGAGCATCCAAGTCTGGGTGTATCCGTAACATTTCTTCAGCTTCCCATTTAGGATGCCACTCTACATAGATCATTTCACAGTCTTCAGAGAAGTTGATCCTTTCTGCTTTTTGGGAGTCTGACAGGGAAGCGCAGGCAGGGCAGTCCCAGTGTTCATTTTGTTCGCTCAGTGCCCGGTCATTTTGGGAGCAAGCCTTGACATCTATGAGACAGCCCCAATGGTATGTGCGGTGGCAGGTATCACAGGTGGGCATATCGTTATGGCATTGACTTTCAAAGGTGTGTTCCTTGCTTAATGGGCTCCAGCAGAGCTGGCAGCATGGGTCTAGTTTAGTTCTTATTGGTACATGCTTTGAAGAGGCCACTTTCAGCCCATCATTTTTGAAAATGGGCAAGGCCCATTTCTCAATGGTGACAGGGTGCCATTGAATTTTGTAGTGCTTTTGCTGCTTTTCTTGAGAGGATCTCTTATATTTCCTGAGGTGTTGCCATCCCAGGATATTTAGGATTACATGGTCATAGCGGAAGATGGTGTTGCTAGCTTCAGCTGCGTTTAATGCAGCAGCTTTATTCTGTTTATAATTCCAGAGCCATTGGGGAACATCAGTGTCTGGTGTGTTTGGAGGTAGAGGACTAGGAGTTATCATGGGTTGTGGGTTATGCTCTAGGAATGTTGTTGGGGCTCGGCTCCCTCTGGGCCGTCTGCCCCCAGTTTGTGGGGTCTGAGTGGAGTCTAAGTTATGTGCTTGTGCTTGCGGCTGTTCTGCATCGGGACATCATGTAATGATTACAAAGGGGATTTAGCCTTACGCTGGCTGTGACAAGTATTATTGTTTCAAAAGCGCGCATAGTTGTAACAGAATGTGGATCAGGATGGGCATGGAGTTTCACTGGGTACTGCTAATAACCCTCCTGATCCCCGTTGCTTTTTTCTTTCTTGGTGGGGAGGATACACGGTGTCTCAGCCCCTAAGGTATCCTCTTTCCTGTAATGGATGTGAGGAGTGCTTCCGCTGCCTACGTTGTTTTCCTTTTTTCCTGTGCTTGTGCAACAGATTGAAATTAAGTTTTGTGGTTTGAAACGAGGTCTGGATTAAAGTTGGAGGCGGCACAGCGGCAGCGTGCAGACCTCTGCAAGCTGATTAGTTCATGAGTCGTGCCTCTTCATACCATTCTCTTCCGAGCGCAGGCCAGAGACATCCCAGGTTGCCCATGCCCCCCTTTCTTTGTGCGCTCCTGTGGTAAAACATTGGTTTTGCATCCTGTGGACATACCCCTTTTCTTCAGTTTCCTCGTTTACAGTTTCCGCCTCCGTGTGCTGGAATGTACCAGCACCAGGCCTATTAGTCCAACGTTGTGGCTAACGGTCCATTCTATAAATCTGTAAATCATACCATTCTCCAGGGCCTTGGTTAAACGAATTGTAATGAGCATACCTTTCACAAGTTTAAACAACTGGAGCTGGACCACCAAAGTGCTACCAAACTTGCTTGTTTTGACTACAGGCACATTTTGCTGCAACTAAGCTGCCCACTGCTTTACACTAGTTTACTTTGGTTACAGGCACCTTTTGCTTCAGATAAGCTGCCCTTGTAGGCAGGTACAGCTAAGAAATCTGTCCTATTACTCAGGAAGTAATAGCTGACAAAGAACCACAACCCACAGAAGAGCCACCCAATAAAAGAACTCGCTCCAATTCTAGGCCGAGCATTACTCCTACAAAAATGATTCATACCTCAACACAAAATACTGCTAACGTTATGACGCCCACTCAACAGGAATCACCTGCAGAAGGGCCACCCAGCAAGCGTACACGCTCAACAATGAAACACACCAACATACTCATATCTCATCCTCCTAGCCAGAATAATCAAGGAGCAAATGCCAGCCAAAGCACTGCTAATTACAACCCAACACAGCCCAACTCCCCATGCACGACATTTACTGACCAGGCAGGCAACACCCACAGCCCTCCTACCTATCCAAATACTCCAAACAGCCTAGACACGCAAAACAATAACCACAAAAACAAGAAGAAAAAATTACTTCACATAGAGACAGAGCTCACCCCTCCTGCCATCAACCCCCTCGGCTCGCCATGCCAAGCCTTTGAGGTCTGGAATTACAAGAAAACCTCGGTAAAAAAGCTTATAAAAGCAAAATCAGCCAGCCATGCCATAAATATTATATATAACCATGATATTGACATAGACCACATAGATGGTTGGAGAAACTGCACAGTTAATAAAAAAGACGGAAGGAGGAGCCTCATCCAAAACCAAAGTGCAAAACCAAAGTGCAAAACCAAAGTGCAAAACCAAAGTGCAAAACCAAAGTGCAAAACCAAAGTGCAATACCACACCCATTTTGCCTAAATGATTATTGAGGAATGGGCCCTGCCTTTATTCCAAAAAGCTGGATTTCAGCCTTCGACTACCTCGACTGCTGCACGCACTGATATTGAATGTGCTTGCTGCCAAATTTGCAACTACCATGAAGGTTATGAATCTACTAACTCTCAACCACCCTACCCTGATATGTATATCTGTGATGTCTGCCATCGTGCGTACCACTGGAAATGCATGAAAGATCTTGGATGCTTCACTGATGGGCAAAGACAAGAGATTGATGCAGCTGACACATGGGCTTGTCCTGCCTGCGCAGGCCTAAACAATGCACAGAAATTTGACAGAGAACGTCAATCTAAAGAAGAACTCATAAAGGTCACTTGGACACCCTCCTGGGAGCCTGAGGAATTTAAAGAGATCTGGCCTGAATTCCAACAGTGTTTGTTTGAATTTGAAACCAGACAGAGCGAACCCGACCTTTCCCGAACCACAGTAGACTCTGCTCTTTCCAACCTTGAGAGGCAAGGCTTTGAAAAATTTGATACGACTAATACTTGGAAGCAAAAGCTTGACACAATACTGCGCAATAAAGTTACCTTTGACATACACCCCACCAACCCACAAGTAGACATAAAACCCACTGGTTGCAGTGAATTCTGGCTGCATGACATTGACCTTGTCAAGTACACACTTAAACAAAACCCTGATCAAACATCACAAGACACTGAATCACAAAGCCCCCACCCTAGTGCTCCACCTCCCCTTATCCTCCCAGAAATTTACAAATCATACATGGCCTGCATTTATAACACACAAGGTAAATGTGTTGGGATGATAACCCCTAGCCGATTTCAAATCCTTTACAAGGCTTTCTATAGGGCCAAGCTTGCGGGCTTGCACGAAGCCATAACACCTGCTCCCATTAGCTTTGCATCTGAGCTGCAAGGGCTCCTTGCTCGCAAGACTTTTCTAGAAAACAAGTACACTAGCAAAAAGATTAAAGACTCCTTTTCTCGGGCCCTGCCAACCCACATCCATACTGCCCTCCAGCGTTGGGCCCTGGTAACTCAAGACAAAATGGCCTCCCCGCTAGACCATGACCCACAATACCAGAATTACTGGAGCGCTGACCCCCGAGACACTCTTTTTGGTGCCCATCATAACTCCTTCTCCTCCAGATTTTCAGGCTTCTCTGTCTGCCATCCCATTTACGCCGAGGATGCCATGACTCAGGCCTTGCGTCATGCTATCTACTCAGCCATTCTCAACACAGAGGCCACTGCTACTTTCATGTTCCTCCCTGTCTGGGGAATACAAATGATAACTAACCCCTACTCCAAACTCATTTCTGCATTCCCCCACCTCTGCTATGAACTTGGTACCATCCCGCGCACCAACCTTACTTACGAGGCTCCCCAATCATGCCCCAACCAAGAAATACCTCTTCCTCAGCACACCTGGGACATACAAATTATTGCGGTTTGGAACACTGCTGCAAGGGTCCATCTAAACAACCATAACTCAGCTTGGCTACAGAGCCTGGCTAGTGATATAGATAAATATACAAAAGCCAATTGGAAACTGCTCAGTGTCAGCAGCCATGCCATCCTCAATTCCATGCACGCTGTCATGCCTGGATTCGAGAATTGTAAGCGCCTCCCTTCTGACAAACAGCAAGTTTCCAGAATTTCAAACAGCCCGCTCATAAGCAATTATGAGGTAGTCTCTGTGCCTAGCCAATCCAATCCTACCCTTGCTCTCAAAGTCCCAGACTGGAGGACATGGGCGTACACTGATGGCAGCTGTCATACCAGAAATGGCAAACAAGAAATTGGAGCAGGTGTTTACTGCCCTCTCACAAACAATATAAAATTTGTTGAGCCCAACGGTGCTGGAATTACTAACACCATCTGCCGAGCTGAACTGGCAGCAATTGCTGCTGCCATCACACACTCTTACTCACACATTGCTTCAGACAGTCTCACCTCTCTTCATCAAATACGTAAGCAAATTATTTATCCTGAGAAACACAAACAACACATTCAAGGGGATGTCCTAAAAACCATATCTACCCTCATTAGCAACTCACAAACCAATATTTGTGTATACAAAGTAAAATCTCATGCTGGTATTGCTGGTAATGAATGTGCAGATGCTATAGCAAATTATCAGGCTAAACAAGCCAATAATAGCATGGCTGATACTGGGATCCCCAGCGCAGGTCCCGGCGGGAACCCGTTTTCTCATTTATTTTGGTTAGCCAAGGAGGAAAAAAGAGAACATGCTGAGGGCACATCCACAGACCCCCCACCTACTCCCAAGCTCACCTACCTCCCCAATCTTCAAAATGCTCTCAAGTCTCACATGCACACAAAACACAGACTTGGATATGCTAACTCCAACACAGGTTACTACTCTTACTATCAGAGCCTATTACCTCACGTTGACAAGAATATTAGCAATGCCTTCAGGAACATGTCTGGAATATCCTTTCCTGTGAGGCGCACCATCCTTCAATACCGCACAGGCACTCTCTATAATCAGAAACACGCGGTACTTTTCAAAAGGTCCACTGACCCTTCATGCCCCCTCCCAGGCTGTCACCAATTAGACAGTGCACTCCACATGCTCTCTGGCTGCCAAAATCATATCATCTCCTGCATGAAAACTGAACGCCACAATATTGCAGGAAGGATGATAACCAAAGCTCTTAGCAAAAGCCCTTGGGGGGCAGGCTTGGTTAACACGGACATAGGAAAAGATGATAGGTTGGCGCAGCACAACCTCCAAATTCCTGCACATGCATCCAATAGAATTATCCCCCCTTACCTCTTTCCACGTAATTTTCCCAAGAGATCTAGACTCAAATCTAGCCGTCCAGATGCTATACTGATTACTCCTTACCAAGCCAAACCCACTTCTTCTTCTCCTTCTTCCTCCTGTTCACACTATGCGTTACGCAGCAGACACCCAACACAGAGGATCAATGGCTCTAACCGCGTGCGACAACCCCACAAATTAAATGTCAACCAGCGCCATGTACACTTAATTGAAATCAAGTACTGTGAAGATACAAGGCCTGGACAACAGTTGGAGGCGGCACAGCGGCAGCACGCAGACCTCTGCAGACTTATTTCTGCTAAAGCTGTTACCCTGCACACCATCCTTCTGGGTGTTGGTGGGACCTGCTATAGGGAGCATACCCTGAACCAGTTGAAACAACTGGGACTTGACCAACAACGTGCCTTGAAACTTGCTCGCAGCCTGCATGCCCATTCTGTTAAATATGCTCATAAACTGGTTACCACTAGGCGTGCAATTGAGAACAAAAGCAATTCTCACAGCCAGATTCTGGAGCCAAGTGCTTCCAGTAACCCTCCTGACCCCCATTTACCCTTTTTGTTTTAAAACTTTGTGGTGGAGGGGACTCACGGCTCTCTGGAGCCAATGTGTCTCCTTTTCCTTAATTGATGTAGGGAGAGTTTCTCTGCCTACGTAGTTTTTCTTTTCTTTTCTTTTCAGCTATGTAACCCTAACCTATCCTATCCTAAGCTGCCCCAGGCAGGTCCAGCTATGTGACCCTTTCCTGTTCTTGCAGCTGTGTAACCCTTTCGGACCCTGTCCAACTGTCTCAATAACGTAAATCTTGTTCATTGACAGACCAGATGTCTGTAATTTTGCCTTCCTTATTTCCTTCAAGAATTGATTGCCTTGTATGAGCAGGCTAAAGCAGCATGGGTCCCTAATAGGAGGTATGGGGGGGTGTATGGGGGTCCTCAAGGGCCGTCCATACCCCGTGCCATGTCTTGGAGAGATTACAGAGGGTACTTATCTGCTGAAGAGATTCAAGCAAGGCAACGCAGTTGATACCTTCTTTGACATGTGCACTCACCAGGCTGTATCGGCGGTTACCCTTCCTGAAGCATTTCATTGCATCTTTAACAGTGGATGCTGAGAACTGAAGTGCAAAGCAGAACATAACACATTTACTATGGCCTCTTGGACCTTTTTTCAGAGCGGTGCTGTTCTCAAACTTTCTGTGCTTCTTGTGGAAACACAAAAGTGAATTTTCCTAACACTACAGCCTTATGGAGTTTTTTGTCCATGGCTTTGCGAGCTTGTTTCATTTAGAGTGACAGTGTGTGTGACTTTAACAGTTGACACTTCTGAACTCAGCTCAAGGCTTTCAGTTGACATTTACACAAGTTTAGTTTGGTTACAGGCACCTTTTGCTTCAGCTAAGCTGCCCTTGTAGGCAGGTACAGCTATGTAACCCTATCCTATCCTTGTATGAGCAGGCTAGCAGTCGCACTTCTTGACTGAAGGCCTTATCCTTGTAAACCTTGTAATTTTGTCTGGAGGCCTTTGTTACAGAGACCTATTTTCGGGTACATCTATGCAACCCACTGCTTTTCTTTCATCTCCCTTCCTGTCCAGTTCAAGTTCAGACCTATTTTAGGTCAGTTTGGTTATAGGCACTTGTTGGCTTCAGATAAGCTGCCCTTGTAGGCAGGTACAGGAGAGGCCTATCAGCCAAAGCTGTAGCTCAAAACCTTGTAACCCTAATCCTGAAAACTGCTGCATCACCAACCATGTAAACTTCTCACATGCTTCATTCACCTGCACACTTTACTGTTTACGAGTGCATGTACATAGAGGGCATAAAAAAGTTGCTTTACTCAATGACAAAATTGCAAAATTGTGCGTGACTTCAAACCACGGAGTTGCATGAGCAAGAGCATGCAGGTTATTAAGGCAAAAATAAGGGACTACTCAATGGATAGAATGAAAACTCCTCCACTTATAAGTCATGGCAAATCTAAAATCCATTCATGTTGCTTCAGCAATGACAATGACTGGGTGCTCGTGACATATCTGCAACTCAAGAGTGATTGATGTTCGTTTACAAAATTGTTTCCCCAAAATTGTTGCAGCAACCTGCATGAACCTGCCAGTAAAAAACGTGACAAACTTGCTCTTCCCGCGTCTCACAGTGTTTATTTGACTCCTCCCTCATTTATTTCCAATGCAAACTGAACACAGAAGCTCCCTCTTCAATAAGGATAATTTGCACACAGGCTGTTGACACGTTGCACAGTTTAACAAGAAGTCCCGAATCGCGGGCACAATGAATCACAGGAAAGCACCTACCAGAAGCACTCACAATTCCAGGAGCTGCTACTGACTCCTGAAATAAAAAAGACTATAATGCTGCAGTCCGACCCAGGCCTCTCAATCAATTCGACTTAATTCCACCTACTTCAGTCTGACTCATATGTACAAGCTGCAGTCCAGCTTGTCAATCAACGCCCATGCATCAGCAGCAGTCCAGCTCAAGACTCAGCTTTAATGCACCAGCTGCAGCCCTGCCTGGGCTTGCGCACGCCCTGCGGAAGCCCCATTCCCCCAACCTATCATCTTGGTCTTGTAGATGGGGGGCCCTACCCCATAGCCACATTCCAAGCACAGGCACTCGGCCTTGCTGCTGCTGCCTGCAGCCAGCTCGCGGCTACGGCTCTGGCTGACAGATTGCCACCAGGCTGGGGTGTGGGTGGAGATAGCAGTGGCTGCAGCCGACAAGTCCAAGGCGTGCTGCACCCCGCTCTGCCTCTTGGCGTTCATGCGGCGGCGGACGGTGTAAATGCGCTGGAGGAGGTCGTCTTCCTTCCCCTTCTTGGATGCAGGCACTGGTGGAGGTGCAGATGGGAGCTTGGCAGCTGGTACTGCAGCAGGCAGTGGAGAAACCTGTGCTGCTGGTGGTGCAGGGGCATTTTGCGACAGTGTGCCAGGCACTACTCCTGGTGGCTGGAACCCCTGAACCACAACCTTAGGTGTGTTGCAAGCAGCCGCACGTGGTGAGGTGGAGGCCGTACTGATGGTACTGCTGCTGGGCGGCGCAACCGTGGAAGCCGCACTGCCACCGACAGAGCTGTTGCTGCTGCTGCCACGGCTGGCAGTGCGGGATAGGGAGTCAGAATGGACGATATGCTCCTTGATCACCATGTCAGTCTGCCAGCGCGACTGCAGGGCAGATGTGGTGCGCCATGGAGGGAGGGGCAGGTCCTGCAGTCAGAGGCAGCCAAGAGTGTGTGTAAGGGTTGTATTCGCAAGTGCCTTCCTCAGTGCATTGTATGCCTTTGCCTGTTGCTAATATGCCTTGTGGTCATGTGTGTGTGTATGTGTGCGTGCTTGCTTGTCACAGCAGCAGCAGCAATTAGCTTAACTATTGCACTGCTGCACAACAACGCTGTTGCAGGTAACTGCGCATTCATGCTTTAATTGGGAATGCAGGAAGTTCACACTGTTTTCTCATAATGGAACTGACATCAACTTTAAGGAAGGTGCAGAAAAGGTCAGATTACAGAAGCCAAACTTACGTAGCCAATCTGCAGAAAGTACAGACATGCAAGCCTGAAATGGTGCTGGCCACAACATTAAAGTCCCATGAGCCTCATCACCCTATTTTGCCAGATTTAATTAATATTCATCAGTCTTCAATCCTTAAAGCTGGATTGGAGTATGCAGTTGCTCTGAATGGAATGAACGGAATAAGTCTGAAACGAGCACTGCAAAGCGTGTCATCAAGTCATCATCACCATCAATCATGCTTTCCTATCCTCACGGCCAGATCGGAGCATGCAGTAGCTCAGTCTGAAACAAGCACTGCAAAGTGTCATCAAATCATCAGCTGCAGGAACAGGAAGCAGAGCAGTAATAATGCACTGCTTTGGATGTTGAAGCCTAAGGAGATGGTATAGCCAGCATCACTAAGATGGCATCGAACATGATCTCCCACTCACCATGCGCTTGAACTCGTGTGCCACACACTTGGACACAGCTGCCACCAGCGGCTGCATCTGCTTAGCCTCCAACACCAGCAACCCAGGCAAGGACGACAGGAATGCTGTGTAGTCTCCGCTGGCTCGAGGCAGCTCAAAGTGAGAGCGGAAGTTAGGCTCAACTAAGAGGGGCTCAGCACAGGGGGAGGGTCCTGAAGGATAGGAATGGAAAGGGAGAGTCTGAACAGTAGCCCGACGAGCAGTATTTTGTATTTGAAGCTTGCATGCGAGAATGTGGTCATGCTAACCAGATAGACCGTCATCAAATGGAAGAGGACAGACCTAGTCCCCAATGTTCAACAAATCAAGGTAGAAGCAAGAGGCAATCGGCAATTACACTAAAATAGGCTTTGGGCTCCTCCCATCATGCAGAAAGCAAAATGGTTGCAAGCTCCGATGAAGCAAGTGATGGACTAGCAAAAGACACTTCTTTTTCGTTAGGGATGAGCTGCACATCCAGGTTCCATGCACACAGACAGGGAGGACCACCCACCAGTGTAGACTAGAATGAACGCATGGCCTAATTTCCACAGTTGCTTGGCGTTGTTGCTGCTGGGGCTGTTTGCACGTTTGCTGGGTTGATCAGCCTGCCCGCTGGTGCAGTACACCACTCGAGATCGCGGCAGCTTGGAGTGTAGCAAATCAGCCAATCGAGCAGCCATGTCACGCGTGCATGCAGTCAGGCAGGCAGCAGCTGCAGCATACACGGCCTGCATGCAAGCAAGGTCATTCCAAGAGGTAAATGAGAGGGCCAGACGTGTGGTTACAGGTCAGTGCCAGACCATGCAAGTTAGCAGAAAGTATGGAAGGCATTAATGCGTGCATTAGTGTGCCAATCAATCACAGGTTGGTTGCCCACCATGAACTAACAGCTAATACCCTGGAAATTTCTGTTTCCAGAAGTTCCCACACAAGTTCCCATGTCCCTTACTAGCATGTTACATCTAATCAAACAACAACGAGAAAGCAAACATCCTACTTGAACATCTACTTTTTCATGGTGATTTGATTTGATGGTGAGGAGGAAGGGAGTGCATGCTCAGCAGTAGGGTGTGTGGCTTGTAGCAGCGCAGTTCATCATGACCTGGTAACTGGGAATCTGAAGTTTACAGGTGCACGGTAAAGCACCCTGTCACAGGCTAAGCATACCATTGGCTGTGGCATGGGTGCTAGGGCTCAATCAGAACAGAAAACCCTGTAGTAGTGCTTCATGCCTGGCACACGCCTGCGCACACCACCCACCTCACAAACACTGTTGCTGGCCTCATCTCCAGACGTCGAGCAGCCTGAGCCCTGTAGGCACCTAGCCACCTCCTCCTCGTCTTGCCTTTGCTGCTGCAGATGTGCAGGCGCCATGTCCGCCATGTGCAGGTGGCACGGCGACAAATCGAAAGGCAGGCAGTCCAAGGTGCACGCTGTTTCAAGTTGCGAGTGCTGCATCGCTAATGGGGAGTCTGGCGACATTGATGATTTGATTGTGTATGTGGTGATGAGAGGGAATTTGATGAAATGGAGGTTCTGAGTATCGGAGGTTTTTTCGTACGTGGTCTGGTATCAGTTTGTACACAACTTACGTGTCACGTTATGCCTTGCCCAATCTATTTGTTTTAAAGCGTGGAGTATACATGCCATGGAAAGCGCGAAAGCGTGTTTGGCACGCACACATCCTGTAGGATGTACGAGCATTGTATGGACATGGCGAACGCGGGGAATGCACATGCCGAACTCGTGGGGAGCAGACGCTTCCCCGACAACTTGGGGGCCTTTTTGAAAGAAGTCAAATGGCGATAGTTCGGAATTGCGTGTAGCGCTTGTCGTGGTGCTTGCCCGTCTGCTGGCACTCCTCTCCGGGACTGTTTCAGGCCCTTCCATCATGGTGATATCACACACACACACACACACACACACACACACGTGCACTCACACACACACACACACACACACGTGCACTCACACACGCACAGACACACACACATGTGCAAGCACGTGCACACACACACACACACACACACACACACACACACACACACACACACACACACACACACACACACACACACACACACACACACACACACATGCACGTACGCACGCAAGTGCAGCCCCCAACAAATTGCGGTAGAGAAAGCGAACATGTTGTAGTTGTTGTGCACCATAAAACAGCAGCATTTCACATTTACGCCATTAGCTGTGCACGTCCTCACCTGGCTTCAATCCTATGTCGCCACCTTTTTTAAACATGCTTGCAAGCTAGCAAGGAGAGAAGTTGGCAGAGGTTTCTACCATCATATGGTACTGTTGTGCTGCCAAATTTTGTCTCAAAAATTTTTCCAAACCCTCTTTCAGTAGTCCAACGTCTCCATGGAATGGAAGGCATCTAATCAATCCCCTGTACAAAAAGGGTTCCATTACCCATGTTTGCAACTACTGCATGCTTGCTGTCAGTGGAGCTTTAAATGCATTTATGCAAATGTTCTTGGCTCTCTGTTCAGTATGCCCACAAGCTTGATACCACAGGCATGCTACTGAATGCGAAGATACCCTGCACAGCCAGGTCCTGGAGCCAGGTGCTT
The DNA here is from genome assembly GCA_914767535.2 of Dunaliella primolecta. NCBI lineage: Eukaryota > Viridiplantae > Chlorophyta > Chlorophyceae > Chlamydomonadales > Dunaliellaceae > Dunaliella > Dunaliella primolecta. The sequence goes on along the minus strand of OU611756.1, from coordinate 12,572,458 downwards.
CCAATAACCCTCCAGATCCCCATGCACACTTCCAGGTCCGTACCCTTGTGGTGGAGGAGATTTACGGCTCTTGTGGGCCAATGTGTCTCCTTTTCCTTTGTTGATGAAGGGAGGGAGAGCTTGCTCTGCCTACCTAGTTTTTTTCTTTCCTTTTCTTTCTTTCTTTTTTCACTTATTCTTTAAAAGAGTGGTGTTTACACAGCAACAGAATCTGACTCCAGGTTTAAGGTTCTTACCAGGCCGCTGCACCCTGCAACCACTTAACACTTAAAGACTTTTTAAGCACACGACGCAAACCTTGTCCCAAGACAAATTGTGGCACCACTTTAAGCAATGCCAGATCCCAGCATATCATACTAAAAACGCTTAACCACAATGGCCGATACATCCTGATTGATAAGGGTTAAGGGTTTAGATAAGGATAAGCATGCTCGTGAATGCTCTATCTATGAAGTCAAACTTGGCTGCCCCTTATCGCCCTTGCTCTTCTCTGTCTACCTCAATGGCATCAATGCTGCCACTGATGGCCTTCATGGAGCATGAACTGGTACTTTCTATCTCCATGTTTCACACTTGCTTTATGCTTATGACTTGTGTCTCACTGCAAATGCCCGACTATCTTCAGACCATGCTCCACAGGCTGAAAGCTGATGCTCATAGGAAATCCTCGACGGTGGTACACATAAATCAGTAGTGGTCTACTTCAACTCAAGGACAGATAACCTTTTTGTTTCTTGGCCCTCGTCTTTTGCTATGCAAGCCCTCTTTCCATGCAGCTCCTTATCTGCCATTCACCATGTTCAGGCTTTCGATAGGTATGCATTTTTGAATCAAAACAACAACAGATTTCATCCTTTTCTGCATGAGCCAGGCTCATTGAGCCTTTTCTTATTTATGAGCAGGCTAGGAGTCAGTCGATCTGACTGGAGGCCTTCTGTTTCTGTGACCTTCTGTAACCTTCTATAGCCGTGCGCGGACTTGTGTGTTAAAAGCAAGCAACACGCAGCTGATTGATCGAGGGGCCATTGTCAGAGCATGGAGTGCACTAGATCTAATCTCCTGAACAGCATGTGCCACAAGAAGTTTGGGTAATGGGAATCGAATGGAAGTGCAGCACTAGCAGCTGGCAGCTAGCAGGGGCCTGTACTCATGGCATATGAACAGCGTTGGAGCTCAAAAGCTCGACACACTCAAATTGCGTGCAATGATGGTTTCAAAGCATTGCTGCATTGAGACTAAGATGTACATAGAAGAGGCCCAAAAGACAGAGCTGACGGCGGTAATGAGAAATAAAGATGAAGCGGGAGAGAAATGGAATGGAAAGTGTCACAAAGCTGCATCCGATTTGCGAGTCGCCCACCAGGGCAGCTTGCCTTACTCTTCTAATGTCAATGTTTGAGTATTTATCTGATCCAACAACTTTGAAGCATTTGGGCATAATCCACCTCTATGTGCTACTACAAACATCAGACCGCAATGAACATGATTTTGTTATTCCTTCTTTCCAGTCCAAGTTTTGTGAGTTGAGCATTCTTTGGCCAGGCCTGATCACAGGCCTTCGCTCAGCTGCCCTTGTAGGCAGATATAGCAATGTAACCTTACAGGGGGTGAGGCAGTTCAGAGCAGGAGGAGGAGAGTCTGCGCCCGCAGGCGCATGGCTGACAGCAACCCGCCTGACCCTCATTAGCTATTCCCCATCGTTCCATAGCTTGGTTTAGTCTGGGCCTGTGAACCTCCTTGGTGAGGCCCTAGCTAGCTTGCTAGTTAGGGGACCTTTCCTTAATGCACGCAGCTGGACCTGCCTTGCGTAGACTTTCCTTTTCTTTTCCTTAACCTTACTCTTCTAAAAATGAAACGAAAAGCAAAAGAGCTTGTGCCCTATTTTGAAGGTTATTAGATTGCCCAGAATGGTGCATAAAACCTATTGAGCTACTCAATGTCAATTATCATTTCCGGCCCTCAAACAAAATACTAGCAAATGATAACAATTTTCATCATGTTGTTTCTTTTGTCTGTGAAAATGAAGATGGCCAGTTTCTTGCATCGATTTGACTTCTACCGTCTCTAAAACTGGGTGCACATCAAGGACTGTTTCATTGCAGTGCAGATTGGAGGGCACTAACAGTGGTCTTCGGTCTGACTCTTGTGTGCATGCATGCCCTTTATGGGAGATGACCCCTTCTCCTGACTTTCTTCTGATTCAAGCTATAGCAAAGCATGTTGTATCCTGGATATTCAGCTTGTTTCGCCTGCTCGCTGCACACCAGATACTCCTCATATACACGGCACAAAACATTCGTTCTCCTGGTCGAACCCCCTCTCTTTTCCTTTTCATCTTTAAACACAACTTGGTCTCAGTTAATTTCACTTCCATGTGTTAAAAATGTTTAAGTACCAGGCAATTCAGTCCAATTTTATGGCTGCCGGTCAATATGTGTAAATCTAGATCTTATGTAACAAATCAGGTCAAGAATTCGCCCTTGGAATTTGTTTCTCAGCAGGATGGAGATCTACAGACTCTATCAAGCCAGCTTTTGCTCCGAGTGTGCCTGACACTGGCTTCAGCCATGTCGGGTCCTGAATGTTGTCGTGCGTGTGTACCAGTGTGTACGAGTGTACCAAGCCAAGGAGTGTAGCCAATCGTGGAGCTACAAACAAGGACACGGCCTCTGCCGGCCCCTCTTTGTCAAAACAGCATAACTTCTATACATTCCTGCTGGCACACACATGTGTATGCCAGCACATGCTGTGTGTTGTGTGTATGTGCGCGCGCGCGTGTGTGGTGTGTGTGTGTGTGTGGTGTGTGTGTGTGTGTGTGTGTGTGTGTGTGTGTGTGTGTGTGTGTGTGTGTGTGTGTGTGTGTGTGTGTGTGTGCGTGTGTGTGTGTGTGTGTGTGTGTGTGTGTGTGTGTGTGTGTCCGTATGCCCCCACATCCACGAGCACTTGCTCAAGCTAACATGCTGAGCATGAGGTACATGTGCAGGCTCAGAGGCATTCCCTCATTTCCTTCACAAATCCCAGCCTGGATGGGGGCAGCTTGAAGGCTTGCATTGAAGTTTAAATCTATGCTGGTCAAGCCACCGCGTTCCTGCTTGCAAGCAAACTTTTGAAACATGCCCAGATCATGCATGCCCAAATTGTGTGCCCCAAGCGGACCTATGCAACTTTGAGGGTGTGCGTTGATGCAAGGGCACATGCAAGCGGGATTGTATGACACCTATAGTTTTAGGATGTAAAATTGAAAAATGTAGAAGGAAACGTCTCTGTTCAAATTGCAGCTCGATTTGTCCGGCACCAACCTGTTGCGTGAGAGAGCTGTAAGGGCCCACTTTCATCTTTTAGATAACAAAAAATGGCTTACCATCAAGGGAACAACAGCTACGTGCCCCCGCACCTGCGCGGCATGCCTGCAATGCCCGCGATGCCTCCCATGGGCGCTGCAGGGGGGGGCGTGCCGATGGGTGGAGGCTATGGAGCCATGGGCGGGGCTTTTGGAGGTGCTCCTGCAGCACCCAGCATGGGTGGTGCCTTCGGTGCCCCGCCCCCAGGACCCCCAATGAGTGCGGGTTATGGAGGTGCGCTGCATTTCGTGCTGTGGCCTGCCCGCCTCGTGGCTTGCTCTTGTGCAAATCGCTAAGCTATGGCCACCCATCATCGCTTTGTCCCTGTGTGCACACTTTTAATGATCCAATCGCCTCCAACGAAACCAACGGACTCATGTGCGGGACAGCAACCCATCCCTCGACGCTGACCCTGCCCTCCCTCCTCTGCCTCACATCATAGGCCGCGGTGGCTACGGAGGTGGCGGATACAGGGGTGGTGGCGGAGGCTACCGGGGCGGCGGGGGCTACCGGGGTGGTGGCAGGGGGGGAGGGTTTAGCGGAGGTGGAGGAGGCTGGGGTGGGGGAGGTGGCAGAGGAGGATTTGGCGGGTGAGTGTGCACTGCTGCTGTTGCTGCTGGTGTCCAGGCAGCCTTAGGAGTGCTGGTGATGATCATCAAGGCTTGATGGAGAGGTGCCTGCGTGTTTTCGAGGCATAGCTCAAAAGCCTTTGCCATGGTGCACGTGCATGCACAGCACCCACTGCCTAGTTGACTGCTTGCATTTGTGTCGATATGAATGCATGTAACAGGGTAAGGACATGAATTTGTGCAATGATTGCAGTGTTGCCCTTCTGCTTCATTTTCACTCTGCACGAGTTGCTTTACCTATTTCTTGCTTGTCTCATGTTACTCCTGCTCTTGTCTACCTTCCATTGGTAGCTCAGCTTCTTCTACTTTCCTATCAGCAAGGGGGGGGGGGGGGTAACACAGACATGGTGTCACGGTTTTGATACAGCTTGATTTGCATCTCCAGCCATGATGGCTGCTGCCTGCTGTACATGAAGCCTCTGGCGGGTTCCCTCCGACATAAGTCTGCCCGGCTTAGACTTTGGCATTTATTCCTCTTTCCCTGCCCAAATGCACCCATGTGCGCCTCTCCACGGGCACCTACCAGGTGTCTGCTTTCTGTCAGGGTTTTAAAGGAAATTGTGTTTTGTAGGGAGTATGTTTAAGCGGATGTACATTTTTGAATCATGTTGGAATGAGCCTTTGACTGGCTTGTGAGTCATGGAAAAGCTCTGTTTCGCCTTTGTGGGGCCATCTGCTTGCTTTTGATCCTGTGTGGGGCTATCTTTTGACACCCACAAGAAACTTCCGGGCAGAACAATTTGAGCAGCAGAGCAGCCCAGGGATCACATTCTGCAGAAATTGGTGTGCAATTCTGCTGGTCTTAATTCTCTGGTGATGTTGACGTGCCGATTGGTTCGACACAGACACAGTATGCGCACTCAGGTGCGGGCACACAGCCGTGCTGCTTTGGGCCGTCAGTCGGGTGGCAATCTTAGCAGCTGTGTGCTTTATTGCCTAGTGCAATGGGAGGTTGCTGCTGACCTAGGGTGGCCAACTCCATGTGTTTATGCATTACACTTCACACTTGCAAAATAGTTTAAATTGTGCAGCATGTAAATGTGGCATTGGCCTACCCTTATGCCTTTTTTGAGCCCCCCTGATCTGACACTCCTCCCCTTTGTGTGCGCATGTTTGTGTAGCGCCATGCCCGCTGATGACCCATTCAAGAAGCAGGACGAAGAGAAGGCTGAAATCGACGCACTGTACGGCACCGAAAACACGGGCATCAACTTTGATGTGTACGATGACATTCCTGTGGAGACATCTGGCCGGGATGTGCCCAAGGAGATCACAACTTTTGAGGAGTGCAACCCGCCCCTGCCTGCTGCGCTGTATGACAACATCAAGCGCTGCGGCTACACCAAGCCCACGCCCGTGCAGCGCTATGCGCTGCCCATTGGCATTGCGGGCCGTGATCTGATGGCTTGTGCGCAGGTGGGTGCTTCCTCCACCACCCGTCAGGCGGTCTGCATGGAGAGAAGGGAGGCAGAGTGACCCATGCTAGTGAGGTTGGCTGGCATGACTGGACAGTAATGACAAGGCCAAGGTGGAGGGATTCTGACAATCCCTGCTGTTACCATCCAGGAGGCGCTGCTTGTTTCCCAGAAAAAGCTTGGTGTGCACAGACCTCGGCAGGAGCACCTGTACCCTTGATTTTTTTTCTCTCGCACACACACACACACACACACACACACACACACACATGCCCACCTGACACGCGCACACATAACATACACGACATACGCATACGCCTGCCTGCCTGCCTGCAGACGGGCTCCGGCAAGACCGCCGCCTTCTGCTTCCCAATCGTTGCCTCCATGCTGCTGGTGGGCTACCAGCCCCAGGGCCGTGGCTCACGCAAGGCCATGCCCTTCTCCCTCATCCTCGCCCCCACGCGTGAGCTGACCAGCCAGATCCACGAGGAGGCCCGCAAGTTCTGCTTCCGTACCGGCATCAAGCCTGTGGTCATCTATGGCGGTGCCCCCGTGGTCAATCAGGTAAGCACATGCACGTGTGTGTGTGTGTGCGCGCGTGTTCGTGTGCATGTATGTATGTATGTCAGGAGTAGTTGGTTTGCGAAAGATTTTTTTTGCGCACTTTGTTGCCACGTTCAGCAAGTCCTTGTTGCTTGTAAGGCAGTCAACTGGATGTTCAGCTTTGCGGAGTAGCTTGAGGGATGGTGCTCCACATAATTGGTCACCACAACAAGGGGTTACTGACACACAAATGCTGTGCACGCTCTCCTATTTGAGCACACCAGTGCCACCCACACTGGCGTGCATGGGTGTTGCGGCATGTGTGGAGAAGGTGAGGCATGTGTTGTTATTCCCACTTATCACGTTCCTTCGCTCTAATGTGAGAGCCATGGTTTGCAGCAGCACGTGCCTCTGCATGTGCACAGCAGCGTAAGCTGGAGCGCGGCTGCAACATTTTGCTGGCTATACCCATCAGCGCCATACACACCCATCAGTTGTACACGCTTGTGCGCAGCTGCGTGAGCTGGAGCGCGGCTGTGACATCCTGGTGGCCACACCTGGTCGGCTCAGCGACCTCATTGAGCGTGGTCGCATCGGCCTGTCAGGCGTACGCTTCCTGTGTCTGGATGAGGCGGACCGCATGCTGGACATGGGCTTTGAGCCCCAGATCCGCAGGTGTGTGCGCATGCGTGTGTCTGTGCGCGCGCGCTTGGGTGTCACGCAGTGGAAAATGACCTCATTTTCAACAACGTGGCACACACACACAGCACACGTGCACACTAGTCATCCTACAGGTAGGGACCTAGATGTGTGTTTGTGTGTCGCGCTGGGGTAGCCCCTGCCCTCGACTCGGTAACGCAAGCAAAAACGGGGAGTTCGTGAGTGTGTGCACCCTCTAACACGCACGCGTGCAACTAGAAAACATGCAACAAGGAATCCAGGCACACTTTGCCCGGCTAAAAGGCAAGCACTTGTTTGTGCACCCACCAGCATGCATGAGGACATACATGCTTGCTTGCGTGCATGCCCTCAGGATTGTGGAGCAAGAGGACATGATGCCCGCGGGTCAGCGCCAGACCCTGATGTTCAGTGCCACCTTCCCCAAGGAGATCCAGCGCCTGGCAGGAGATTTCCTGTCCAACTATGTGTTCCTCACGGTGCGTACATGCGTGTGTGCATGTATGTGGATGATGATGATGATGTGTGTATGTGTGCGCGCGCGTGTGCGCGTGCGCTTACGTCAAGCATGTGCACGTGCTTGCGACAAGCATGCTGTTCGCAGGGTGTGCGCGCAAGTCAGGCACTTCCCCCAGGCCACATTGCAGGATTTGGCATTATGGTCCCTTGCACACGCAGCTTCCTGTCTGCTAAGGAAGTGTGGTTGTATCATCTATGCTGCTCAATGGATCTCTGCTGAAAGTGTCTTTGATGATGGGCATCTTCCTGTCTGCAGAGAAAGCATGCTTGTGTCATCAATGCTGCCCAGTGTAACCCGTGCTGACGGTCATGGCTGTGCCTGCAGGTTGGGCGCGTGGGCTCCTCCACCGACCTCATTGTGCAGCACATCGAGTATGTGACGCCCTATGAGAAGCAGAACACACTGCTGGATCTTATCTCCACCGTAGAGGTGTGTGTGCGGGGGGGGGGGGGGAGTGTTGATAGGTCCATTTAGAATGGCAGGGAGTGTTTGAAAGAGCAGGACGCCTAGGCTCACAGAGTCCCCAGAAGCTCTAGAACCAGTGAGGTGCGGCTGTGTGTTGCAGCAGTGAGGTGGTGGTGTCCTACAGCCACTTATGTGTTCATCATGAAACAGAGCCGCTCAAGGCTGGAATCGTACTGCAAAAAAAGGGATGAAAAGGAGGTGGCGTCAGCTGAGCCTGCCAGGGAGGGTGGCCCAGCTAAAGCAAGGGCGTGGACTGTTGCTCGCTCTGCTTCCCGCTTGCGTGGCTTAAAGCTGCAAGGAGTGCACATTTTATTAGGTGATCAAGTACCAGTTTCTAAGACGGAATTTGAGAAGCTGCTAATGTTTCATTCAGCAGCCGCGACAGCTTTAACCAAACTGCCAATGCCTGCTTTGGTTGGAGTCGTAGCAGCTTTGACGACAGCAGTGCTTTTGTGTTAGCATGGCTGCGCTTCATGCACGCCTTGCCTCTGGCCTTGCCTCTGCTGCTCGAATCATCCTCTGCGTCCTCTCTCCGATGGAGCTGCTGCGTTCCCTGCATGCTCAAGCCCTTTTCCCTCCACGCATTTCTGTTCTAGTTTCGCATGCTTGGAAGCCCACAGGGTTAGAAACACACAGGGTGTTTCTGTGTTCATCTTTGTCACCTACATTTGTCGCCATGCGGCGCAATACTGTGCAGGGCCTGACATTAGTGTTTGTGGAAACCAAGCGTGGTGCTGACGAGCTGGAGCGCCAGCTGTGCCGTAACAACCTGCCCGCCACCTCCATTCATGGTGACCGCTCCCAAGAGCAGCGCGAGGCGGTGAGTGTGTTTTCGACCCTCCCATCGGTGTGCAAGTATGTGTGCGTGTGCTGACAACGCTCTGCCGTGTGTGTTGGGGCTGCAAGCATCAATTGCATAAGCAGGAAGTCCAAGGAGGGCGACTGCACTCCTCAGCATTGCTGGGTTAAAGTGATGTTGCGGCTATCGGGAAGGCATGGGACTGAACAGATTGGCTCTCTCTCTCTCACACACACGCACACAATCCGCCTCTATTCGTGCCCTTGCATTCTGTCAGCTTGACCAATACACCTGCTGGGCTGTCTGCAAATTAACATGGAGCCATGCGTCAACCCCAACCCTACACACACACACACACACACACGCACAGGCCCTGCGCTCCTTCAAGTCAGGCCGCACCCCCGTCATGGTGGCCACCGATGTGGCTGCTCGCGGCTTGGACATTCCCCACGTCACGCACGTCATCAACTACGATCTGCCCAAGGACATTGATGACTATGTGCACCGCATTGGCCGCACAGGACGCGCCGGCAAAAAGGTGCTACAGTTGCTGCTGCTTTGTGGACGCGCTCGTGATGTGTTGATTGTGCTCCAGAGAGCCTTGCCTTGCTCTTCCGGGTAACGCATGAGTGTAAGTGTGTGGTCTCCAAGTGTGAAGTGTTGCGTGTATGGTGTGTTCTCCTCAATGGATGCTGCACGCATACTTTGGTTTAGGAAGGAGGAGCGTGTGGGAAATGGCAGTCGCGAGGGGAAATGATGTTCCTCAAACCCGGCCTGATGTCCCGGTCCGCTTCAGAGCCTGAGCAAGGACTGCGACGCCTGGTTGTGTGACCTTCCTCAAGCCCTCCCTGAGGTCCTGTTCCGCTTCAAAAGTTAAAGCATGGACAGCGATACTTGGCTCTCCTCCACCGCTGCAATCCATGTGGTTATGAGCCTGCGTGTGCAAGTGCATACTTTTGTGTGTGTGTGAACTCCTGCCCGCAGGGTCTGGCCACCGGCTTCTTCAGTGACAACGATGCCCCCCTGGCACGCACCCTCATCGAGGTGCTACAGGAGACCAACCAAGCCGTGCCAGGTGAGTGTGTCTTCAGGCAGAGGTTCATAGGGTTGAAGTAGTGGGCAGGGGACAACGATGCTTGAGGGTTGCACATGCACCCTCAGTAAAGTGCTGCCAGAGACCAACCAATCCGTGCCAGGTGGGGGGAGTTACTGGGTTCAGATGGACCCACTATAGGCCTGGTAGCTGTGAGTCCCAGCTTTCTGACACCTTGCATGTCTGAATCCGAATACATCAGCCTCCAATACTGTGGTGCTTCCAGCTTCCCATTGCGATTCTCTTGGATTGCTGGAAGCACCACACTATGGGGTTTGTAGGGAGTCACTGGGCAGGGAGGGGTGTGCATGTGAGGGAGCAGCTCCCCTGGCCCGCTTGAGAAGGTGGCAATAACAACATTACATGTATTTTTTAACGATGCATGGCAGCATCATTGCGGCATTGTGGGGCTCCCAAGCTGCTTCCCGCGCTTGGTCACGGATGAGTGCATATGTGGCAGCCCGGACCCGCTCGAGGACACGCTGCTGCGTGCGACCTTGCGCTTGCGGTCATGTCGATAAAAAGATGAATAAATAAACAGAATGGCGGCAAAAACAAGGCTGCTGCGTAGCAAGGCTCCATCCTGACTGTCACGCTTGCGCTGGCTGCAAGGCTCAGTGGCTCGCTGCACGCTTGCCAGAGTAGGCACGGCAGCGCGCGTGCCACGGTGAGCAGACAGGGACGTGTCCCTGCCCTCCTGTGCGCCCGCCATCCACCGTCAAGCGTTCATTTCGAAGGCCATGTGTGTGCCTGTGTCGATCCACCGCCAAGTGTTCATTTCAAAGGCCATGTGTGCCTGTGCCATTTCTAAGGCCATTTGTGCCTGTGTCGATCCACCGCCAATAGTCCATATCAAGTGCAATGTGTGTGCCTGTGTTGCTCTCCTCGCACAGGCTGGCTGCAAAACTTTGCCAGCCGCACGCCTGCATACGGCGGCAAGGGTGGCAAGCGCGGAGGCAGCCGCTTTGGTGGCCGCGATGCGCGCAAGGAGTTTGGCGGTGAGCACTGTGTACTTGTCTGAGTTCGGCGGCGAGTACTGTGTACAGCACTGTGTGTGTACAGTGTATGTCTTGTCTTCTTCTCTGGCAGCCGTTGCATGGCAATTGCGGCATATGCCTTATACATGTAGAGTTGGTTGATCCCCTAAGTACGCACCGCGTTGTTTGTTCTCCCTGCCAAAAAGGTGGGGAAATGCGGCAGAGGTGTGGAGCTGTGTGCTGACTGCATGCACACAACTCTTGCTGCTGTTGCAAAGTGCCTGCTGCAGTCACCGTGTGCTGACTGCATGCACATTCTTGCTGCAGTCACCAAGTGTTTACTGTGCATGCACCGAGGAGCTTGTGTGACTTGGATGACAAAAGGCTGTGTCGGGCACAGGCCTGCTCAGCCTGACAGGAAGAATGGTGGTGTGTGAGAGAGAGAGAGAGAGAGAGAGAGAGAGAGAGAGAGAGAGAGAGAGAGAGAGATGCGTGGCATAACTATGGGCCCTTTTGCCTGCGGCTAAGCCTGACTGGCAACGGAGAGATTACTTGCAAGGATTGCTTTTTTCCAAGGATTAATCTCATCAAACTTGTGCCTGTGCGCCCAAGAGCGGGAACGCTGGTTGTTGTTTTTTCAGCTGCGAGTTGGAGACGCTTCACTCACTGCCCACATCTTCACGTAGGTGGTGGCTACGGCAGTGGGGGCGGCTATGGTGGTGGTGGTGGTGGTGGCTACGGCGGGGGTGGCTATGGTGGCAATTACGGCGGCGGTGGTTACAGTGGTGGTGGCTATGGAGGCGGCGGCGGCGGCGGTGGCGGCTACGGCAGTGGTGAGTGTCCATACATGGTGGACAGCAGTGCTAGTTTTGGGGGCTACAAAGCAGGCTGCCTTGGGGGGTGCGTGTGTGCGCGCGCATACTTGCTTGCCTGTACCTGCCTGTAGTTCTTATGTCCTTGTGTCCTTTTGGCTCTGCAGTCCTTATCTCCTTGTGTCCTCATGGCTCTGCAGTCTGAAGGCCTTGTGTCCTTATGGCCCTTATGGTTGTGTTTGCTCAGCTGTAGCTAGAATCTCTGGCTGGTCGGTTGGTGGTAAAACCTGCTCAACCAGCATTCATGAGTCCTCATGGCTCTGCAATGTGCAGCCTTGCAGGACTTCTGGCGCAGCTGTCCCTCTGTCAAGTGTGTTCTGTGTTCAGTCGTTCGTCACAGCTGCAGCGTGCGCATCAGTCTCATTTGCTACCCCTGCAGTGCAATAAAATTGCCCTCCAGGTTTGGCATTAAGTACTCTTCCAAAATTCTGACTGTTTAGAGCATGGAAAGGACATTCATGGCAAATTTCCCTGTACTGCCCCTTAGCCCCTCTACCCCTCTGGTTCGTTGCCATTCCATCCCTGTAATTTGTTGCCTTTCACACCGCACAGGCTTTGGCAGCACCGCATGGGATTAAGCCCATGCACCAGATTTGCAGCACAGAATAACGGGTGGGGCTCGGAGGGGCGCCCACGGGCAGTCCACGGACTTGAGTAAGGAATCATCCGTTCGCGTGTATCAGTTTTGGAGTTCCGCAGTTTGATTGGTTTGGCTGGCAGGCTAGCTAGCTAGCATGAGTAACACTAAGCAGAAAGATCTGAAGGGGTCAAGAAGCACAGGGAATGCTGCGCAGCCGTCAGGCAGTTGGGGCCTCGGGAGTGCTTCACAGTTTGCAGGCAGCTTAAGGGGTTTTGTTGACAAGCACAGGAAATGCTGCACAGCCGGTGGGTAGCTGGAGCATGGTGAAAAGCAACGACTGGGCGGCAGGCAGGCTATTACTCGTGCTCAAACAAAGGCGCTTTGGTCAAAAGCGGGGAGTGGACGGCAGCAGCGGCTCCGTTGTGGCGGTCCTCGAATCCCTTAGATGGGAAGGTCGTGTTCGTCGGTTGTTGCGGAGCGTTGTTGGGAGGGTGTACAGGATGCTGTGAACAAGGCATGTCAGTCTGCTGTGGCAAGAGCTGTGCAAGAAGAAGTGAGTTACTGTTTGTCAGGGTGAGGAAGGCTTACAGTTCGCAGGTGCTTGCTTGAACTCCATGTTTATAAGGCTGTCCTCATGAATCGTGTGTGTGTGTGTGTGCGCGCGCGCGCTTGCGTGTGCGCTTGCGTGTGTGTTTGTGTGTGCGTGTGTGTGTGTGTCCAGGGGCAGGCCCTTTTTCGAGCTGTACATCAGTCGCAACACTGGAAAATAAGCTGCATACTACAGCATGCCCCTCAATTTTGAAATGGCGAGGCCTGTGCTTATGAACTATACCAAGGACTGCCATGGCCTGTGTACGCATGAGAACGACACACGCAGGGGGGCAGCAGAAAAGGGGCTTACTATAGGCTAGGACGCACCGGACACATATGACGCATACGCACTGATCAGCAGATAGCACAGGAAGTATCCAACTCAATGATTGCCCCCACGGTCGAGAACCCACATGCACTCCTTACATACGGCACACACCCACACACACCGAACTTGCAGTGTGAGGTGGAGCGCAGCCATGCACCCTCATGTTAACAAGTACTGGTTATTCTTCTTTGTCCTTTCCTATGACTGCTCGGCTGAAGGACAGGGAGGGAATCAAATGAATAATGCTTGTTGCTTTGCCGAGGGTGCTGCGTGTGTGTGTGTGTGCTGAGAGACCGAGAGTGTGCGTGTGTGCCTCATTCATGCAGGGATGACATGCTGCTGTGCAGAAGGACGAAAGCTGACATACTACAACGTTTTCAATTCTTTCTGATTCTGCTTGTTATTGCTGGCCAAATCTGTGGGACCTCAGGAATGCAGTACAATAGGGTGACATTAATGATGCAAGCACTCTATTGTCATCACCCATCATTCTCTGTAAGGAACGCTTTTTGTGGCTCATGTGCTGGCAAGGCAGCTTGAGTGTGTCAGTGTGGCTTTCTCCATCCTTCAGTGAGACAGAAGGCTACAGCTCAATGTTCAACCGAAGGGGCCAGAGGAGGAAAGCAAACTAAGTAGGGGCAGCAAAGTGTTCCTTCAAAAAAAGGGTGAGGAGAGAATTACGTAGTTGCCTACAAGGGTAGGATAGGATAGGATAGGGTTACATAGCTGTACCTGCCTACAAGGGCAGCTTAGCTGAAGCAAAAGGTGCCTGCAACCAAACCAAACTAAACTTGTGTAAATGTCAACTGAAAGCCTTGAGCTGAGTTCAGAAGTGTCAACTGTAAAAATCACACACACTGTCACTCTAAATGAAACAAGCACGCTAAGCCAAGCACAAAAAACTCCATAAGGCTGTAGTGTCAGGAAAATACACTTTTGCGTTTCCACAAGAAGCACAGAAAGTTTGAGAACAGCATCGCTCTGAAAAAGGTCCAAGAGGCCATAGTAAAAGTGTTATGTTCTGCTTAGCACTTGAGTTCTCAGCATCCACTGTTTAAGATGCAATGCAATGCTTCAGGAAGGGTAACTGCCGATACAGCCTGGTGAGTGCACATGTCAAAGAAGGTATCAACTGCGTTGCCTTGCTTGAATCTCTTCAGCAGATAAGTACCCTCTGTAATCTCTCCAAGACATGGCACGGGGTATGGACGGCCCTTGAGGACCTCCATACACCCCCCCATACCTCCTATTAGGGACCCATGTTGCTTCTTTTGCCTGCGCAGCCTTGTGTGCTCGAACTCGGGTCTCTTGGTCTGCAGTTTGTCCTTGCCTCATGGCTCCTCTAAAGGTACCTGCATGCATGCGTACTGGTGCTGCTGCTCCTGCTGCTGGGGGAGGGCAGTGTTGGTGCTGGACAGGGTTGGGCTCTTGGCTGGTGCGCTTCCGCTTGGTGGGAGTGACTGGGGCTCCGCTTGCTGCAGCTGCTGTCGCTCCTGCTGCTGTCGTTCCTGCTGCTGCTGTTTGTACTGGTGGTGAGGCAGGCGAAGTAGGTGCTTGTGCTGCTGGCCTTGCTGCTGCTGCTGCTGCTGCTGGTGAGGGCGGAGGAGGCTTGAGTAGCTGCTTGAGCTGCTGCCCCAGTCGGCCAGCATTGAGGTGCAGGAAGGGCTCGCCAGGGCTGGGGATGCGGCCTGAAGGCAGGTGCTGGCGGAAGGGGTAGGGAACCAGCTCCCCCTCACCAAGTTTGACCACGATTGCTTTTCCCCTGACTTGCACAACCAGTTTCTCCCCATACCCACACTGTCCTCGGCCCAATTGCTGCAGCTGTATGGCCAGGTCCACCAGCGCATTCTGCAGGCGCGTCTTCTTCTGTACCAGGAGTGCTTGTGCTGCATTGCTGCTGTCGCGGAACCCCGCGTACGCTGCAGTCGCTGCCTCTGCCGTACTAAACCAGACGATGTATCGCTGCTTGCCCAGAGCGTTGTCCCGCATCCGCTCCACATGCTGCACGCTGCCCACCTCGCACTGCAGGAAGGCTTCCACCCCGGCTGGTGTTGCTTCGCAGGGCAGCGCCCCTGCGTTCCTGGAGCGCAGCAGACGTACACTGTAGAACTTCTGACGTTCTTCCCTATCTATGCTGCATGCTGCTGCCCAGTTGGTGTCAGCAGAGTCTCGGACGAGCTGGTCAACGCTGCCCCGAGTTGCTCGGCCATCCTGCTGCTGCTGCTGCTGCTGCTGCCGTAGCTGGAGCACCACTTGATTAAGCTCGTCGACCTTCTGTAAGAGCTGGCGCACAAGTTGCTCAATCTCCATCTCTTCTTGGCTTCGCACGTCACTTTTTCCCCAGGCACAGGTCAGCGTCCGCTCACTGTGTTATCCAATTTACTTTTGGCGTGTGTGCCCCATCTGCGTGCGCGCAAGCACACCTATCCCGCCTGGTAGGGCTCGTTCCGTTCTCAGAGTGTCAAAAACACTAGTGGAGCCCTACCAGTCGGTGCAGTGGGAGCGTGAGCTCTCTCTTTAATTTTTTACACAAGGGTAGCTTGGCTGAAGCAAAAGGGTGCCTGTAACCATACAAACTTAGAATGAGAGAGTATAAAGGTTAGGTCACATCGCTGTATCCAATTGCAAGGGCAGCTGAGCGGAAATACAGAGGCCTGTAAACAGACCTGGTCAAAAAATGTTTACGATGAGTTACAGCGAGTTACGAAGGGGTTTGACCTTCAGCCAGGTAGTTTGGCTGCTCGGCCAGCTCAACTGTTCCAACTGCACGAAAAATATCCATGAGATTGGAAATAAAACAAGAAGTCTCATTAGTTTGCTTCTGCAAGAAATGAATAGCATCCTCAAAGCTAGATTGAGAATAGTAGAAAGTGCCTGATTCGTCCAGGAAAATTCTATAAGAAGAGGGAAAGTCAGAAAATAATCGTGCATAAGTCCTTCGAAGAGAACACACAGAAGCGCAGGAACAAAAAAACACCGCATGCTTTCTTCTTGGAGTCCTCCTTGGTCACACCTATCACAAGTTGATGTGTGCTCCTGCCTAAGGGTTACAAGGGTTACAAGGGGTTGGCCTACAGCCCGAAAATCTGGCTGATCGGCTGCTGGTGATACATTCTCATCCAGCATCAAAAATTGAAACCAGTTCAGACAAAAATTTTGAAAATCTGTGCGAGTCTTGATTTAGAAAAACATTGACCTCAAAATTAGTCACAACGTGAAAGCTCGCCAAGAAAGGAACAAAATCAGTGTTTGGAAGCTGGGCAAAAGTGTGTAACGGTTTAAAAAGATCAATGAACAGGTCCTTGTATTTTCTGCGCAGCTCACACAACTCATAGCAATTGCAGTAGAAAAGAACATGTTTCTCGTCCTGGACTTCAGCACATCCACACTTATCACAAATATTTGAACCACCCAACCATTTACAGGACTCGACCTTCAAGCAGTGGGCACGAAGCCTAAACCTACTCACATTCCTCATGACTCCTTTATCCAGATCCTTAAACAAATATGATGGGATACAGAAGGGTGTGCGTCCTGTTTGATTCAAAGGTACTCCACACCAATGATGGTAAGTCACTGCTTTTCTGTTCACCTCTCGGGGACTTAGGGCGTCTGCTTCCCTCCAAACCTTCTGCTGTCTGTACCTCAAATCCCCTAAAAAATCCTGCATGGGTATCTTGGAAGCACTCAGTAATTTCCGTTTAAACACCTCCTCATTGCGCATCATGATGCCATTAAATGACTTAGATACATGAGCAGACCAACAAGACTCATCCATATCAGCAAGGTGTAAATCTGCCTTAAGCACTTGGCATAATGTTTTACTGTTAGAATTGAGCATATTGTTGAAAAATTTAACAGTAGCCCTAAACCAATAAAACTGTAAGGGCTCTTGACCACACTCTCTCAATACTGGCCAGTTCGTGGCAGTACTTTTCACACCTAGAAAACGCCTTAGAGAGCATAGTTGCCTTTTTTGCAAATGGCTTTTGAATTCACTGCCTTCTCGTAAGTACTCTGTACCCCACACTTGGCACGCGTACATCCCAGCCGGAATGCCATACACCTTAGAGAGCCAAATCAGAGCATGCGGCCTATTCTTTAGATCATGTTCATGCACAAATTCCTTGATCCTTCGCTGGGCAGCCATGTAAGGTCGCACTGCATGCTCCTCAGACACCTTCAGATTCATGTGCTTGTCCACAAGCATACCGAGGTATCTAAACTGCTCTTTCTCTGGAAGAGCCACGTCTCCATACATGAAAGTAGGCAGAGAAGAACACGACCTACTATTAAAATGCATGACCTCTGACTTTGATGTATTGACAGTCAGCCCCTTTCTCATTGCATAAGCTCGTAATCTATTCAGCATAACTTGCATTTCACCTGGGTCATTGGTAGTTAAACTCAAGTCGTCTGCATATAGCATGTATGAAACGCCATTCACTCCATCCCCTGTCACAGCACCTCTGATACCTTCACTAATATCTCTGCCCATATCATTGATGTATAGAGAAAACAGGAGAGGGGACAGGGGACAACCTTGCTTGACTCCATTTGTTGGACGCACACTTGCCCTTTTATCCCCATCCATCAGAATATATTCATCATCCTGGTACATTTCCTTAATTGCCTGGAGAAGTAATGCAGGCATGGCAATGCGTTGTAGATGGTCCCAAAGTTGCAAACGGGGCACAGTGTCGTAGGCTTGAGAGAAGTCAATGAAGGCAGCATGCAGCCTAGGTGATTGCCGTGGCTTGAGCTTTCTTGCAGCATGTCTTAAGTGCCTCAGGATGAAGAGTGGATGCAGAGTGCTCCTACCGGGGTAAAAACCAAATTGGGTGTCTGGGACCTTATTTTTTTGGATACACCAATCCGTCACCAAGTCTTTTAGCACGTTGGCATAAATACGGTACATCACCCCACTGACAGCAATCATCCTGTAGTTCCCAGGATTTGATAAAGCTCCCTTCTTGTGAAGGGGACTCAGTTTTGCCACTTTCCAACATGCAGGGATCCTAGCTTTACTCAGAAAAACCCTGAACATGCGTGCTATCAGAGGCACCAGCACGTTAACATGATCCACTCTCCGACCACGCTCAATGGGCAAACAGGCATGTTTAAGGAAGGGTATAGGAATACCGTCTAATCCAGATGAAGCACTCGCATTTAATTTCTTGATGTGGGACCCGACCATTCCTTCCAAAACTGTTGTACTAGGAGTCTCCAAGCAGTCAGGTTGAGGAACCCACCCAGATTCAGCACCTTGTCTCAAGAGCACCTCTGGGGGTGCGTGGTTCCTACCTAAAGGCACAGCCATATCTCTTCCTGACAAGCAAGTTAATCTAGCAGTCCTTGTTGAACAACCATGCCCTCCTTCTTGCGGCACAACTGTTGGTTGTACTCGAAAGTGGCTTTGCAAGTGCTGGTTCCATGCTGTTGTTGCGACTGGAGTAATGTGTGAGGT
The DNA here is from genome assembly GCA_914767535.2 of Dunaliella primolecta. NCBI lineage: Eukaryota > Viridiplantae > Chlorophyta > Chlorophyceae > Chlamydomonadales > Dunaliellaceae > Dunaliella > Dunaliella primolecta. The sequence continues at coordinate 12,554,160 of OU611756.1, read as the reverse complement.
CTGCCTCTTCCGTAACATGGCATGGACTTGGGGGTCCTTCTTAAACAATCTATCCAGGAAAACAGCACACTGCTGCCTCTTATAACTGCGCTTTGTCGCACGGTTGCACCTTCTGCTTTCCTTCCTCAGGAATTGGCATGCATGCTTTGCTTCACCGCGCTTCACTGCCTCAATAAACATCTTCCGTTTCATTCTGCATTCTTCATTAAACCAGACAGGGCTCAGAGGCCCTTTCTGCTTCCTCGCACGCACAAAAGCACACTTGGCCAAGGATGTCATGCCAACTGCCCTATCGCTTGCAGCTTGCACAATTAAAGAACGCACACAAAAAGCAAGTTTGTCAACATCACCAGCGGACTCTGCTTCTTGGAACTGATTCAAGAGTTCCACATTGTTGACTATATGCTCTGTAAATGCAAGAGCCTTCTCCTGACTCCATCGCAAAATCAGCTTGTTGCCACACAACCCTGCCTTACAAACATGGTCCCTCTCAGGTGCTGCATCCATGCTTCCTGTTCTGCCACCCACTTTAAAAAGCATGCTTAAGCCACAGTGATCAGATGCAAGATTGTCTATCATGTCAAAGCCTTTCATTGATTTATATACAGCAGGTGACAGCAAGATATGGTCAGGCCTGCTGCTTCTGTCCTTATGATAACCGACATAAGACGGCTGTCCATAATCCCCTTCCACACGCCCTGTAGTGATAGCCATGCTTGATGCTGCCGCTAAGTCCACCAGTAATCTGCCTGCCTTGTTCACATTAGGGCACTTGCACCTTCTAGCATCTAAAAATTCAGGGCAGTCAGCCACAAAGTTGTAGTGTGCATCACTCACTTCACTCAGCACTCCCACATGAGCGTTGAAGTCACCACAAAGCACAAGGTTAGGGGACACCTGGAGCGCATCGAGCACGTCCTCAAACAGGTGAGTGAAGTGGTTTTCTACGTCTTTAGCCGTAAAATCATTACTCTGGGGATTGATATATGAGGCTCCCAGCACGACGTCTTCATCAAACCCGAACATGCATTTGTCACACAATAACCAAATGCTCTGGAGGTGCTCACTGAGGCGGAGAAAGTGCACATGATCCGCACAGCTAGGGGCAGTTAAAACAGCTATGCCATGGCCTTTCCTGCCCTCGTGCACATCTGAAAAATTTATGTTATGTACAGCATAGCCAGGCAAGTATTGCATCATTCTGTCCAACTTCTTCGTTCTCGTTTCTACGAGCACAGCTACATCATGCCTTTGCACCATGTGACAAACATCTCTAATCTTCAATTCAGCATTAGCGTCAGAACTTGGGTTGCCTATCCCATCTATATTTAAGACAAGCAACTTCAGCTCTTTCTCAGGCCGGCCATCTTCCTAGTGTCCCTTGCCACTCTTTTTCTTCCCTGCCCTACCACCCTTCCTTCCCGCCTCAAACCACACTCCTGCCTAAGTGATGTCTCAACTCTTAGATTTAGATTTAGATTTACACGGGGGGACCTTCAGCCAGACTGTTCGGCTGATCGGCCTGTGACTGGTCCTCGCCAGCCAACATAATGTCCATAAGCTCAGAAACAAACGAAAAAAGCTTGTTGTTGTGTTGCAAGAGGAAAT